>WTXJ01000021.1:0-439560 GCA_022376545.1 Russula dissimulans | reverse complement strand
AAAGGACTCCATCAAGGAAACAAAGTTTAAAGGCTACGAAGAAGGGCAAAAAGTCTGGTTGGAAGGGACAAATATCAAGCGACCTTACGATAGTGCAAAGTTATCCCCAAAGCGGTACGGACCCTTCGAGGTAGCCGCTAAAATTTCGTCTGTGGCATACAGGCTCCACCTCCCTGAAACCTGGCAAATCCACGACGTCTTCCATGCCTCATTACTCACCCCATTCTCGGAGACCGAGGAGCACGGACAGAACTTTATAGAGCCACCACCCGAGGAGATAGAAGGACAAGAAGAGTGGGAAGTAGAACAAATCCTTAGCAAGCGAGCCCACGGCCGAGGAAAGAAGCTGCAATATCTCGTTAGATGGAAAGGGTACTCACCAGCACACGATCAATGGGTTGCCAAGGAAGACCTACATGCCGAGGACTTGATAACCGACTATGAACGAAAGACCGCGGAGCGCCAGCCTCACAGGAGTATAAGAACCCGGAGGAATATTCGTAAAATGGCCATCCGTTCAAGTTACCTCGACCCACCCTGGCACGCAACCACCTCTTCGACTACCACTACCAAACCCTCAAGGGACCAGCCACCTTCGCCCAGGTCCTCGCGGGAGAAGCAGTCCGCAAATACCCCAATAGCAACATCTTTGTCCACCGCTCTGAGAAAGAACACAGCGGTATCCATTTCTACTATTGTCGTGTCAACTACTGCCCCTACCACAACTACTAAGAACCACCACATGGCCCAAAGCAATGCCCCCTCGCAAGAATACATCCCGACCACCCCCATACCACCTCCGAGTCTTACCGACCCCAATACCACCTCAAGCAACCCACATGACGATAACAGGACCTCCACCGGAGGCCCCCAGGTTTCGCCGAGTAGGGAGTCCGGCCCCCATCCTGATAATCAACCGAGAAGCCCTCCTACTACTAGCTCTGCTCTTGCTGCTGCTGCTGGGCTTGGTGCTGGGCTTGTCAACCAGATCGAACTGCAGCAGCTATGGCGCTGGGCCCAAGGGATGAAAGCGTACTCAGAAGCACATGGAGCGTACCCCCAGTCCTTCTCCACCCATCGAGGTTACTCCACTGCTGCTCCCCCAATCAGAAAACTCGCTCGACTCCCTGAGACCCCTACAGATCTAGGCGACTTCCTCACGGTGGGAGAAGCTAGAAAAGGGCTCTACACGTTCCTTAAAAGACTATCCACAGCCACTATGGTCGATATCGCACCCTTCCTGCCAGAAGAAGGCGAAATCATCGCAGCAAACTCCCCCTCAGCCATATCAGTCCCCGACTCGAGCGAGAACGAGGAGGAGGAGCATACCAATCACCCAGAACATCCAGGTGGCAACTGGATCGAGTACAGCTTCGGGCAAACCGACCACTACCCAGTCATTATCGATGATGGAGAGGACCAGGTCACCACCAATTATATCCGCTACGTCTTCGATGGGGAAGAAACATATGTGGAGGGTACTAACCACAAAAACGGCCCCATTTACCGCCTCGCCCTCCATGCTCGCCCCCAACTCCACCCAAACTTTGACAATGACAAGCAGATCAGAGATGATCACCTCAACGTCTTCCACCCCGAGTCCAGCCTGAGGGACTTCGTAGATCGAGCAGTCCACAACATCGCCGACCCTGGCCTCACCGCAGACCTGGTGCGCTATAGGTCGCGCAAAGCACGCCATGCGACACTGCTCCGCCGTCTCCAAGCTGCCGAGGAAGCGTTACTTGAGAACACAGAGGCTCTAGTTGGAGTGGAGCGCCACCTCATCCATGCCAAGGCTTGCACCCGGGTCTTCAACCAGGTCTACGTGGTCAAACCTGAAAGCGAAAAGCCCTATCGCGTCGGGCATGTCCCAACCCTCAAGGCCAGCCAAGGCCCACCAGACACCAAACGAAAGACGCCCATACCCTCCTCCCAAACTCGCTTCGCCCCTTACCACCGCCCCAAAACGCTGGAGCCCGTATTCTGCTTCGAATGCATGCAGTCCCAGTCCCACCACCTTGGCAAGGACTGCCCCTCAGCAGGAACCTGCTGCTACTGCCAGAGCTCCGGCCATGAGTCGCTCCAGTGCCCTACTCCCCACGTTCAGTGCCATGAGAATGGGTGTTCAGTTCCCAGCTGGCTCACCTTCCATGGACTCCAATGCCCAGCCCCTGCCATGAGGCGCCTCGCCAAACGTCTCGGCACTCCGCTGGATGCCTTCCCTCATATGTGGGCCCAGGACACTGGCACGTCCCCCACCACGATGGAAGAAGACTAGCTCTCGTGTAAGTGAGCTCCTTAGGAAGGGCGTGATGTTACGATCTGCCCCTCGGACTTACCACTACCCATCTTTTTCCTTCTTTGCTCCTATCTCACTTGCCACTTCTTACGCCCTCGGACTACCTACCTACTCTTCCATAAAACTTCTCCGCTAGCTACCATCATTTTACCTTCGCTTAGCTATCGTGACTCATTCCATTGTTACTGCCTTCGGTCCCTAGTACTTGTTATTGTCTCTTTGCTTACTACTCTGACTCGACCCAAGAGCCCTTAAGGCCATTCGCTATTATTCTTACTTACCTGACTCACCAAGCGTCCTAGACGGACTGCGACATGTATATAAACTTGTATAACTTACAGTTGGGCCTTAAGCCTGACTTAGAATCAATCTTGCGACTTTCTGGTCATTGGCATACCAAGTGGGAAGGCCACTGGACCGACTTCGACTCTAGAATCACTGGCAAGGACCTTCCAAGGAGGGGGATCACTTCATCGTCAATTTAGACCCTTGCACAGACCGCATTTACTTGCCTATCGATTTAGCCTTGCTTTGCAAGTGCTCGCTGAGTAGGGAGACCAGCCCCCATCGACTAAAAGATCTTCTAGTGCTGCTTAACGCACACCCGGACCCCAAACTGCCAACGTCTGGCCCTTGCACCCGCGGGAGCGTAACAGCGAGGTCCGGTCGTCTTGATAGGGCATTGGCGTGGTTAGTGGCTCCCAGTTTGTATATCAGCTGAATATTGAAATCTGTGAGTTCAGTGATGTATCCATTGACCCACGGGCCAAGTTTGTGTGGTTCCCTGTAGTATTGTAAGTTAGCGTGGTCAGTGATGACCATTACCGGTGTCGATGTGTTTCATAGCAGGTGCCGCTAGGTTTGTAATCCTCTTATGACCGCAAGTAATTCTTGGTCATAGATTGGGTAGTTCTGTTCAGTTTTCGTGAAGGTCTGGGAGTGGAATCCAATTGGTCTTAGCAGGGGGTCTCCTTGTTTGTTTGTCTGTTCTTTGTTGGCGTGGTACAGAATGGCTCTGGTGGCGAATTGAGATGTGTCTACATATAGGATGAATTGTTGGTTGGGGTCTGGCAGAATTAGGACTGGTTCGGACGTGACTAGTCCGATCAGTCTCCTTACTGCCGCCTCACAGGTGGCGTCCCATGTGAATTCTTTACCTTTCTGTAGTAAGTCCGTGAGCGGTTTGGCAATCCAAGCAAAGTTGGGGATCCAGGGTCGGTAGTATCCAAGGAGTCTGAGGGTGCTTCTTACTTCTTTAATGGTTTTGAGGGTGGTCAGCCATTCTTTAATCCTGGCAATCTTTGCGGGATCAATCATCAGTTCCCCACCTTCTACCCTGATTGCTAGGTAGTCGATGGCCATCTGGAAGAATTCACATTTTGCTGGTTTCAGGAAGAGGTTGTGTTGTTCCAGTAAATTGAAGAAGTCATGGCAGATCTTGACGTGGAGTTCCCATTCTCCTGTTCCGGTCATGACGATACAGTCGTCCATGTAGTGACGGAATTTTCCAGGGTATTTTGTGTAGAGGGGTTGTAACATGTCGTTTCCCATGTGGGTAAACATACCAGGTGCATTGCATAGTCCGAAGGGCATTACCACCCATTCGAATTGTCACCAGCTCCTGGGACGGCTAGCTCGTATGCCGTGGACTGGGGTAAGTTCTAGAACCGGCGTTATGATATTCCCTTCGATACGTACTTTCTGATCTGGCCTTTGTTTCTGATGTGATGCGTTGATGCACCGACCGCCGCCCATTGTGATAGTTTGATGTACCGTTGTCCTGGTTTTATGAGCATAGCCCCCTCTGTACCTATTTATACGTGCCATGTACCAGTAGGACTCGCTAAGTCGAGTCTTTCATCGTTATACACCGTTGTTCCCCCGCTCAGGGCTTGCTGTCAAAGACAAGCCGTCTTTGCAGCCGACCCTCGTCTTTCCACTCAGAGTGAAAGCGATCTTGGATCTCCCTTGACTGCCTTTGCTCTAAGTAGGGGTCGTACTCTTCTTCAAGTCACACCCGGTATATGGACGGGTTTATGTTCGGACTAGCAATCGTCATCATCATCTTCACGATCGTCTTCATCGTCATCTTATCTTCTCATTGCTACTGAGTGAGCTGGTGAAACCGTAGCGGTGATATCAGACTCGACTTCGAGTCAATACGGCCTCGCAAATAGGCTTCAACCCGACAGTGGAGTTCTTGGAGAACTACCCGGACAAGGACGTCCCGCCACCCAACTCTCACGTGTTTTGGAGAGAAGCACCCGCCTCCCAGAGGAGAAACTACGGAGTACACTTATTTTACCCATCAGGAAAGTATGGAGAAGGCAAAGCAGCCTTCGTCTACTGGAAGACAACTAACGAACGTTGGCACATATTGAGCCACAGAGAAGGACAAACCTATCCCAACTGGGGAGAACCAATTCCCGAAGTCGAAGAGTTTAACTACCCTCTAGGAGAGGTACCGCCCAATTTCGCATTTGACGATCACACCTGAAACTGCTCTTCTTTGTCGACGTCAGACGACGAGAGCTCGGACTCCCAAGAAACCCCAGACGTCAGACCAAGGTCTGACACCCTCGACCAACTCGCAAAACGAGTCGAAGCACTCTCAATTGCCCCACCGTCCTACCAAGACACCATGACGACCCTCATTAGCACATCGACGTCCGCCCCTGCGCAACAAACCCCCCCTTCGCAAGCAACTTCCCCACCTGTCCTCCCCTCCGCTTCCAGCGGCTCCATACAAAATCGCCTCAACACGGCCATGAGACGCACGACAGTATCGGGAGGCCCTCCAGGAGGCGGTGGAGGAGGAGGAGGCGGCGGAGGAGGAGGAGCACCAGGACCTGGACCTCCGATTCCCCCACCTCCAGCAGTGGGACAAGCAGCGATTGACCCCAAGATGATGGGAGCACTTCCCACCATATTCGATGGCAATCGTAAACGAGCGGATGACTTCATCGAGGAACTCAAGGCCTACATCCACCTCAACAACAACGTAGGAGGCATGAACTCCTACCTTAAACGAATAGCTTTGGCCCTCACACTGATAAAAGGCCCCCTCGTTGCCAGCTGGACCTGAGACTTCGGCAACTTCTTTGACACCCTCAACGTGGCAGACGACATCCTGGCCACGTGGACAGCCTTCCTGGACGAGTTTGCGCATCAGTTCCAGGACACCCAAAGAGAAGAACGGGCCAAACTGAAGCTCCAAACTCTGCGTATGAAATGGCCGGAAATCGACCAATACATTTCGCAGTTCGAACAGTTGGCCAGAGAAGCTGGGTACACTATCGGCAACTCGGAAACCAAACAGTTTTTCATCCAAGGCCTCCTCCGAGGAGTAGCTGAGGATGTCATGAAGCCACCCCTCATCCACACTTATACGGACATCAAGGAAAGAGCCATCGAGAGCATCAAATCACGGCAGGTCATAGACCAGATCTTCGGCCCCCGACGCACCCCCTTCCCCACGAGAGGGACAAACCCCAACCCATTTAATCGCCCGAATCGAGGAGGGCGACCCCTGCAACACCTGCAGCCCCAACCTGGGAGACCTCAATACACCTCCACCAACGCTCCGCCGTGGATGGCAAACCAACCAGTCCCAATGGATGTAGATCGCACCAAGGCGGGATCCTCAGCCCGAGGACGAGCCATTCAGTCCCAACCGTGCCAACCCCAACGCACACAATTGTGCTTCCAGTGTAACCAGCCCAGTCACTTCGCCCGCAACTGCCCACAAAGGAAGGCCCAAGCCAGTCTCATCGACTGGAACGACGACGAAACTGTCGCCGAAGAGCCGAAGGACAAGGTGGCCTGGATGGAGGAACAACTTCGCTCCCTCTCCCTTGAAGAGTCTTCCTCCTTAGGAGAGCGGATGAGAGAGCGACAGGATTTTCACTCGGTCTAATCTGCACAGCCTGGATTAGACAGACCTCCAAAGATGTATTTATGTCGGCGCGCAAATCAATGACGATTCGTTCTTACATACACTCATCAAAAAAAAGGGCTGAAGCGACCGCTCTGGTAGACTCCAGAGCAACCGAAAATTTCATGAACCTGAACTATGCAAGATGGCTGGGTCTGCCATTGAAGAGGTTGGACCATCCCCGACAAGTCTACAACGTGGACGGCACCCTCAACCGAGGTGGCTCCCTAGAATTCTTCACAGATGTACAAGTCCAGACAGGCACGAACTGCACGAACATGAGGTTCTTTCTCACGAATCTAGGAGATCATAAGTTGATTCTAGGATATCCGTGGTTCGCCGCTGTGCAACCGAAGATTGACTGGCTCCGAGGCTGGCTCGACCATTCCCAACTCCCCATTATCATACGAAGCCCTGATGCAGCCCGAGCCAAATTCCTCCCCCGAACCTCCGTGTTGACCCGACGAGAACAAGACCCAATTTTTATAGCACGAGTCGAATGGCTAGGTCCCCCTCGACAAGATGCCCCCAAAATCCCATACCGACCCGTTACCAGCGTCATCATAAAGTCTTTAGCGAGCAAGCCGCACAACGCTTCCCGGAACCAAGGATTTGGGACCACACCATCGAACTCAAACCTGACGCCCCAAGCACCATACCTGGAAAGGTCTACGCCCTCACCCAACTTGAGCAGGAGGAGTTGAAGAAATTTGTGCAAGAGCACATGAAAAAAGGTTACATTCGCCCATCCAAAAGCCCTTACGCCGCCCCTTCTTTTTCATCAAGAAAAAAGATGGAAAACTTCGCCCCGTCCAAGACTATCAACGAGTCAATCAATGGACAATCAGAAATCGTTACCCTCTCCCGCTCATTCCCCAATTAATCAACAAAGTGCGCTCACGCACTCTCTTCACAAAATTCGACATTCGTTGGAGATACAACAACGTGAGAATAAAGCAAGGGGACGAACAGAAAGCGGCCTTCATCATGAACCAAGGGCTATTCGAACCAACGGTGATGTTCTTCGGGCTTACGAATTCCCCAGCGACCTTCCAGATGATGATGGACACCATTTTCGCAGAAGAAATGCGAGAGGGATGGCTAGTCATCTATATGGATGACATGCTAATCACAACCGACGACGACCCCCGCTTCCATGAATCGTGCGTCCATCACGTCCTCACAAAATTGGCAGAACACGACCTGTACCTAAAACCCGAAAAATGCGTATTCGAACAACGGCGAGTTGACTTCCTGGGAGTAGTCCTCCAACATGGCACAATTCATATGGACCCAACGAAGACCCAAGGAGTCTCCGACTGGCCACGACCGACCAACGTGACCGAGGTCAGAGCGTTCCTAGGCTTTACAGGTTTTTATTGATACTTCATTCCAAACTACTCGCGAATCACACGCCCTCTGCTGGACCTCACAAAAAAGACCACCCCATGGCACTGGGGAGACGCGCAAATGAACGCCTTCGAACTTCTGAAAACCCTCATGTGCAGGAGACCTGTCCTCGCTCAACCTAACTACACAAAACCATTCATCCTCCACATGGACGCGTCGGGATATGGCGTGGGAGCCATACTCTTACAAGAGGGCGATCCCAACCCAGAACGCCCCCTCAAATTTCGTCTCCACCCCATTGCATATTATTCGGCCACCTTTATCCCCGCAGAACGGAATTACGACATCTACGAACGAGAGTTACTAGCAGTAGTCAAAGCACTCAAGCACTGGAGGCAACACTTAGGGTTCACTCGACACCCCTTCACGGTGGTCACCGACCATGCAAACCTCACCTCCTGGAAAGAACCAAGAGACCTAAACAGGCGCACAGCCCGATGGCATGCCCTCCTCCAAGATTACTGGTTCAACATCCAAGTAACGCCAGGAAAGTCTCACATGGCAGCGGACTTCCTATCACGCCCACCCTTAAAGGACAAGGGCGAAGGAGACAACAAACAGGTGATTGTCCTCCCAGAAGCACTATTCGTTGACTCCCACTACGAAATCCCCGACGAGCATCAAGGGCTAGCGCAAACCCCTCCAGTCGAACCCTCACCACGACACCCCAAACCGCCGTCGCGAATCCAAGTCTTTGACCTAGACTCAATCCATCAAGACCTCGAAGACAACATCCGGTGGTCACAGAAGTAGCACCCGCTCCTCATGAATGAATGGAAAGAAGCCTTTCACTGCACGCAAGAAGAACAGTCGCACCGCGTCCCTAAGTGGACCCAATCAGGCAAACTAGTTGTTCCCCCAGATCTCGAACTCAAACGACGCATCATGACCCACACCCACGATGCGCCGACGGCAGGACACCTGGGTAGGGACGAGACCCTCCGTCAAGTAAAAAGAGACTTCTGGTGGCCTGGTATGACTGCGTGGATAATGGACTACGTCGAAGGATGCGGCGAGTGCCAACAAAACAAAATTCGCACTCATCGCCCCAGAGTCCCCATTTACAAGATCAACACCCCCCTGGACGCCAAACCCTTTGAGTGCATAGCCATGGACCTCATCACTGGCCTACCCAAGAGCCACGGCCACGACGCAATCCTCACCATAGTAGATCACGGCTGTTCGCGAGCGGCGACCTTCATTCCTTGCTCCACCACCGTCACGGGTCCCGATATCGCGCAAATGTACCTCGACAATATTTACCGCTGGTTTGGACTGCCAAGGAAGGTCATCACCGACCGGGATCCCCACTTTACCTCGCATTTCGGTCGAGCCCTCACAGCAAAACTAGGAGTCCAACAGAATCTGTCAACGGCCTTCCACCCCCAAACTGACGGGCTCGCCGAACGGACAAACCAATGGATTGAACAGTATCTTCGTCTAGTGACGAGCGCGCAACCGAACGACTGGAGCAAATGGCTCACCATTGCTTCGGCAGTTCACAACGATCGAGTCAACTCCATGCTGAAGATGACGCCCAATCAAGCCCTATTGGGATATCGGCCTATCTTATACCCAAACCAAATCTTAGGGACAAATAATCAAGAAGCGGAGGCCCGAATCGACGACCTTCTCCAACGAAGGGCGCAGGCTATGGCGGCCATCAATCAATCAGCGCGCGCAGGAGAGATCCGAAAGGACATGTTTCAAGTTGGAGAACAAGTATGGCTCGAAGCGAGTAATCTGAAACTCCTGTATCAGACCTCCAAACTAGCCCCGAAATGTCAGGGACCCTTCAAGATCATCAGAAAGATCTCCCCTGTGGCGTATCAGCTGGAACTCCCGGCGTCTTGGGCCATTCACGACGTATTCCACGCCTCCCTCTTATCGCCCTATCGCGAAACTCCTGCTCACGGACCCAACTTCCGCCAGCTGCCACCCGACTTGATCGGAGACGAAGAAGAATATGAAGTTGAGGCCATTATCAATCACCAGTTCAAAGGTAGAGGCCGACAGCTCCAATATCTGATCAAATGGAAGGGGTATCCCCACAGCGACAACACCTGGGAGCCCAAAACGGCAATATTCGCAGATGAACTGATCTGGGAATATCATAAACACAGCCTGCTAAACCCCCATAAAAAGGGAGCTTGCGTCGCGACCATCTCAGTACCAAACTGGCCCCCTTCGAAGTCGACCCTCTCTTCGCCCTCCCAGTCTTTTGGGGATTACCAGGCCTCGAGCTACCTCCGAACCCTTGGCTACAGTTCCATCTCCAGACCCTCGCCGACCATTTCGAGCGCAAGCGCAGAATGTCCCAAAACCTTGAGTCCTCCTCTCCTAAGTCTGCCAGCTCCTATGCCGTCCCCCATGTTACCGGGGCTCCCCTCTCACCACGCTCCACCGCCTTGCTCCTGGCCGCCAACGCCCACATCCCCGAAGAGACTATGTGCCAGATCACCACCGGGCTCCTCTGGACCATCGAAGAGCGCGAGTCAGCCCACAGCACTGAAATCTGGGAGCTCCGCAAAAAGCTCCTCCGCCTTGAGGAGCTTGTGGGCGACGAGGACTCTGACGAGCCTCCCGAGGGGTACGTCTAGAATGACAGTAAGATCCCCAATTTCGATATCCCCATGGACGACAGGCTCTACCTCCTGGCCAAGTGGATCAAGCTACACAGCGGGGACTACATCAAGGCCTTCGGCCTCACCGGCAAGGAGCTCTCGACCGAAGCCCCCTACTCCATGGAGATTTATGCGTCTCCCGACATTCGCCTTAACGAAGTCCCCGAGCCGCTCCCCCTCTGGGTCCAAACCATCATCAAAGGGTGCACCGTGACCTTCAAGTCACTTTGCCGGGCCGCCATCGAGCTCGAAGACTACGGGATCGTGGCCGACCTCACCCGCGCCCGCGACGTCTACCTCAAAGCTCAAGAAATGGAGCTACAGCAGGACCAAATTGAGGCTGACCTCACCCTTCTCCACGAGAAGTACGCCCTCACCCGTGGACGCCTCGAGTTGGCCCGCGTATCGAAGCGCCTTGCCCGCCAACAGTACCTGGTCCCTGCGGTACTTCGAGACAACGAGAACTTCCCCCGAGTCCCTCAAAAAGGGAAGAACGTAAAGCGAGGTCGCTTTGCCATCTAGAAGGAGGGTGATGTCACCGGCTCCTGGGACGGCTAGCTCGTATGCTGTGGACCGGGGTAAGTTCTAGAACCGGCGTTATGATATTCCCTTCGATACGTACTTTCCGATCTGGCCTTTGTTTCTGATGTGATGTGTTGATGCGCCGACTGCCGCCCGTTGTGATAGTTTGATGTACCGTTGTCCTGGCTTTATGAGCATAGCCCCCTCTGTACCTATTTATACGTGCCATGTACCAGTAGGACTCGCTAAGTCGAGTCTTTCGTCGTTATACACCGTTGTTCCCCCGCTCAGGGCTCGCTGTCAAAGACAAGCTGTCTTTGCAGCCGACCCTCGTCTTTCCACTCAGAGTGAAAGCAATCTTGGATCTCCCTTGACCGCCTTTGCTCTAAGTAGGGGTCGTACTCTTCTTCAAGTCACACCCGGTATACGGACAGGTTTATGTTCGGACTAGCAATCATCATCATCGTCTTCACGATCGTCTTCATCGTCATCTTATCTTCTCATTGCTACTGAGTGAGCTGGTGAAACCGTAGCGGTGACACGAATAGTCCTTTGTTGGTCTTGAATCCAGTCTTGTACTTGTCTCCTTCCGCGATCCGGATGTTATTATACCCTGCTCTGATATCAAATTTACTGAACAAGGTTTTGCCTCTTAGTTCTTCCAATATCGACTGTATGTGGGGGAGCAGGGTGATGTCCATGATCGTGTATTCATTGAGCTTTCGGTAGTCATGTACAATACGAAGCGTTCTGTCCTTCTTTTTGACCATAAAGGTTGGGGAGCCGTAAGGAGATGCTGATGCTGTGATGTAGCCTTTGTCCAAGTTGTCCGTGATGTATTCGTCAAGTACCTTTTGTTCATCTTTTGACAGAGGGTAGACCTTGCTGTTAATTACGTCAGGCGCATCTGGTTTGAGTTCAATCTTGTGATCCTATTTGCGGCACAGTGGTAGTTGACAGGCCTCCTGTTCCAAAAATACTTTCCAATGTTGCTTAAAAACTACGGGGACCATTTCTTCCATGTTGACCTTCCCAGTGTCATAGGCCTTTTCTGCCATTTGCTGGGCAATGGTCGCCTTATTGATTTTGACTGTCTCTGTTTTGACTGTTCTGATGGCGACGTACAATTCATCACCTTCTTCGAGTTGGCTGACCATGACTCTAGTCGCTTTGGCCAAGTGTTCCTTTCTGGTCAGGTTGCCTTTGAGTAAGGTTTCTACCCATGTTTCTGAACCTTTTACAATTCCCATCGTCCAGTCGATTTCGGGGTTGAACATTCGTAACCAGGGATATCCAAAGATGAATCGGTCTTTCCCTAGGTTAGTGATGAAGAATCTTTCTTGTCTGGTTTGCTGTCCTCTGGTCACCAGCAGGTCGCAATAATGCGTAATATCTCCTGCCTGGTTCAATGTCCCATCTATGTTAATGATAGGACATACTTGTTCCAACTTCTTGGTTCCGAGGTGTAGTCTTGCCACGGTTTTGTAATCCATGAAGTTTTCTGTTGTGCCACTGTCCATGAGCGCTGTCTCTTCTGCCTTGCCTCAATACATGTATAATGAAAACAGCAACTTGATTGAGTTGTGTTTGTTTATGTACATTGTCCATATCTTTAGAGCCCTAACTACGGCAGCTAGTTTTGGGCCTGGTAAAAATCCTGCAGCGCACTGATCACGTGGATTTTTACTGCTTCAGGTTCGTTCAGTAGCATCTTGAGGATGCCCTCGAGCCCTCCAATCTGTTTCAGGGCTTCATTGTTACTAATGGTTGCCTTTGGTTCAGCAACTTCTGTGGTGTGGGCACAACTCATCTGCCCTTGGTATGGTTTCTTTGGTTTCTGGGGGCAATCATGGCTGATGTGCCCCTGTGCTTTGCAAATGAAACATGCACCTTTCTGGTAGAGGTCCTGCCTTTCCTAGCTCCATTGGCCTAGCAGGAACCTTCTGCCCATGTTTCCTGCATCCATGTCCATGGAGACGACTTGACTGCTCATCTGTGGGGTTCTCCCTTGACTGGGTTTCGGCCCATAAGCGGGGTGTTGTGTTGGCTGGTAGTTCCGTAGTCCCAGGTATTGGGCTAGCTGTTGTACAGGAAATGGTTTCTTCGTGGTGACATTCCTGAGCTCTTTGTACACCATCTGTCGTTCTCTGGCTTTCTTTTTCCATGCGTTCATGGTGGTGGGTGCTGGTATGTTATGTGTGATGATCTCTTGGAGGAGTTTAGGTGGGAGTCCCTCCCTAAACTTGACGATCGCTCCGAGGTCGTCCTCTCTGTAGCCGGACTCTTCACGGAGTCAGTCGAAAGTGGTGATGTAGGAATCAATGTTGCCTCCAATCATTTTTAGTTCTTGGAACTTCTGTAGGGCATTCAACTTGGCATCTGGATCGATGTATGCTGCCCTAAAGTCGTGTTCAAATGAGTCCCATAGTATGTCGCTGCTCTGGGGGACTCCATGGATCTTTACTTGGTCTCTGAGCCAGCGCCTCTTGGTGTTGGCCCATGTGTCTATGTTTGGTCCGACGATGTAGGACAGGCACAAGGCTGTCTTTAAGTATGGGACCTGGAAGGTTCTGCTTTCTCCGTTGATTAGTTCATATCCTAGAAACTTGTCCAGGAATAGGTCGGATTTGGCTCTGTTGCCATTGAAGACTGGGGGTAGAAGGCCGATTAGTCCTCCCTTGCTTTGCCTGTTGCTTGGGGTCTGTTGTACTGGTGCAACCATTGTTGCCATGATCGTGTCCATAGGCACTGGTCCCACTGAGGGGGCTGCCAATATTTGTGCCAGTTCTGGGGCAGTGATAACATGCTGCCCTGTCTGGTAGTTGGGATCTGCTACATCCCACCACCCTAGTCCTAGGTCGTTTGTAATGTCTACCATATTGGCTCCTCTTATATGCCAGGTACTGTTGTCTTCATTTTTGAGGAGGATGAATCATGTGTGTTCAGTATGGGTCCTCTGTTGTTCGTCAGTGTGTGTGTAATTGTAGAGTTCGATGGGGTACCACTTCTTCTCATGTTTGACCCAATATCCAAGTTGTGCAACGTCTTTGATCCAGAGGGCTTCCCCTTGTACACTGCAGGGTAGGTCGTCTCTGTTTCTCTTGGGTGCGGGTATGTAGGTGTTGAGATTCAGTGGTAGTGAAAGCGGTAGAGCTGCCAGCATGTCAGATGTGAAAGCCTGACTTATGTTACACCCTGCGTGCATAAAGGCCAGACGTTGGCGGTTCGGGGTTTGAGTGCTTAAACACGCTATATGTTTGGGGGCTGGTCTCCCTACTCAGCAAGTTGTTTACTTGGATAGTGGTCCAAGGCTTCATTCGAGAGCCTGATGCACACTTCGTGCTGCTCTATCTGATGGTGCAAGTAAATGTGATGTGTCCACGGTCTAAGTCGACTACTAGCAGGTACGCCGTCTAGTATCCTACACAACTGGGGGTCGGTGTCACGGTCAGTCGTTTATTGTACCTTGGCGAAAGGTAGTAGGTCTTCAAGCAGTCTGAAGGGATTGGTTCACGCTAAGTCACAACGCTGACTCAGGTATAGAGAGAGAGGGTTCAACTGGGTATTGTCTCTGAAGACTACTGCTTGTTGATACAGGTTCAACTAAGTCAGGCTTAAGGCCTTTAGTACACTATCTGAGGGTCTTATATAGTGCAGAGAAGGTAACCTGAAATGAGGTGCCAAGTGCATCAACTGTATGAAACGATGAAGGTGAAACGAGGTGCTAAGTGCATCAACCATATGAAACGATGAAGGTGAAATGAGGTGCTGACGAGAATGAATCAATGAATATGAGTCAAGAGTCCGGGTCACAAGTCGAGTCTGTCACTGGGTCTATGGTCATGTGATGGTGAGAAGAAAAGAAAAAGGAAAAGGCATGGCCTGTTCCAGTGGATCATAACATCCATGCCTGCCCACCTGCCTCTGTGCATGCCCACCTGCCTCTGTACCTGCCTGCCTGCCTCCGCACCTGCCGCCTGTCTCCGTGCCCACTACCTGCCTCCATGCCTGCCACCTGTCCCCATGCCTACCACCTGCCTCCGCACCTCCCGCCTGTCCCTGTGCTCACCACCTGCCTCTGCACCTGCCACCTGTCCCTGCCACCTGTCCCTGCGCCTGCCACCTTCCTCCACACCTGCTACCTGTCCCCACGCCCACCACCTGCCTCTGCGCCTGCTGCCTGTCCCCATGCCTGCCACCTGCCTCCACATCTGCTGCCTGTCCCCATGCCTACCACCTGTCTCTGTACCTGCTGCCTCTCCCTGTGCCCACCACCTGCCTCTGTACCTGCTGCCTGTCCCTGCGCCTGCCACCTTCCTACGCACCTGCCACCTGTCCCTGTGCCCACCTGCTGCCTGTCCCCATGCCTGCCACCTGTCTCTGCACCTGCTGCCTGTCCCCACACCCACCACCTGCCTCTGCACCTGCCACCTGTCCCTGCACCTGCCACCTTCCTCCACACCTGCCACCTGTCCCCATGCCCACCACCTGCCTCTGCGCCTGCTGCCTGTCCCTGCACCCACCACCTGCCTCCATGCCTGCTGCCTGTCCCCATGCCTGCACCTGTCTCCACACCTGCCGCCTGTCCCTGTGCCCACCACCTGCCTCTGCACCTGCCACCTGTCCCTGCACCTGCCACCTGCCTCCACGCCTGCCGCCTGTCCCCGTGCCTACCTGCAAGCAAACAAGCAAACAATGGCAAGCGTGACAGCAGCAACACAGCAGGGAGATGGCAACTGCAACAGCAGCAGCCACTTGCCTGGATATCTGCGTGCATGGGATGCCTCTAGCATAGCATTTAGAGAATAGTTAGGATGGTGTTCTATAACTTGTATATACTCTTCAAAAATAAATGCGATTGCTGAGTGACTGAGTAGAATACCCATACCCTTACCCATGGGGTAGGGGTATTGATCCAACCCATACCTGTACACTTGCAAACCCATACCCGTGTTCACAGGTAGGGGTATGTGCAGGTACGGGTACGGGTATGGAAAGAAATACCCATGGGTTACCTGTGTCGTTCACTAAATGCACCCACCCACGCACGGACAAATGCAGGCACAGACACAGGCACAGACACACAGACAAATGTGGGCACGGATGCAGGCACGGACGTGTGGACAAACACAGGCACGGACGTATGCACAGACATGGGTACAGATGCTGGCATGGACATGGGTACGGACTCTGGCACGGACATAGGTATGGGTGCAGGTACGGATGCGGGTACGGATGCAAGTATGGACGCAAGCACGGATGTGGGCACAGACATAAGGACACACACACATGGCATTTAGTGGGAAATAAAATAGAGATTTATCATGCGTATTTCATAGCTTTAAACCTTGAAAATAAAAAATGTGAACCCACCACACTGCTGGAGATGTGAGTATGTACTAAGAGCAAACTGAGTTTGAAACTGTTTAGGGTGAAAAGTGGTTGTCCAAACTGAAACCAAACTGTTCAGTTTCTCAGCAGAATTTCCCAAACCAAACCCAAAACTGAAGTTTGGTTTCGGTTTAAACCAAGTTTGTATTGGTTTGGAACCAAACTTCCCCAACACTAGTCATGCCACGGGTGTTACGATCTGCTGGAACAGACCTTACTTTTTCTTACCCTCACATGACTCCTTGACCCTGTGACAGACTAGACTCGTGACCCGGACTCTTGACTCAGACTTAGTGACTCAGTTTCGCACTTCATTTCATATCTATCGTTTCATACGGTTGATGCACTTAGCACCTCATTTCATATCTATTGTTTCATATGGTTGATGCACTCAGCACCTCGTTTCAGGTCACTTTCTCTGTGCTATATAAGATCCTCAGATAGTGTACTAGAGGCCTTAAGCCTGACTTAGTTGAACCTGTATCAACAAGCAGTAGTCTTCAGGGATAATACCCAGTTGAACCCTCTCTTCTCTGTACCTAAGTCAGTGTTGTGACTTAGCGTGAACCGATCCCTTCAGACTATTTGAAGACTTATTACCTTTTGCAAAGGTATGACAAACGACTGACCATGACACCGACCCCCAGCTGTGTGGGATACTAGATGGTGTACCTGCTAGTAGTCGACTTAGACCGTGGACACACCACATTTACTTGCACCATCAGATAGAGCAGCACGAAGTGTGCATCAGGCTCTTGAACCAATCCTTGGACCACTATCCAAGCAGGAACCCACTGAGTAGGGAGACCAGCCCCCGAACGTAGAGTGTGCTTAAGCACCCGAATGTAGAGCATGCTTAAGCACCTGAACCCTGAACCGCCAACATCTGGCCTTTACACACTGCAGGGCATAACAGCAGGGGTGTGTTGGAAATTGCGGACTTGGAGGAGTACCCCAGAATGGAGTCTGGGCCGTCAGCCACAGAGATCCGAGCCCACCTCACAGTGGATCAGTCTTGATCTCAGGATGTGTCTCAGATGCTCCCACAATAATTTTTGGGATCTGCCCCCTTCGTGGGGGCACAGCTTTGTCTTATTATTCTATTATCTAGTTTCCAGATTGCCGCAGGAGCACGAGCGCAAGTGACGAAGGCCCAACCCAGCAATCGCACAATGGGACACCTCAGAATACACCAAAACACCATCGCCTGCTCAGATTATGATCTCCATACAATGCCTGACTCCTTCGGCCAGTCTCTACACAAAGTCCGAAGGGTATTGTCAGGCACAACATGTTATTATCACTGTCTCAAGGTGTAGTAGTGGTTTATTACACATTTGCTGTTTCACACCATGTTTCTTGTCTTTACTGTCTCACTACTTTAGTACTCTATGACAGGCCAAAATGTATAAGTATGATACAAGTTGCACAATGTCAAGTTAGCCCCTTCGTAATCTTCTATTACCTCCTGTGCGATTCTCGACTTGTTCTTGACTTTGTCTCTCAGCCACAGTCTTCGCCCGATTAGGCAACCAATTAGTCAATCGGCTACGCGGTGAGTTGGTCATCATGTTTGTTTAGCTCATAACTTCTCTAACCCTTACCCTTACCCATAAAAACCTGTACCTGTGGCCACAGGTCATGGGTTTTTCAGGGGTATGGGTTTATAGGGTACAGGTCTGTGGGTATGGGTAAAGTGCATGGGTAAACCCCACAGGTTATGGGTAAGGGTATGGGTAAGGGTATCTCAACTTGTACCCGTACCCGTACCCATACCCATGATACCCTTACCCACAGACCCCATGGGTTACCCGTACCTGTGGGGATCACTAGACACACCTCCAACATGGGATCCACCCACTGGCGCTGACCTTCTAGCCAGCCAGACTTGGCAGCTTGAACCCTTTCCTCATACTCCTCACTAGCATTGTAAGGCCGTTTTGCTTGAATGGAAGACATAGTAAGATCTGATTCAACAATTGATAAGGACTGAGACCTGAGGACTGCATGGCACAACAACTGCATGGTAAGCATGGCAGTCACATGATTAGTGATGTTCCGGCCCGGCCTGGCCTGAAAGCCCTAGCTTTGGCCTGGCCTGAGATGGCTTTGGCTTTCTGGAAACCCAGGCTGGGCCAAAGCCATTGAATGTGGCTTGGCCCTGGCTTGGCTTGGCCTGGGCTGGGGCTTTTGGCATGGCTAACATGCCTGCATGCACACCCACATGTGGCACATGCTGCATGCCAGATGTGTGCACCTGTCCATCCTCTACGTGCATGGCACTCTCCACCTATGACCAAGCCGGAGGAGGACTATGCGCGCTGTCTTGATGTGAGAATGAGGAAGACAATATCCGAGCACGAAGGCTGGTTGCGACACACCATCGGCAAATGAGGATCATGTGCGACGATGCAAAGGATGGGATGCAAGTGAGGGTGAAGAAGCTCAGGACGGTAGTCATGTTACGCCCTGCGGTGCATAAAGGCCAGACGTTGGTGGTTCGGTGTTCGGGTGCTTAAGCACGCTCTATGTTCGGGGGCTGGTCTCCCTACTCAGCGTTCGGGCTTGGATAGCGGTCCAAGACTTGGTTCAAGAGCCTGACACACACTGGTGCTGCTCTATCTGACGATGCAAGTAAATGCGGTGTGTCCACGGTCTAATCCGACTACTAGCAGGTGCTCTGTCTAGTATCCCACACAGCCAGGGGTCGGTGTCATGGTCAGTCGTTCGTCGTACCTGCGCAGAGGTAGTAGATCTTCAAGTAGTCTGAAGGGATCGGGTTCACGCTAAGTCACAACGCAGACTTAGGTACAGAGAGAAGAGGGTTCAACTGGGTATTATCCCTGAAGACTACTGCTTGTTGATACAGGTTCAACTAAGTCAGGCTTAAGGCCTAACTGTCTAATCGTAGAGTTCTTTTATAGTAAAGGGGCGTGGTCCATGCGCGAAGTAAGGAAACTACAAGATGAGTCTGGGGAACACTGGGGGCGAGTCTGAGAAGTGAAACGAGGTGTCAAGTACATCAATCGTAAGTTTTAAGCGAAGGGGTGATAGCTATGAAATGAGGTACTTGAGTATCAATCGTGCTGCGCAATATGAGTCAATTGGTATGAGTCACGAGTCTAGTCTGTCACGGGGTCATCGGTCACATGAGAACAGAAGGATGAAAGAGAGAAAAACGAGGTCCGTTCCAGCGGATTGTAACATCACGCCCTCCCTAGGGCAACTCATTCCCACATGAGTTCATCGGGGTCACTTTCGTAATCCTGCAGTGATGAGCAGGTGAGTGGGGACGCGTCTTCGTCCCATCGTTTGAGAAACTCGGAGGGCCATGCGCAGGCCAGGCGAGTAAGGCGAGCAGCAGTGGGGGCGGCACACTGAAGGCCGTGATATTGGTGCCAGACTGGCACGTTGCATTGCTTCTCTTCGCAGCGGACATGTGGGGCAATGCAGGTGAGGGATTCGTGCTGCGTGCTGGCACAGAAGTAACAGTGCCCATAATCGGGGCACTCGATGGGAGAGTGGTCTGGAGACGTTTGGAAGCACTCGTAGCAGAAGATGGGCTTTTCGAGGTGTGGGTGTCTATATGGGGAGTAACGTTTGTCGGGAGGTGTCTGGGCTGGGCAGCGTCGAATGCGATAGGCAGGTCCTTGGCCCACACGGATAGAGAGGGGGTAGGCCTTGTACGGCTCCTCGTGCGAGGGAGGTTCTGCGAACATCTGTTCGATCAGTCGTGTGGTGGCTTTGGCGTGAATGAGGGAGTGGGTGGTGTTCATCAACGTATCATCGTTGCGTTGCTGTTGCTCGGTTAGGTCTTTTATGCGGGCGGCTAACGTACCCTGACGGTTCTTCTGTGCGCGGTAGCGGACAACTTCCGCGATGAGTCTGGGGTCCGCCATATGGTGGACATAGCGGTCTACGATCTCTGCCATCGTGGACTCCGGGTTAAAGGCGGCCAGGTGGTCATCTCAGATGTCTTTGTTGTTGGTGAGGTTGGGGTGGGTGTCAGCACGTCGTGCTCACAATGGTTGTCGGTAGGTTGGGTGTCCTTTGCCGAAGGTCCCTTCCAAGGTGGTATCCTCTCCGTCGAAGACGTACCGGATATATCCCGCTCTGACATCACCTAATTCTCCTGGCGCCGGGATCCACATGACGTAGTGTTCCGGGTTCGCCACTTCGTATCGCATCCACCCAACGCCTGGGTGGTCTGGGTCGTTTTCTTTTTCAGAGTCGCCCAACTCCGTGTCCACCCCTTCAGCCTCCTCGCGTGCCGCTACTTGGGTGTCTCGCCCCTTACCTTTATCTTCAGGGGCGGCTGTTGGTGTCTGACCTTCATCCTCATTGTTGGTCGAGACATTTTCTGCCTGTTCCACAGGAACGGGTGAATTCGGGACGGTATCCCCTTGAGGCAAGGGAGCAGGTGCAGCTTCATCTAACGCTGCGCGAGCTATATGGACGTACTGTTTGAGGAGGTTGTCGTACTTCCTGGCTACTTTGTACGATGACATTACGTCTAGGATGGTGGTTGGCGGGGTTGGTAATGCTGCGAGTTTGCCGGCGACGAATGCTGCTTTGCTGTGTCCGGCTCTCTGGAAGTCTGCTGGAAACTCCCCATGCTGAGTGTGGTACTCGCCAAGTCTCCGGCTGTCCTCCCAGAGCTTCTGCAGTCTTTCCGGCTCGTTTCTATGGCTAGCTGAACGCCAAGAGAGAGGGTGACGATCAAGATGGTCAGCGCCAGGACGTAGAGAAGGACTTGAAGGTCCCTGTCGCGGGGGCACAGGGAGCGGTTCTGGCGAGGGGGTCGGCGGCGCTCCACTGGTTGCAGCAATTGAAACCTGAGTTGTGGCGGAAGCGGCTGTCCCTCCAACTGGAACGAGCACCAAGTGTCCGCCGTGTTGGGTTTGAAAGACGATGGTGGCGGCGGGAAGGAGGTTGACTGGCATGGCGGGGCGCGGCGAGGGTAGGCTGGTGGCGGTTGTTTGGGTGGCATCTTGTTCTTGGGACATAGATCGATAATGATTTTTGAGTGGTAGTTCATTGGGGTAGAAGAGGGTAGCAGAGCGGATGGTTGCCCCTTGTCCTTTCCTCAGAGTTCTTATACTCCTTTGAGGTGGGCGCTCCATTTGTCGTGTTTTGTATGCATCAATGAGTTCTGATGCGTTCATGTCGGATCTGTCAATCCATTGATCGTGTGCAGGGGCGTATCCTTTCCATCTTACGAGATACTGCAATTTTCTTCCTTGGCCGTGATGTCGCTTTCCGAGGATCTGTTCTACTTCCCACTCTTCTTCGCCTTCTATTTTGTCCGGTGGTGGTTCAATAAAATTGCGTCCGTGCTCTTCGGTCTCTGTGAAAGGCGTGAGAAGTGATGCGTGGAACACGTCGTGAATCTGCCATGTTTCAGGGAGGTGGAGTTTGTACGCCACCGGGGATATCTTGGCGACTACCTCGAAAGGTCCATATCGCCTTGGGGAGAGTTTGGGGGAGTCATAAGGTTTTTTGATGTTCATTCCTTCCAGCCAGACCTTTTCTCCTTCTTCGTGTCCTTTGAACTTGGTTGCTTTGATCAGCCCTTCTTGCGCTTTGCTCATGGCCTCTTGGGCCGGCTCTGTTGCCATCGAAGATCGGGGGTGGGAGGCCAACCAGTCCTCCCTTGCTCTGCCCATTATTTTGGGTCTGTTGTACTGGTGTGACCATCGTGGCCGCGATCGTGTCCATGGGCACCGGTCCCACTGAGGGGGCTGCCAATATTTGTGCCAGTTCTGGGGCAGTGATAACATGTTGCCCTGTCTGATAGTTGGGATCTGCTACATCCCACCATCCTAGTCCTAGGTCGTTTGTAATATTGACCATGTTGGCTCCTCTGGTATGCCAAGTACTGTCGTTTTCGTCTTCTAGTAGGATGAACCATGCATGTCTGGTGTGGGTCCTCTGTTGTTTGTCAGTGTGTGTGTAGCTGTAGAGTTCGACGGGGTACCACTTATTCTCGTGTTTGACCCAATATCCGAGTTGAGCGACGTCTCTGATCCAGAGAGCTTCCCCTTGTATGCTGCGGGGTAGGTCATCTTGTTTTCTCTTGGGTGTGGGTATGTAGGTGTTGAGATTTGGTGCTAGAGAAAGCGGTAGAGCTGCCAGTGTGTCGGATGTGAAAGCCTGACTTATGTTATGCCCTGCAGTGCGTAAAGGCCAGATGTTGGCAGTTCGGGGTTCAGGTGCTTAAGCACACTCTACGTTCGGGGGCTGGTCTCCCTACTCAGCAGGTTCCTGCTTGGATAGCGGTCCAAGACTTGGTTCGAGAGCCTGACGCACACTTCATTCTGCTCTATCTGACAATGCGAGTAAACGCGGTGTGTCCACGGTCTAAGTCGACTACTAGTGGGTACGCCATCTAGTATCCCACACAGCTGGGGGTTGGTGTCACGGTCAGTCATTCGTCGTACCTTCAACGAAGGTAGTAGGTCTTCAAGTAGTCTGAAGGGATTGGTTCATGCTAAGTCACAACATTGACTTAGGTACAGAGAAGAGAGGGTTCAACTGGGTATTATCCCTGAAGACTACTGCTTGTTGATACAGGTTCAACGAAGTCAGGCTTAAGGCCTTGAGTACGCTATCTGAGGGTCTTATATAGTACTGGGGAAGTATCCTGAAACGAGGTGCTAAGTGCATCAACCGTATGAAACGATGGATCTGAAACAAGGTGCTAAGTGCATCAACTGTATGAAACGATGGATCTGAAACAAGGTGCTAAGTGCATCAACTGTATGAAATGATGAGTATGAAACATGGTACAAATGAGAATGAGTCAATGGGCATGAGTCAAGAGTCCAGATCACAAGTCTAGTCTGTCACGGGGTCAAGGGGTCATGTGAGGGTGAGAAAAAAAGTGCGGTCTGTTCCAGCAGATTGTAACAAAAGAATTCACAATGAACTATGTCAAAGGATGCATGACATGTCAAATGACCAAGGTAAACACCCATCTGACCAGACCTGCCCTCTTCCCCATCACCGCCAAGCCAAACGCCCTACCATTTCAAACAATTGCAGTCGACTTCATCATTAAACTACCCATCTCAGATGGCTATGACTCTATACTGACAATTACAGATCACGACTGCTCCAAAGCAGCCATATTCCTACCCTGTAACGAGTCCATCGATGCCCCTGGAATAGCCAAACTATACGCAAGACAAGTCTTCCCACACTATGGTATTCCCCGCAAGATCATCTCCGACAGAGACCCAAGATTCACTACCAACTTCACCACTGAACTGTGCAAGACACTCGGGATCAAGCAGAACATCTCATCAGCATACCATTCACAGACAGATGGACAAAGCGAATGTACCAACCAAAGTCTAGAACAGTACTTGTGTGTGGCGAACTTACTGCTGGGTCAACAGTAGTTCGCTGGGAGGGTTCTGGATGGACAGAGGGACGTGGGTTGATGATACGGGTCGAGTGTAGGGACACAGGGGGTTTCAGAGAGTACAGGGGAGGGCAGAGGCACTGAGCCACTTGGTGCAAGGCAGCAAGGGGAGGAAGCGATGGGAGTGTTACAAATAGACAGTCTGAGGACTGTCTGCTCATATTGGGAGTCCTTATATACACAGAGATGGTACTCTAGTAAGTGTTATTACTCTAGGGGCTATTCTTGGTCTGTCTTGTTGTTCCAATGGTATAATGCCATCTGTTCCTGGTCTGGAATGTCCAACAGGTTGGGGAGGAGTTATTCTGGGTGCTTGGGGTTGTGGCGCGCTTCCTTGGGGGTTGTGGCCACTTCGCTTCTCAGGGTATTTTAGGATTGATGCAGATCTGTGGCCAGATCTGTACCTCTGGCAATCCCCTGTTCCGATCTTAGAGATATCTAGATCGTCTAGGGTCCTAGATGTGATCTGGGGATTCCCTTGGGGATTTCCCAAGGGGTTCTCTTTGGATCTATTTGTGTATGGCCTTGCTGGCGCTTTGGGGGTCTGGGGGGCGTTGTGGGAGCATTGGGGTTGTCCCCCTTTGCTGGGTCGTCCCCTTTCATTGCAGGGAGGTCTCTGGACATTGTCCTGTCCGTTCCCTTTGATTCCTGTGGTTCCAGAGGTCACTGTTCGTGACACATTGTATGTCTATGTACCACCCCACATTGTTTCTGATCCATACAAGTGAGATTGTACCTTACCAGGGCTTGATGTCCTGATCTATCACTAGCTGTCTAACTATCGCCGCGCCTCTGATTGATCGTAGCTACTGTCCGTATAAGGCTTTATGGGAATAGCCTCCCCACTCATAGTATTTATAGTGTTGTACCTAGTTACCTGAGACTCTAACTTGAGGCCCCAAACAGCAACGCGCTAGACTTGGGATTTGGACCAGGAACGGGCTTCGGGGTTTCCCGTGCGTGACTAGAGTGACCAGGTGAACGGGGGTAGGGTTCCGTAGGGTTCCAGCATAACAGGGGTAGGGTTCCAATAACATTTTTTCTCTTGATTTTTTTGTCAGCCGTGTGATGTGCCACATGATGCCCATTAGTGTCGCGGCGGCTCTTTTTAGAAACATGTGATAACAAACTGAAAAAAATGCCCAAAATTAGAAAAATATTTGAGTCAGCCGGTTTTTTGATTCCAAAAGAATGGCATGATCAAATTGCTGAGCCGTTATAAGGAATCCCCAAGCTTTCAGTGAGATGTACCTACTCAAATAGGTTCATAATATTAGGTTTTTTTCGATTTGTTATCACATGTTTCTCAAAAAAAAAACAGCCTGACTAACACGCATCACGTGGCATATCACACGGCTGACAAAAAAATCAAGAAAAAATATATTATTGGAACCCTACCCCTGTTACGCTGGAACCCTACGGAACCCTACCCCCGTTCACCTGGTCACTCTAGTCACGCACGGGAAACCCCGAAGCCCGTTCCTGGTCCAAATCCCAAGTCTAGCGCGTTGCTGTTTGGGGCCTGAGTCTTCTGTCTCAATACCAGGTCGTTCTCGCTACAAGTCAAAGTCAGGCATACTTCGTCGCCCTTGGTTTGACTTATCGCTCCACTCCCGGAAGACATACGGGTGTATGCTTTGCTTTCTCATCGTAACCTTTGTACTTCTCTTCGTATTCACCCTCGTACTATCGGGTCCATTGTAGCTGCGGTGACAAGCACTGCATTGTGGAATACCCATGGTGGGGGTTGTACGACAAGTCCTCGATAAAATTGCGCACAAGCATCTTGACACCATCAGCGGCTTTGTGTGCTGCTCCAGGTCGTTAGACATGATGTGCATATATGGCATGTGCTCTGGGTCGCAGGCCTCATTGAAGAATATTTCAGGGTAGTAGTTGAAGGGGTTGTTTTCTGGCCCCGGACACAAATGGAGTGGAAGTGAAGCTAGTGAGGAATCGACTTGGAGCAGCAGTGTAGAACATGGGATGATTCACATCCATGACATGATCCTGTTCCATGTACAATGAAAGCTGTGGCAGCAGCCCATACAGCTCGTGTGCTACCCAAGATGACACACATGATCCACTTTTTTTCAAGGCTTGTTAAAGGCCTACAGTGCGGGACAAGCAAACTCAACAAATTTGCTAGAGCCTCAACCAGATTTTTTTACAACAAACAGACTTCAGATTCATTCTCAGAGGGGCAAAATACATCCAAAAACACCCTTTTCTTGTTTTTCCTATGCTTTTTTGGGTTTGGACGATTTTGAGGCCGGAATATTTGAAATTTAAATACCCCTTTTGGGTAAGTGTGAGATCAATTTTAGTTAACTACAGTTTCTGCTTACGAACTGCCCACTCAGCTGCCTTTCCTGTCAAGCCATGTTGATAGGCATCCATGAATCTCCAGGAACAATTGAAGAACCGGCGGATAACATCAACAGGATGCGTGCAGACAGGGCATTGTCTTTGTCAGGCAGGAGCCCTCAATGTGGATTTGGGCTGCGAGCGCAAGCACGTTCGCGCACACCTGTGGACAGGGTGTTGTCTTTGTGAGACAGGAGCCCTCAATGGGGACTGGGGCTGGGAGCATGAGACCGTCTGTGCATGCCCACAGACAGGTCTTTGTCAGACAGGACCTCTTGATGCTGACTGGGACTGGGACTGCCAGGCCACTCTTGCGATGCCGGCTTCTGAGTCATTATTCTTCATTTCTTTTGCAGCTGCCCTCGAGGACGATGTTGAGGTGTCTCTGACATGAGGGGATGGGGTGAGTCCCTCCACGTTGCAGTTCGTTTTGGAACTCCTCAATGTGGGGTCGTGGCTGCACCCAACCTTGATAAGGGTGCGCACGCACCATGCGTTGGTGCTCTGGACTGAGCTTTGTATTCTTCTTACTTTGGTTACAGCCTTGTAATAATATCATATTGTTCTTGTGCGTTTATGTATGTGTGCAACTGTAATTGGAAGGATTCCCCCTCGCTCTATCGCTCACATGGGTCATTCCAGACCCTTGTCATGTGGCTGCTAGAGTGTCACCCAGATTTTTTGGGCACAAACAGAGACTGCCATTGAACTCAGCAAATTAAAATGAGTCGATTGGCACCTTCTCCGAAGCACAGGCATCAAATTTAGGGTTAGGACAATTTTGGGGGCCATTTCTCAGAAAATCTATTTTTTTCTGCCTGAATTGATTTGCAAGTGGTTTAATACACTCACTAATGATAATCTACACCCTTTCTGAACATTTCCGAAATGAGAAAAAATCATTGAAAAAAATTTACCGTGTTTGCTTGTCCCGCACTGTACACCCGGACGGGTCAAACACACCAGACCCTTTGTGGACTTGGACTTCATGGCCCACCGTTTTTCGATCTCAGATTCAAAGTCCGACGGAGGGGATGGGGACGAGACTAGAGATTTTATTCCGTAGTAAAGACGAATGTAAAATGTAAACTAACTAGACGAATTGACGATGGCCGTGCGAAGCACGGCCCTCATCTAGTTCTGGATATTATATTTCAATAAATACTAGAGGACGGCCATGCTGCGCACGGGAGGTAAGTAAGAGATCATGCATGAGCACGGAGCAAGACGTAAGACGCCGGTATATTGAGACTCCACGTATGCGATCGCACGTTGCCCGCCGGATTCACAGATACAGAGTCCGCATTTTTGTTAGAGAAACATAGTGAAGAGAAACAAGAGATATGGAAGCATATCACGGAAATAAACATATTCCTACCGCACCGTCCCACGGAATCATTATAAGCCAGGTACAGACTACCTACGCGCCTGCTAAATCTCCAAACCGACCAAAACGTACGCAGGGTGCACAGGGAAATCAGGCTTGGTGACCACAGTACCTCCAACATACATGAGAGCGTGCAACAGGCCGCCGAGCGCAGGCGAAGCCTTCTCGAGGGCGATTATCAGTGCACAACATTGAAGATGCTCATCGGCGAGGTCCAAGAGCGCCACGATACTAGAGGTCAATGAGCGAAATAGCTTGCTGTAGCCAAAATGTTTCGTACCTTTCGCGCACATTGACGACCTCTGCGCTCTTGCTGTCAACATAAAAGGTTTTGGGCCTGCCAGGCAACTCGAGCACCACACCGTCAAAGGATGTTCCCATCTCTGGTGAGGAGATTGATACACTCTTCGCGTACGGTAACGCTGCCAGGGCATGGTTCGGGAATAAGGTTGTCAGCAACTCAAGTGCGTCGTCGTTTGATTTAACCGACACATCCTCGAGAAAGTCATCTGGCGTCAATGGTGGGGTGGCGAGGCCATGTGAAAAGTTCATAGCTCTCGGGGCACCACAGATAGGCTGCGGTTCTACAGAGCTAGGTGGGAACGACGCGACATCTGCTACGGAAGTAGGTGGAGTGGGTGGGTAGACTATGTTTTGACGAGGATCCTTGGAGCTCAATGGAGATGAATAGAAAGAGTGGTTGCATGCCGTGGCATGTTTCACCGTCGGACTGCCTGTCACACAGTCCGACGACCCTCCACCAGGAGGGCATTTTGAATTCGGAATGTCAAAACCGCCACTGAGAGAGAAGTAAATGCCTCCAGATGAAGGAATAAACTGTACAAAATGCGTACCCCAGGTCCCCCGAGAACGTAGTGGAGTAGTAGTACATGTCGTCTTCACCCTGGACGTGGCAAACAGCTAGCACACTAGGTGCGGCGTCAACGTAGAAAGCCCCATCTCCAACGGTCTGACGGCCGTTGCTATAGATAGAAAAAGATGGTCAACTATTAATATTGGTACGGGATCCCGAAACAAGAGACCTACGTGGGGCAAGGACTAGATATCGGTTTGTTTAAATTCAAATACGGAGAATTCGACATTGGGTGCCAACGTGATCCGGTTGATAGAGCGGGGTTTAGTTATATCTGGTGTGTGATTAGATATGAGAGTCTGTGGGTTAGGTGCGGCTGGGCGATGGGCGTACGTTGCTGAGTGAGACGAGAGTATCGATGGGCGCGGTGGTCGAGGGTAAGAGGCGGTCCTATCGGGACGAGTCAGGTGGCCATTTTATATCCGTGCCTCCCCAGACCGCAGCTCTCCGAAGAATCACGATCAGCCCTCCTATCTAGAACACCCTGTTACGGCGAGGAGTACACGAGGCATATCTAGAAACTACGGAGGATAAGTCTGAGCACCTCATGCCTATTGTGGTGGCTGGGGTCCTTTGACCGTACAATGACGTCAAGATGTCACGTTTTTGTGTCACGTCACGTGAAGCAAGCAAGTGGCTGAGGCTGAGACCAGGCCACCAGAGTCGACAAGCAAGCTCGACATCGACACCTCACAAACTTTCGTGAGTATTGTATCCCTTTCACTTGTTTTGCACGTCTGGGTGGTATTCATTGGTGTCGTTATCATGATATTTCGATGAATTGAGACGTCATTACGATTTCCCATCGGTGGATGGATTCATTTTGCCTAGATAACGCCCTTCTCATACCTGTTCCATTCGCTCATATCACCTGATAGTTTCACCTCCATTCCCAGTATTCCGTCATCAAAAATGGCTGAAAGTGGACGCGGGCGAGGAGGATTCGGACGCGGACGGGGTGGCGATCGTGGCCGAGGTCGTCGGCCAGGTCGTCGCGGCCCTCGCAAGGACGAGGAAAAGGACTGGTACGTGCTCACTCATCGGGTGCCCGTGCCACGGAACCTACAACGGTTATTCAAGGGTTCCCGTCACCAAGCTTGGTCGCCTTGTGAAGGACGGCAAGATCAAATCGATGGAAGAGATCTACCTTTTCTCTCTGTGTGTGAAAGAATTCCAAATTGTCGACTTCTTCCTCCCTGGTCTCAAGGATGAAGTCATGAAGATTATGCCCGTGCAGAAACAGACTCGCGCTGGTCAACGCACACGTTTTAAGGCTTTCGTTGCCATCGGGGACTCCGATGGTCATGTTGGTCTTGGTGTCAAGTGCGCAAAGGAAGTCGCGACGGCTATCCGTGGCGCCATCGTCCTTGCCAAGCTTTCTGTTGTCCCAGTTCGTCGAGGTTATTGGGGTGCCAACCTCGGCGCCCCACATACTGTACCCTCAAAAGTCAGCGGAAAAGTTGGCTCAGTCATGTGCAGGCTCATACCAGCACCCCGTGGTACGGGCATCGTCGCCGCCCCTGCGTGCAAACGCCTCCTTCAGCTGGCCGGTGTCTCCGATTGCTATACCCAGTCGAAGGGTTCGACAGCAACGATGGGCAATTTCTTGAAAGCAACATTCGTCGCTGTATGTATTTGCAACAGTTAGTTTTTTTAAATCTCTTACTGACAGTTGGATAGATCTCAAAGAGTTATGCCTTCCTTACGCCTGATCTCTGGCGTGAGATTCCTCTCTCGAAATTCCCCTACGATGAGCACAGTGCGCATCTTCAACTGGCAGGGAAGAAGCATTATTAGTGGGCGGTTATGGTATCATGAGTTTTGCTGTAATACTCTCAAAATAAATTCAAACGTCAAACTCTTGTTTGCTGTGATGAGTGTTAAAGAGTCGGCCGTTATTCAGGTTCACGCATCTCGATGAGGAGTTGTGCATCCGATCCGATACCTCCTATCATCCATCTACGGAATGGAATTCTCCTAATTATACCTCGGGGCCTCGGAACTCTACGCGTAATTGCTCCTAGCCAGCAACCACCATGCCACGCGTCGGGCTAACTTTTTTTGCTCTATCAGCCATACTCGTTGCCGTGTACTATGAGCTCTCTTTAAAGGCTCTGCTGTCTGTGTTCGGTGTATGGAGGGCGATCGAATCAGTGGGCAATGAGAACTGTAACAGTGTGGAAGCGCTACAAGCCTGTGAAAGTGCGTTGCTGCCGAATATTATTTTTATTCGGAGCTCACCAAGCGTACCCTTTGAAGAGATCGTGTTTCATGCACCCAGTGGTCTTCTTTATCTTGCTTGCTCTACACCCGCCGAGCGCCGGCACTGGGTCCCGGCTTTAGACGTCTTTGAAGAGGACAAGCTGACTTTCAACGATTACATCGCTACGTATGACCCCGCGACCGGAGCCGTTACTCGCCTCAAATTTTCGTCGGACTTCCCAACCCCCCAAGGATATTCTTCACATGGTTTGGATATCGTCACATCGGCTTCGAACCCGAGAGAGCTTTTCGTCTACGCAATCAATCATCGAAAGCCAGTTCATAGGCCCGCGAAGGTGGTTGGCGCGGATTCTGTCGTGGAGATATTCAAGACCACGGTTGGAGGGAACACGCTCACACATGTGAAGACCGTCAAGAGTCCGGTTATTGACACCCCCAATGATGTCGTCGGTTTCCCAGACGGGAGGAGCTTTTATTTCACTAACGACCATGGCGTCAAAGTTGGTTTTGTGAGCGACACATACTCAAGATAACATTCATATCGTTGACATGTCGTTTTTCAGACTAGGTGGCTCGAGTTCTTGGGGTTATCAAGGACCTCGGTTGGATACTGTCACGTCGAGGAGGGGTGCAAGATCGCGATCGCTGGTCTGCATGGCAGCAATGGTATCGCGAGGGCGCAGAACGGTACCGTTTACGTTGCCAATTCCAAGTTTGGCCAGATCCAAGTCCTTGAAGAGCAAAACGAACATGATCTTGTGTCGACTGACAGCATTGCCTTGGGTACATAAATCAGCGATTTTGCAATGAGTTTGGGACTGAAACTGAAGCCCGTTCTTCTCGAACGCAGATCGCCTTACGGACAATCTCTCTATCGATACAAATGGAGCGTTATGGGCAGCAGGAATCCCTGCGGGATTTTCCTTCCTCTTCGCGTACCACAACCCGAAGAAAGTGGCACCTTCGTCTGCCATTAGAATCACGAAAAACACTGGGAGTAATGCTTTCTTTGGGGAAAAGCTGAAAGTTGACAAGGTACGCGGATTGTCCTTCGGTGTTGAAAGGGCATGATATAATACATATCGAACTTAGGTATTTGAGGATGATGGAAAGCAGGCTTCTGCGATAAGTTCTGTCGCCTACGATGCTCGGCGTGGCGTCCTATATTTATCCGGTAAGCTTGCTGCGCCCGGTCCGTGTTTGTTATCTAAACCATTACAATTAGGTCTAGTCAGTACTCATCTGACTGTGTGCGCAAGGTTTGATGAATCCCGTAACTTACAGCATTGCTGTCCCAATGTATGAAAATGACACTGATGGCCGTTTGTGCCCAATTGGGGGACATCGATCCTCGAAGAATAAAGCATCACAGTTTCCCAGCGTGTTCCGGGTCCGTATCAATTTAGGAGCTCTGGTGTGCTTCGTGACAATATGGGTCTGGCCATGACTGGCATGAACCCGAGGGCCAGAGATACATGTATGGTGTGTGACGAATCCCAGATTTGCAGCCTCAGAGAAACAAGTGGTGGGCGAAGACTTTAACACGAAGGACTCATTTCTTGCAAGTTAAGTATGTAGATAGCGCTCACCAGCAGTGCTCGTGGTGGGAAGTCGACGGAAGGAGGCACTGATGGATGTTGATAAGGCCTCAATGACAGTGCCCTGCAGTTCTTCACTACCACCACCATCTTCAATCGCTTAAAGTCTCAGTAAGTTCCCGTTCCTCACCTGGTGTTTCGTCCCAGGAACCTCAAAGGATCGAACTGACTCATAAGGTAGCTATGCAGATCTTTGTGAAGACTGAGGGCCTCAAGACCATGACCCTTGATGTGGAGTCATCCGAGACCATCGATAACGTAAAGTCCAAAATCCAGGACAAGCAGGGAGTTCGTCCCGTTGACCAGCGCCTCATTTACGCTGGAAAGCAGCTCGAGGCTGGTAGGCTCTCTGATTATAACATCGGGAAAGAGTCTACACTTCATCTCGGTACGCGGCATTGTGTGATATCGTCAAATGCATTTTTCCCATATACCCTTCGCAGTCTTTCGTCTCCTTGGCGGTATGCAGATCTTCGTCAAAACGTTGATAGGGAAAACAATCACTCTTGAGGTTGAGCCTTCCGACACGATTGATAACGTCAAGGCGATGATTCAGGACAAAGAGGGCATTCCCCCGGATCAGCAACGCCTTATCTTCGCTGGTCGACAACTCGGAGACGACTGCTTTCTCCAAGACCAGGAGGGTGTTCCTCCGGATCAACAGGCCTGATCTTCGCTGGAAATCGGCTTGAGGACGATCGCACGTTATCAGACTATGACCTGCATTTCTCCACATGTGCACCACGTGTGCAGCGCTTGACTTTCGCCGGAGAACAGCTTGAAGATCATCGCACACTCTCTGACTATGACATTCAGAAGGAGAACTCCTGCACGTTCCACTTGGTCCGCGTAACTACGTCGCTTTTAACATCGCTCGTAGCCCTTCGGTTTGGGTAAATTATATGTCGATCGTGGTTATGGTCTGGTTGTTGTACCATATCGTGGGTTCTAACACTGTCAATGCATAATCTCCAACAGTTGTATCAGAGGTAGACGGCCAGAGAGGTTCTGGCGGATCGGGCGGCCGAATGACCTCAAAAACTGCAGTGCTCGTTGCTGCTTGATAGTCACAGAGTTGTTAAAACAAACCGCTATTCCCACGCCCACGAGAATGGACGGCGGAAGTGTGTATTCAGCCGGATACACGATACCGGAGTCTATGCAATTTCTGACGGGCTTTCACAAAAGGCACGAATGAAGGTTGAGAAGAACACCAGTACGGAGCACGGCTGCCCAGGACTGGCGCCCGCTAATGTCACGTGTGTACAATTCAACACTCAGCAGTGCGTACTGTATGGTCCCCAAACCCAGGCGTATGTTGGCTTCAAGTTCGTGCAACCACGTTCAGTTCCCGCTTCGTCTCCATCCCAGAAGATGCCCTGCACGATCAAAGTCGACGTGCAGTGCGAAGCAAATGCAGCCACTTACCACGTGGGTTGTCGACAGGTTCAATTATTCTGCGAGCCTGAGCCCATCATCGATGAATCCTCCACGCTATTAGCCAAACAAGTATCTGACATGAATGGAACAGAAGTAGCTGGTATGACTATTGTTTCCGCCTCTCTTTCATGAGGAACTTTACATGCTATGAATCACCTGACACTGGCAGGTGTCCAACGGCGACATTCGAGCTGGTTGCTTCTGGGAGCCACAAATCCTTCTGTGCTGGTGCCGTGGTGCATTCATCGTTGGAGGTTTCCCTTACGTTGACTCCGTCATCTAGCTGACAAACCGTTTCCTGTGCTATCGCCTGTCTTTGTGGATCCTTAAAGGTCGAGCCTGCAGCCGCAGCGAGCGGGTGAGGCTCCTGAAACTACAGATGCTTCGCACATGCGAGGGTCAGCCTGTTGTTGTACGATCACTGACTGCCCCAGAGTGAGTCCGAATACCTGAGCGAGTCTGTATTTTGGCTATGGGGTACCAGGAATAAGGCTTAGGAAATACAATATTCCGATGACACAGACGAAGCTGCTATGGAGAAAGTTGGAATCTGTGAGCAACCCGATCTGCCACAAAGCGGGAATACCACAAACTAGTAGAGTAAGTGCGTTCGTGGTTAAACGATTTATTCTAGCTCGTCGAACTTTACTCTCTGCGAGGATTGTGCTGCACCAACCCAGGGCGTCTTTTTCTTGCTTGCCTGACATCAGTTGAACGCTGGCCCTCAGTTCCGGTTTTTCAATAAAGAGTAGGTTCACTTAAGACTCGATTTCCCCCAGTTTCCCAACCCTCAAGGGTATGCTTCACGTGGGCTGCACGTTTCGTCAACTTGAACCCGAGAGCGCTTCAACACCTCAGGCCTCAGTCCTTGGACACGAGTTCAGTGCAAGCTGGTTAGCCGCGATTGTATCGTAGACATATTCGAGTCATGTTCTTCAGCTCAGGAGGACATATGACGTCAAGTGATCAAGTGCAAGATATCTATCAGATTGGCAGGACAGCAATGACATTGGTGTTCTGCCGGCGCAGAACCATGCGTTATATGTTGAGAACTCCAAGTTTGTCAAGATTCATATCCTTGAACACACTCTTATTGGCCGATCGGCCGATATCATTTTGTTTAATACGTAATCGGCAACTCGCGACGATGACAAACTTGTTGCCTTGTTGCATCTTCAGTATGGGCAGGGCAGGGGCGGCAGAATTATCCTTGATCGATAAGCGCTTTTTATCTAAGTTACTCATTCATCAGGGCGTATTCACTTCTGCACTCGTCTAGTCTTGAAATAAACGTTTGTTGACGTGGGATGTGACGTGCATGACACCGAGATGAGATTAGATCTCAGAATGTGCAGCGCCGCGGCCGCACTGGCAGAGACAGGCAGGTTTTAACCTCAGACTTGACTCGTGAAAAACCAAGCGTGGTGCGAATACCGCTGGGCTCCGGAAATACAAATACTTGCGTAAGCGCGTGTTTTCTCTCCCACAGACTCTCAACCTCACCCCATTCATCCGAGACGGACTATGCCTTGGAAATTTCTTGATGTTCGTATTGTTTTCTTTGACTCTTTTACCTTTCGTCGCAAACCCTCATTCCAACAGACTTCGCCCACTAGCGTGGCATATACCGTTCTTGGTGGTTTTGTCGTCGGCGTAGGTCCTTATTGTGCTCTTCCTGTTGTCGAGAGCCATCTGATAGCCGTCAAGTACAACTTGATATCCTTGATAGTAAAAGAGAAGGTGAGGTTTTACTAGAGCCCGTAGGCCTCCTCCAATTCACCGATTGCCATCGACAGCTATACATGAATGAGGTTGCCCTTGGAACAGGCTTTGGCGTTCTCCTTGGGCCTCATGTTCTGAACATATTCGACCCACGTTCTTGGACGGATATAACCGATGTCCTCACGCGAGAGATTATGAGGATCGTGCTTGCAACCGGTCTTTTTGCCATAGGTGTAGAGTTGCCGAAGAGGTACATGGCTGATCATGCCAAGAGCCTACTCATCATGGTTGTACCGACAATGGCCTTCGGATGGTTGGTCTCGGCCGGTAAGTGAGCCAGCACAATCAGGACAGACATTTCTCTTATCCCCTTCTTTCCTTTCTGCAAGCATTCATCCACATCCTCTTCCCAAAACTAGATTTTATATCCTCACTTGTCATCTCAGCCTGCTTGACTCCTACAGACCCGATTATCAGCGCCGCCGTTATCGGTTCGTATCCAACGTCACTCGTAGTCTCAGTCATTCATTCAGACATTCTGGTCCTGAAGGTGGTAGATTTGCCGTGAAAAACGTACCACTATCCATTCGTCAAATCCTTGTGGCCGAGTCCGCTTCGAACGATGGGCTCGCATACCCTTTCCTCAGCATCTCAATTTATCTCACAACAGAGGCTTCACGTGCCACGGCTTTTGAGAAATGGATCGTCATCGGTTGGATATGTACGTGAGACGACTTCCCGCCTCTTCCTGACTCTGATCTTTCGAGACCATTAGACCAGGTGATCCTGGGAACGACCATTGGCGCTGTCATAGGTACGATGCTTGCCCATGCTTTTGCATATCAGTGCCCAGCAGTTCTACAGGCTACCTGTTCTCTCGTCTTCTAAAATTTTCTAATGAAAAAGGCTTCCTCGATCGGGAGTCGTACGTCGCGCAATACATCGCCCTTGCGTTGTTTACCGTTGGTGTCACCAAGTCACTCGGGAACGATGACCTTCTTGCTGCTTTTGCTGCTGGTGCGCTTGTTATCTATCGCGGTGTGTTTTTCTGCTCATACTTGCCATTACCTGTAGGGTGTGCGGTCTCTTGGGACGGCGATTTCAATGTCCAAACCGAAGACGATGCTTTCTCCTCTATTCTGGATCTTGTCCTCAACTGCGCCTGTTTTATCTATATCGGAGCGTGGCTCCCGTTCCAAAATTTTCATATGCCCGAACTCGGCATAACTCCTTCGCGACTTCTGATCCTCATGCTCGTACTACTTGCTCTGCGCCGAATACCCTCGCTCCTCATCCTTTATAGGTTTATGCCCGAGGTCTCGAACTGGCGCGAAGCACTTTTCTGCGGACACTTTGGTCCTGTCAGTTTTGTTGCTAATCGTATCTTACTCTCTCACTCGTCTGATTCTTCCTCTCAGATCGGCGTAGGTGCCATCTTCATCTCTACCCTCGCCCAAAGCCAACTTCATACACCGCGGAATCCACCATCGTCACAAGAAGACCTACTCGCCACAGCTCTTCAGCCTATAGTCGCTTTTATCGTCCTTGGTTCGATACTTACTCGTATGTCAACTCCCGCGTTTCTGAGAACATCTGTTCATGTCACACCTTTGTAGATGGCCTCTCCATTCCCTTCTTTTCCGCAGGCCGCCGCACCTTGACCCTCTCTCGCTCGATAGCGGTCGAGCAACCGGAATGGCTCCAGTGGGTGCGCCGTGCGCCACCGGAAGACGATGCAGAGCGTATTGTTGCCGTGAGTCGAAATGAGGCAATTGTCGAGGAGTCGAGGCGGGAATCGCAGAAGCGCGTGGAATGGCCAGATCTACCGAACCCGAAGGCGCCAGGGCTCCGAGAAGGATCCTGAAGACCAAAGAGGTTTGAACTACCTTGTCCCCCCTCGTACACCCGTCCCTTTCTGACCCGTTCCGCATGAACAGCGTCAGAATAAGCATGACGTAGAGGCCCTGATCACGGAGGAGAATGATGAGGTGGCCATTCTGGACGGAGTTGGGATTGGACCGCGAGATAGCTGACGCTGGTCTTTCGTGTCCGATCTTTATGCTTCCTTCGGACGACTCCACACCTATATGTACGATTGAACACAAGTAACGATTCCTGGCTCCGTATTTTGACGTGTCATACAACTAGACCCCAAATGGTACATGTGCAACATCTCAGTACTCAGTGCTCGTCCAGTATCATTTCCGGCCAGGCCAGCCGAGAGTTTTGATTGCGTATCGAATAGCGACCTGTTCATCCCGAAGGCAAGGGGTCGATCTTGTCTGAACCCGGTTCGATTGCCCCTGCAAGCATGCGGCTAAAAAAAAGAATCAGCCCTCTGATTGAGATCATTCTTTCTCGACAACGCCAAGCGGTTCGGGTCCCGGGTATTCTGCGGCTCCGATTTGTTCCCGCAGGAAAACAAAAAGAGAAAACGCAGCCACAACCAGCATGCTGTTGACGAATGCAACTAACAGCGGATTCGGAATCGATGTCCGTGGTATGACGGTCGGCGGTCATGGCGGTCAAGGGGTTAGTCATTGTCGAGCGCTAGCGCTGTGCCGCGAAGCAGCGACACCTAACGCCTTCCCTTGAGGATTATCAACATCATTTCTATAAAGACAGGAAAGTCGGATTCGCGAGGGAATGACAATGCTCTCTCTCTGCGCGAGGACGGGGTGCGTTCGTCAGTCTATGAGAATTATCCTTAAAGGAGAGGCGGGTGATCCACTCTTTCTGTCAAGTCCCACACCAACACATACTCTGCTGGAAATGAGCGCTCAAGCGCGGAGGGATGTGATAGGTTGGGGTCCTGCTTCAGATTGACACGGGTTTGCAGGTCTGATATGCATATGAGAGATGCGGTAGCTTGGGCATTTCTCGAGGACGGACTGAGAGCCCCAGGTTGATGCTGTATGTCAAGCTAAGGATCGATTGGACGATCTTGAATCTGTTGGGCAGCGTAATGGTCGGCTTGGACAGCGCTGTACTGGCAGAGCAGAAAGAGACAAGGTAGAATATCCACCAGTAGCCTCAATTGTGAGCTTCTCTCTTTTCGGCACAGAAATAGAGCTTGTTTAGAGTGTTCATTAAAGTACAATGACTTAAATACTACCCTGAAAGTGGGAAAGTGTTCACTGAAAACGAATAAAAATTGAACATAAGGGAAAAATAAAAGTAAGGCGCTATGTAGACATACTATCGTGTCAAACGAAGGTCGTCGCAGTTCGTGATTTGAGCGAAACAGAAAAAGGACAGAAAGGGAGTAATGACAGGATTATTCGAGGGGGTTCGTCCGGCCTGCCTGCGGAGTGAGAGAAGCGGTTGAGGATCTGGAGCATAAGGACGTCAGTGGGCGCACCTGAACTTCGCCACCTCGATCCGACCCTTCGCTACAACCGCATAGCCACTCTGTCCACCACGGCACTGGCTTCTCGTCCTCGTTACCGTACAACGACGCACGCGACGTCCTCGAATCGGGGCGTGGGAATGGTTCGGGTGGACGATTAGCGTGCGGCGTCGCCGTGCGTGGCGGGGGCAAAAGCGGCTCTGGCAGGTCAAGCGGAGCGGGTGCACTAACAACATTCGATTCTTTTGCGGGAAGCGATGATGACGAGCCTTTTGACTCGGGGTCGTTGAGCTCGATAAACGTAGTTGAACCGGCGTCTGATGTGGTAGGCTCCCCGTTGACAAATAGGGAAGAAGTAGAGCCAGAAGGGTCAGAAAACGGGTTTGTAGTGCGAGAATAGGGTCCCGTTCGAGGCTGGTCAAGTGTGGCGGCGGCGGACATGAACGATCGTGTGGCGGGCGAGGCACTAGCCTCAATTTCGTCGAGATGTGCACTGTCTTCTGACGTTTGGAGGGCATGATGCTTACCACCGCTATCTGCGGGAGGGTGTGATGTACGACGTGACCAGAGGCTAGAGGCCCGGCGAGCGACGTCTGCTAAAACGGAAGAGGTCCTAGAGGTGGCAGATTCGCGCGCTGCTTTCCAACGCTGTCGTTCTGCGATCTCCCACCGCCTTAGGTTCTATACCCAAAGCGAGGTCAGGTAGGGACGTAGGTGGGACCGAGAAACGCGCACCTCCTCCACGCGTCGTGTATCTGCGTCTTCGTCGGTCGTTGGTGGGTATGCCTCTGTGCCGCTATCCTTCTTAGGCCGCGGGGACACCTCGTCTGCATCGCCATTTGAATATGGTGTTGTGTTCGCCTTTCCCTTATTAAGTTGTGAGCGCTCGGTTGTGTTCGCACCCTGTTGGTCGGGCTCGTCATAGAGACCGTCCCAGCCTATATCTTCTTCGTCAGAAGGTAGGAGAGAGGGCAATGGTTCAGGGGAAGACCTCCGCGGGGAGGAGACGAGGGACATGGGGAGAGTTGGTGGAGTGAGATTAAGTAAGTGAGTGATGGAGAGGAGACAACCGCAGCACGCTCTCCATCCTTCCACCATGGTCATTCCTTTTCTCTCTCTCTTCTTCTTCTCCCTCCCCGTATTCGTCTTCTCGGCAGCAAACTCTTCAAATTCAGATACCACTGTCTGCAATCCCTCCCACAATGGCTTAGTCGCTGGCACCCTCCAATTCACTTCGGACTGTAATGCGACGACGTGGTGTAACGCCGGCACGTGTGAAAATAAGGGATGTCGCAGGGATCGGTATCCACTGGGATACGATAATGGCTCAGGTCGTGGAAACGGGAAACACATTACTCCTCCCGCATTATGTCCAACCACAGAGTTTTGTCCAGACGAAGGGTCCCAGTGCATTTCCAAAATTGCGGTCGGACAGCCTTGTCAGTTTGACCGCGATGGTTCGTGGTCTCCTTTGCTTTCTGTCTTGTCGACTATCCTCATTCCCCACTTTAGATTCTTGTCAAGCACCTGACAATTTCCATGAACTTCGAGATGATACTGGTTTGGGCCGGAATTTCAACGGCTCTGTTTGTCTCAACTTCGTCTGCCAGTGCGTGCTTCACACCCCAAGCTATCCAACCACCGCTCATCTTCTTCAGATTTGCGAATGTTACCGCTGGCTCTCAATGTGAGGTAGAGAACACCGGATACGTCGGGTACGCCACAAAGGGCCAGTTTGTTTATGTGGTATCACGGTGAGCATGACCTGTTACCTTGCTATGTTTGGTATGCTATGTTTTTGCAGTGATAATTGCAGACTTGGTCTCTACTGCGATACCAACTCGACCACCTGCGCCCAACAAAAAGCTTTTGGAGCAAGCTGTCTTGCCGACAAAGAATGCCTCAGCTACAACTGTCTGCCCAACCAGACCTGCGGCGTCAGTCCCTCTAATCCACGCCATCTTAAAACCTGGGTCTATGTCATTATCGGGATCGGCATATTTGGAAGTAATGGACCGCCCAACTTCTTTACACTACATATCACTCACAATGATATCTTAGGCATGACCGGAACTTTAGTCTTCCTCTTCTTCGTCCATGGGCGGCAGCGCGAGGACGAGCGTCAGAAGCGTCTGCAGTACTGGCGCGAGCAGGTAATGCCTGTATTGCCCTACGTGCGAGCACCTCGACTCACTAATACCATCGCCTATAGAATGCTTTCCGCCAAAACATTTTGCAGATGCATGAAACGGCTCAAGCTTCCATATTCCTACAAGGAGGGGGTTCCGGGCGTTCGGATTTTGGCACCATGACGGAAGACTCTCATGCTCATTTGTTGCAACCCACCGGACATCGTCAATACGTCACAGAGGACGGTTCATATGAGGGTACGTTCGACAACGAGCACCTGGTCATGCGTACCCCCTACATGCATGACAATAAGATCTGAGCTAGGGGGAGGTGGTCGATTTTCAAATTCACATGCAGGATATGTGAAGTCTTCTAGTTCCTGCTAAGTTGCTTAGATGGACAGTAGCATATACAGGCGCGGGCGCGCAGTGGTAATACCCTAGTGTTCCAACAGGACGTAGTATATACTTTCTACGCAGCCATTAAAAAACTGAGACATTTCCAGCGCATAATGTAATTATTACCCTAGGTCTCGCAGCCGGGGCAGCAGTGAAGTACGTCGTGAACGAACACATCGCACTCAGTACAAAAGTCGTTCTTGCAATCTTGGCACCGATAACGATCGAAAGGGCTCATGCCCTCGCTTACGTTTGTTGCCGGAGTAGTCTTGAAAGTCAGCGCACACGCATGGCAGTTCGCTTTTGCTTCGGTGTCTAGGGACAACCTGCAACCGATAAAAGACTTTAGTCTAACAAAACAGGAAAGCAAGTGGCGACCCGCTTGCCCCGCCCTGCAATGGACTGCGTTGCACTGCATTGGGCTGTGGAGGGACAGCAGGGGTCATGCACCGCCACTCACACGGCAGCGTAGGACTTGACGGGAAACAAGTGGTGATAGCTCCGGGCGAGGTGCGGCGACGAGACGATCATGAGCCCACACACGTCGCAGTCGGTCGGTGCGTCGCAGAGGCGCGCGCCACAGCGCGGGCAGAGGAACCCCGCCGCGCGCATCTGCGCGTGGCACACGCAGAGTGCAACCGGCGCGGTGTCGGGCAGGCGCTGTGGGAAGCCCATCATCATCAGGTCCGCGCTCATCTTGCCCGCCGTCGCTGTCGCCGCGGTGGCGGCGGCGCTTGCGCCTGCGCCCGATGCGGTGTTTTTCTGCGCGGGTGGGGGGATCAGCTCGAAGAGGAGGTCTTTGAAGTGTCCTTCGTTCATGGCGACGCCGAATGTGCCTGCAATAAGCGGGGTAGTGAGACCGGTGGGGGGGGGGGGGGGGGAGGAGGGGGAAAGTTAGGGAGACGGACCGCCCGTTTTGTCGCATAGCTCGCGACAGATTTTCATTTCGGCGGCGAGCGCGACGAGGGAGATCCGTATTCTGTCCTTGACGCACGACGAGAGGGTTTCGTATATGTTTCCCGGATCTACGGTCGTGAGCGAGCCAAAGATTGCCAAGATCTCACGCGAGGAATGCGTCGGCAAGTGGCTGGGTATTGCGAATGATTGGGCGTGCGTCAACGCGGCACAGCGAAGATCAGGGGGCGGGGCTAAGGGAAAAATGAGAAGCGGTGAACAGGCGAACCTCATGCTACTGCGTGCCATCTCAATCGCATTTTGTAGGCTCGGTTCGCCGACAGGCTCGAGTTTATGCCGTTCGGAAATCGCACGGAGCACATCCTGCGGGTTCCCTAGTTTTCGTCTCGGTTTTGCAAAAAAAAAACGGAGTCGCGAAGAGAGGAGGGGGGGAGGAACGCACCAGACATCTCGCCTACCCGCTCGCCTATGCCCCCACGCATGCCCACGATGCCGATCTGCCCGAGCGGATTCTGGTCAAACCACTCGGTGACGAACTCGCGCGCGTACTCGAGCGTGAGGTCGAACCGCGTCGGACGCATGTCGCGGTCCGTCATCGACGCCGAGAGGTCCAGCAGGAGGACGAGATGGCGGATGATCGAGCGGCGTATCGCTGCAGCCGGCGCGAGAAGCCTTTTTTCACACAAAAAAATAGGCGTATATCAGAGAGACAAAGGCGACGTCGTCATTGTGGCGATACGGATATGCAGAGGTATGTGTGATGCTGCCAGTAGTTGCGTACCTCCGTCTCCGTCCGCGCGCGAGCAGTTCCGCGACGGCACCTGTCAGGCTCCCAGCCTCGTCCTCCTGTACAGTGTCCCAAGATCGAGTGTAGGTGGCCTCCCAGGCATAACCCTGCTGTGTAGTCGCCAACGCAATGTCAGTCGAAGGGTCATAATGGCGACAAGGGGTATTGAATCGCACGTCCTTGGCCTTTTGCTTTCCCTTTTCGCTGAAGCGTACGCCACCTTTGCCCTTTGATTTACGTCCGCGCGCTGTGAGATCTCCCTCATCAAATGAGTCGGAATCGGATCCAGAACTCATCTCCTTGGAGTTGCCTGGCAGAACAAACGAGGCAGCGCGCCAACAAGGGTTTTGGATCCGGGCCGTAGACCCCGCACACTTTACACCGAGCGCGGCATTAATACTCGTATTCTATGAACACATGTAAATTTACATCTGTGTATCGATTTCTTCCTGACCAACTACAAGGATAGTAGCAGTCACAGTCTGGGAGGAGTTTAATAACACCTAGCTTCGCGACCTCTCCGTCCATGCTTATAATCTCACATACCTTAAGTGTCTAATTCATCCACGGTATTGCTTGGTTGCAACAAGTCCGCCCAAATTTTCTCTATCCAAAGCACAACCCGCTGGAGCTTCTCCAACACCTCTTGTATTGCGACAGTTAACACAGGGTCACCGAATCCTTTCACTTCGAGGGCTTCTGTTGTTGATAGCTTCTCGTCCGTGGCGCTGAGAGGTCGCCCCCGCCTTCCCGTGCGCAACGCCGCGGGTGTATCTTTTCTGTCGACGGGTACCGGCGCGTGTGCCAGGCGTTCGGCGAGCGTGGAGAGCAGGCGCCCTTGGAGTAGAAGAAACACAGGGTCGGACGTGCGCACTGTCCGCGCAACGGCTGCGCGTAGCTGCTTCGTTGCTTCAGCATCTGTCGATGAGGATGCGCGGATAAGCTCATCGGTGAGGTTGACGAGTCGTACGTCCTCTTGGAGGTCTTCTTCATTCACGGATGCCAGTAGCAGCGTCCAAATACGGTACATGAAGTCCTCGGGCAGTGAGGCAGAGGCGAGAAGCAGGGTGCGCAGCGCAGCGGCGATGACGATGGCCTGTAAGAAGTTCTGGATGTAGAATAATTCAGGAGTGGAGAAGAAGAGTGGCGGCGGGAGCGTGTTCGGCACCAGTGGCGGGCTGTTATTCTCGGGGGGCAAAGGCTTCGTTGGGAGGGGGCAAGCAACCGGGTCTGTAGCTCCCAGCGTCTGCACGAGTCGCAATACCCACTTGCGTGACGGTGGTACAACGATGGGGGCGTAGGACTGTGAGAGATCAGCAAGCCACGTTGCGACATCTTCACTAATGACACTCTGCTTCCACAAATCGAGGACGAGAGCACGCTCTCGCGTCCGCGCCTGATCTGCAACCGCAGCGGCAAGCTGAGTCTCGCCCATAGAGCCAAGTACGAATTGAGAGAGGTCGTCCTTCATAGTCTCGCCAAATTTGAGTATAGACCGGGTGGTCTCTACCAGGAGCTTAGCCAGGTCGAGTGGATCAGGAGGTGGATTGGCCAGGGGAGCAGAGAGTGCGTCAATGTACGCGTCGCGTGCTGGCGCGCAGCGCTCGTGGAGAGCGGCAAGGATCTCACGGCAAAGATTGAGAGCTGTAAGAAGAGGAGAAGACGTAGGCGCAAGGGGAGCAGGTAGTGCAGTGAGGATAGGGTGCCCTGCAGGGAACAGCGGTAGGAGTGCAGTGTATAAGTCATTGAATAGGAGTTTGAGACGAGAGAGCTGGGTAGAAGGGTTTCCGGAGGAGAGTGCGCTTAGGGCCTAGCAAAAACAGCGATAAGAAGAAATGTGTTGTGGACGATTAAGTGGCGCAGCACCTCGTCCCAGAAGGCTTTGTGAATCATTTCCTCAACTTTTTCCTGCAACGCCGGTGGGTCATCGTCCCGCTTTTGTCGTACACTTGGACGTGACAAGACTGATAATAAGGATTTTCCCGGAGGCAATACTTTCGAGGGATCATTTGCAAGAAGGTGCAAGAAATATGTTTGATTCAACAGATCGAGGAGGTCAGCAGGAAGGTGGGTCAAGGGAGGGAGGGACCGTAAAAGTGGATGAGGACCTGTGAGAGGTGGTACGTGGATTGGCGTAGCCTTATTCTGAGACTGGTTATTTGCACGTTCGGGAGGAGATGAGTGCGTTGGTGTATCGGTCATGATTGGAAGCGCGTCCCCGAAGGTGAGGTTCGTCATCAGAGTTTAAGACAGCTGGGCGCCCCGGGCTGAGCGGGAAAAGCCGGGGCCGGAGAGTCGCGCACACGGACGCGCCCCCGGCGGCTGCGGCGAACAACTTGATCCATCATTTCATTGCTTGTCGACCGTAGTCTCTTTCATGGAAACATAACACGCTTCATCTCAACACCCTCTAAAAGATCCTCGCCGTCCCACTCATCTTCGTTTTCTTCTCCATACAGCCTCTACGGGTCTCCACTTTCCAACCCACTGCCCGTAGATGACTGCCTTGCTTCATCTGCTCGTTCGCCAGCAGAATGAGTCAGACCCCGTCTTACTCCCAGTTCCCGTTCCCGTTCCACCTCACGCGCAAAGCGGTCCCCGACATGCAAACACGGTGATAGCGTTCATAATAGGGCTATCTATCATTATTCTTGCATCCGTCCTCAATGCCGCTGGCTTGAATTTGACTAAGTTGGATCATGTATTTCCCATGTCACCTTGCTTCGACGGCCTAAGCAACTGACTGTGCCACGCCTGCAGGTCCGAACTAAAGCCATCCCAAAGAGCGCGCGGAAGAGAGACCTGTTACGACCATTATGGCTTTTAGGAATGTTACTTTACATGTAAGGCTCTTTTTTCACTGCTTCACTTCTCGTGCTCATGTCTCAGACTATCTCAGCTTATTGGCTCAACCCTTGCCCTCGAATACATGCGAGCTGGTGTGCCCCCCTTTGTCGTTTTGACGGGTCTCCCTCTAACACGGGGCACCAGAATATGTCGCTCCTCTGGGATCAACTTCTCTCATCTTCAACTTCTTGTTTGCTAGATTTCTCGTAGGAACCCCCGTTACCGCAACTGATATATATGTGAGCGCAACGTGCTTCCCCCGGTGCTATGTTCATTCATAAACACTCCCCTAGGGGACCGTAATTGTCATCCTTGGCGTAGTTGGCATCGTCGCCTTCGGCTCGATTAATACCGGCCTCTCGGAAGAGACCTCTGCCGCCCACCTCGCAGCCCTCTGGGGTCGTTTGGGTTGGCTTGGTTACTTCTTCCTCATGTCACTTTCTCTTGCGCTCCTCTACATTTTCACAACACAGCTGGATCTGGTGCTCTCATCGCGTTCAGATCTTTCAGGGCAGCCGTTCACGGGTATGAGCGCTCGTACTCCCAAAGCACCACATGGTGGCCTGCTCGTTCGTTTAAAGGGCTTGTGGAACTGGTCCATGATATGGGTTGCCGAGAAGCTCGAGGAATGGACAGCTGGAAAAGACGACACGGTTATTGCATGGACGTTAGGCATTGGCTGGGCCTGTGCTGGAGGAGGTTTGGCAGGAGAGTGCCTAGTCTTCGCCAAAGCCACGTCAGTCTCTCGCGTTCATCGTCGCACAGTATTGGGCTGAGATGGTTTGCAGAGTCAAGTTAATATCCGGCTCATTATCACACGAGAACACCGGCAATCAACTAGGACATCTCGCACCTATTTTGACCTTTATATTCCTCGCGATTACGGCCGTCCTTCAGATTGTCTGTCTCAATCGCGGGCTCAAGATATACGACTCGACATTGGTCGTACCGGTATTTTATGGGGTATACACTGCGACTGGGTAATTGGTCTCCCCGTCTTGTCAAACCATGGCTGATGGCTGATTTTATTTGTGTGCAGTTGGCTTAACTCCCTGGTAAGATTTCATGGCGCTTCGTCCCGTTACGTGATGCCCGAGCTGAGTCCTCCACAGCTCTTCAACGACTCTGTGGATGCTTATGCCTCCTGGACACTCTTTTTCATCTTTGTCTCAATTCTCATCCTCATATCTGGTGTCGTACTACTCACTCACAAGAAACCTGAAGCTTCCACGCATCGTGATGGTGGCATTGCTCTGAACACTATCCCTCGCCAGCGACTAGCACGCACAGCTGACGATAAGACAGATGGGCGCGAGGGTGTGTCTCCGGCTCCGGAGGATCACGCTGAGGACAACCAGGTCATGTGGGATGTCGGGGAGGCGAGCGACGATGAGGATGAGCGTACTACGTCGACACCACGGCTCGAAAGTCGAGGAAAGGCTGGTGATGATGAAGAGGGCGAACACCTGATGACATCACACGACGGCGGAGATGACTCGCATACTCGCGCGGTGGTGACTGGTGAGCGGCGACCAACACGTCGCCGCTCTACGTCTAGTGTGTTGCGTCGGGGTGATGAGCAGGATAGAGATGAAGAGGATGGATTCGGGGCATTTGCGGGTGCTTGATTCCTTTGATGACCATAGATGCGTTAATATGTTCATGTCCATGTAATAATTCGGATACGGCCTTGACTCGGATACCCTTCATCTTTGTTTGAATCTCCGACAACTCAACACCTTGACAAGTACCAACTGCAGGCGCTTTTAGGAGTTGCGCAGCTCAACATATACCTTGACTCTGACACATGAATATCTCGGCGAAGCAAGAATCCGTTGGGGATGACCATGATGAACTAGACATTGAGTCTGTCGTGGCCGACGAGAATATCGATCCGACCGTCTTCAGCATCCGCAACGCGCTGGAGCAACCCGACGCCAGGGTTTACACGACGCTGGAACTTCACAGTAAGCCTTCTGAAAGTCTCCCGCGGAGAGCTCTAACGCCCCTAACCATCACGGTGCAGTCCAAATTCACAATGGTAAAATTGACCTAAATCCCCCTTACCAACGAGGTGTGTCACTCGCGGGCTTCTTGACTGTGTTTGTGCTCACGGGAAAGAAAAGACGTCGTATGGTCTACGACAAAACAAATGGAAATCATCCATTCCCTCTTCCACAACTTCTATGTTCCCCCTGTCATCTTTGCCGTAATGCAAGATGAAGACGGCGAAGAAGTCCGCGTCTGCGTGGATGGAAAACAACGTCTTACTAGCATTGTAAAGTTCTTGGATGGCCATGTAGGCTCTTCCCGTCTGGTCGATCTCGCTGTGCACGGAACTTATTCGCGTCTCCATTATAGATTGGTTGTGTGTGATTCGCCTTTCATGTTTCTCACGTGTCGTGTGTGACAATGTGCACCAGACAGGGATCCTGACACGCGAAAACTCTGGTGGTACCAAGTCCCGGCTGCTCATCGAGGCAGACGAAATGAGATATCGCCGGAGGGTAAGAGGAAGTTCGAGGACAAACGCATAACCTGTGGTACGTCTCACCCTCAGGTCGAAATTCCCCATTATGATGACTGATCAAACTCTAGTGGAATACCGCGCGCTATCACCAACATCGGAGCGTGAAGTTTTCCAACGCGTACAGCTCGGCATGAGTCTTAGTGCTGCCGGTGCGTCTCCTCGACGCGCTCCGTGGTCGAGACACACCATCGTTGACTTTCCTGCAGAGAAACTGCAAGCCATTGCCTCTCCCTGGGCGGATTTCGTGAATGAGCTCGACATGAAGTACATTTCCATCAGCGGAGGGTTAGCAAGTCACGTCGAGTTTGATACGAAGCGAGGACGCACGTTCCAGAACCTTGCCTCCATGCTATTCTGCTGTGAGGACGTCGATCTGCGGCATACCCCGTCAGCGGTACAACTGGAAAGATGGCTCAGCGACCCAGCTGGTCCTACCAGTACTTTTAAATTTAGAGTGGAGCGCATGCTGTCGAATCTGCTCGAGATAGCATCCGACGCGGCTTTAAACAGGGCGTTTACGGGGTTTTCTGCCAAGGTTTCGCCTGCAGAGTTCGTCTTCATTGGTATGTGATCGTTACCTCATCCAATTGAACTTATCTCATGCATGTTTACGCTAGGCGTCCTACTCTACATGATGCATGAAGATGGCGTGGACTTCCGGGACAGAGAGAGGGCAGCAGCGATTCTTCATTTGCGACATGAGTTGCGACAGACGCACAAGGACGTACGGATGAATACGCGGGTTTGCAAACATAGCTGGACGATCATCAACACAGTGCACGAGGGCAAGGTGAATCTTAGTTTGTCCTCTATGATACAAAGGGTGGCCCCAAAGGCTGCTGCTTCGGGAAAGAATGCCAAGCGCAAGAAACGCACGCAAACTGACGATGAAACTGGAGATGAACACGCACAATCTTCGCCTGCGAAAAAGCCAAAAAAGCGCTCCTAGGCCCTAAAGGAGGGCCAAGCGCCACCCCCCAGTGCGATCTCTTATGAACCGAGGCAGCACGATAACATTCAACATCGCATTACGCCCCCTGGATTATTCGTCGCGCGAAACCTTGCAATGATCCGTCTCTAGTCTTCTTAGCATCCGATACCCTTAAAGAGATACTTTCAAGTACTCGTCACAGTCTGTCATCCGACTATTCTGCTAATCTCCTCCTCGTGTAGCAATTCGTATTACATGTACGTGCAACGATCACAAAGTACCCTCTTACTTTCAACAATTTGTGCAGGCGACGGCTCGTAACAGGATACCAAGTCCTTTGAAATCGAAATTAAAATCTATGACCCACCCATGAGTAGACACATTGTAGACCCATGTGATTCCTACAGGACAGATTTGTTACTGCGTCTCTCTGTCTCTTCCGCATCATTGGCCATGATGTCTACCTTGCGTGTAATACAATATTGGCTGTCTTTAACTAACCTCCAAGAATCTCAAAGTGTAGATGTCACAAAGCCCAGGACTTGAAACGCGCATTACCTCCAAGCCTGTCCTGCGAGAAATTCTGCCGTAGCAGATTCTTCGACGTCCTCGTTCAACGTTCAACTATCTGGGGCAGATTGATTAATATTGTTCGGGTGTGCTCCGTTTTCTCTGGCCCGGTGTCCGGGACCCGGCGCTTATAGCTCGTGCGCGATCCCTTTCCTCCGCTCAGTGACCACCCAAGAGTTCTCGCCGTCTTTCTTGCTAGTAGTCTTGGCTGGATCGTGACGGATAGGAGCGCATCAGGTGCCCTTCCTTTCCCCACTTGTCCTGACTACGGTGCAGGTGTGCGCTTGTCCTTTCTTAAACCCCTCAGCCTGAGGACTTCGGCCCTGCCTGCCCGCCCTTGAGTGTCGGTCCGGCCCGGGGTTGCCCATTCTCTTTCTCGGTCTCGGCCTCGTGAGTCTGGCCGACGAGCAGCACGACCAGGTCCAGTCTGACGCCGTGCAATAAGTATAGGGCGGTGCGTGGAGCCAGACATTCCAACACGATGTCACACATTGTTCGCGACTCGAGGGTCTGCTTGATGCGCATGTTTCGGTAACTTGAATAACAGTAACGGGCTCATGACGGCTAGAGCGCCGCGTGGCGTTTACACGCCGTGACAGCACTACATAGGTTGTTCTAGCTAGGGCGAAGTTGTAGACGTAGCCTGTTTTGTTGCTGCCGCTGCAGCTGTACTCTCCACCTCCACAATTTTATCACCCAGTTCCTTCACTTTCTGTTTGTTCGTCAGCCTTCCGAGGCGCATCTGACCCACGACCGATTGCAAATGTGAGCGGCCGATGCCAATGGGCAGCCTGTGCCATCGCACGACACGCATCCCAACACCAGGCATCGCGTGCGCCTCAAGATAGCGCACCCATCGATCTACCACTTCCGCATCCGCATCAAACGCCTTGATCGCACGCACGTGCACGCGCCGCTCGAAGTTCTCCTGCGACTTTTTATGGGCGAACGGCCCACGTGGCACGGTCCACAGCGTGCGTCGTGTCGGTAAGGAGATGACGCCTGAGAGGGGAATCCCGAGTGAGGCTGCCGCGTGAGATGCGAAGTGTGCCGCGAGCTGGATAGGTTCTGGTTGGTGTGCACGAAATTGAACACTCGCCACGGGGATCCCATGCGTTTGTGGGTGTCGGTAGGCTTCGAGGACGCCACGGCCGTGGATTACGGTGGCATGCCACTGACATTCATCTGGGTCTATGCGTACTCGACGCAGTGGCTTTACCGCTGTAGCGGTTGTAGTCTTGGTTGTAACTTGATTCCTAGTAACGTCACGTTGCCTTGTGTGGGATTATTATTGGGCTCGAACTTACAGTGATGGCTCACTCATAGAGCTATTGTAGCACTTGAAAATCGGTGCCACATTGCGAGGGGCACAGGTAACGGTGCGCCCTAGTATGGGAGTGAGCATTGCGTCCAAGGTCAGGTCAGAAACTGGATGGAGCTGGACGCGCCATCTGTCACGTGCTCGATGCTCGCTTTAACCGATGTCAACGCAACGCAATACCCACCACGATGGACAGGCACGCTTTGGCTGTTTTAGAAACGGCGGAGTCATGGGACTGGCCTCTCACCTATCGCATTCAAGCCTCAGGAGACCAAGGTAGCAAGTTCAAGGCTATCACGCCAAAACTCTTGTCTGGTTTCATCGCATCGCCGAATCACAAGCGTTAGGCGGAACCCTACTTGATCAATTCTGGGTTGTGGTTGGGCAATGTCATCCTCGGCTTGAGGAAAATGGTGCGTCGAGATCCCCTCCTGCATGGACATTCTCTGCATATTCCTTCTCAGTTGAAATTCTTCGTCACACGGAGTTTTCCTCCCCCCTCATTCTGAGACAGTGTTATTCGAAGGGGTCGATCGAGAAACAATCAACTTCTCTCCGATATTTCAGATGGGCGGAGAACTTTTTACCCATATTTGCGTTGCTTGTAGGTCCTGATACCGATCTCCTGAGAAACATGCGAAGAGCTCAGTGTTAGTTATGAATCCCGGCGGTCGTAGATCTGCGAGCGGCACTCCCTTCTCAGTTAGCGATATCATTGCAGACGATACGGACGAGCTCCTGCGGATGGATGCTTCAGAAGGGTTCAGGAAAAAGAAGCAAGTTATTATGAAAGCTCTGGTATGTCGTGAAAGCGAACAACACATCTACTAAGATGCTCACGACATTTCAATTCAGATATTCAAACGTGACGGCCAGTCATGTCCATTAACTGGCATGTCTTTCACCAGGCGTGGTGTTAAGCCAATGTTGGCCCACATAATTCCTAACTCAATTCACAACAAGGTCAGCTCTGCGATTCTAAGGTGGCATTCATTAATCTTCTATGGCACAGCCTGATACTATCAAGTGTATTGCTAAGCTTGCTGGGACAGCTGTCCGTGATCTTGTTCTGGAACAGTTGAATGACCTAGGCAACCTTATGAATATCGAAACAAATGCGCAAACTGCGTACGATGATATTTTCTGGGGAATCGAGGCCCATAACGAGAACGGAGTGGTGCGATTTTCAAGCTTGACATACTTTGCCATCACTCATCGATTCCAAGGTTAAATATATCTATAGGAGAGTTCCCTATGAGACTGGGGAGGGCCCTGGATTCATTCGCCTTTGCGATGGGGATGAGATTGTCTTTGGAGGAGGCCCTGATGCAGCACGACTTGGATCAGGCCCCAATCCATTACTCTGTACCCTCCAGCTTGCTGTGGCACGGGTCTTGAGGATGAGTGGTGCTGCGGAAATCATTGCACAGATAGTAGATGACGGAGATGACTCAGATTTTCCTCACGTTTACATTGCGTCGTCAGAGTTTTGTGACATTCTTACTGCTCGACTTCAACTTACAGGGGGTGTTCTGTAGGCAATTGGTAAATTGTGGAGACTGCAATGGATGCATTGGCTTGGCTGACAAACGGCCCGATGATTAGGTAGTTGAAGCAGGGGGATGATGGGAGGAGGTACGGTTGACTCGGATCTTGGGTCTTCGCCTTGGGTGCGTTCGCACGTTGCTGACTCTGGATGTCGCAGCGATGCCTCTTGCCTCGCGTATCTAGTAACCATCATCTTTATACACCTTCAATTAAACGGCAAATTTTGGGTCTCTAGTCGACATCTAAGATAGTGAGAACCCAGAAGGCCTACGCGTATTTTACTACTCGGTCCAAGATCTCAGGCTCAAGGTACGCATCTTCCCTTTTCCCAACGTCCGAAAAGATTCTCAATCTGTTGACGACGGATATTGTTTATTTTCCTCTTGTTTCCTCCCGAATCTTCTCACGAACGCTGGGGGTGTCCAATCGCGGAGTTGGCATGCCAGCCTGTTAGGTCAGTTGGTCACCATCCATGGCTCTCTCATCGACATGCTGAGACGTCACGGTCTGCACCACCGATCTCGACGAATATCTAACTTAGAGGTAAAGTAAAAACAGGATGCCGCCTCAATAGCGGGCACCCGGTATCGCAGAACTTGAGCGTGATCGCGGCAGGGACTCCAACACAAATATTATCAAAGAAAGCGGACTTACTATTGTTTGGGCTTGCCGGAGATACTTATCCAATCCTGGTGCCAGATGGCTGCAATGTATCTTGTTGGATAAGGACAAAGCGACGACGACGACGACAGAGCTCGGGTATTCAAATAAGAGAACTAATAACGGCGATTGGGAAAACGTGTCAAGAACTCGTGTTAGACAACAGGTGAAGACAGAGTGTAGAAAGTTTATAAGAGAAGGCGTAAATAGTATGGAGAGTGAAAGAATTCGATCCCCGATTACCGTGAACCACTCGCGTTACAGAATAGATGCGAGGCTACCAGAGTGCTTCCGCGTGACGAGAAATGTCTCTTCTCTGACTTCCCACAGTGATCCTGGTTGTGAAGGCCTTCCCACGAAAAGTCTACGCAGCGCAGGTAACACTTCCTTTTCCCTTTCCCCGGTGAGTTCACGCAGCGCGCGCGCGATAAACGGCTGCAGGCCTTTGGATACAAATAGACTCCGGACAGCGGGAAATGGGCGGAAAAGTTCCAACCATGGCGTGTTCTCCGTTCCCACTATCGATTCTACTTGATCATCGAGATCTTCGCTGACCTCGAGGCTTTCAACGTGAGAAAGAAGAGGCGAAAGCTCGTTGCATAGCTGTGCCACTGGTGCGATCGGCTGCGGTAATGAGTGTCCTCTGATTTCCAAGCCGAAACGAGTGGGCGATCCGAGGGTAATTTTGCATGACCAAGGGTGCAACACCACGGAAGCTCGAGTGAGCGCCTTGAACCGCTCTGTGCGGTTGATGAACCGAACGAAATGTGAAACGTAAAAGACATGCCGACGGACGAATGCTATCTCGACAAAGTCTAGTGAAGGGGCATCGATCCGAGCGACGAGGTCTTCCAAGTACTCACTGATGCCTACGAAGATAAATTTAGTGAGGGAGGGGACGATGGCGCGAGTCAGCGGAAGTGGACTACTCGGAGCGGGGCGAGCTCCGAGTCGAGAGTATAGGTATTTGATGGAGAGCTCTCCGAGATTGGGCAACGTGGCCAGGCAAGTGGCCATCACGTCGGGATAAATGGCGCCCTTCGTTGCCATTGGGTCATCCGAAATGTGAAGTTCGACGAGGTGACCGGCAGATAAAACGAGTTTCGGTAACGCCGGATATGAAGTGCCCACCAGAGAAATCCTCTGTAGACGCGGGGCAGATCCACCCAAGAACGTGTCTGGGAGGACCGGCGCTGGTAGATCAATCGAGTTTAGACGGAGACATGTCAGTGCCGGAAGTGGCACCAGCATCATGGCAGTAAATCTTTCCAATACAGAGCTGGTGAGACCTTCAAAACGGATCTCGGATATACGATTGGAATGTTTGAGGGCGGCGATGACATTCTCCTCACCCCCTGCTTCAGTGGGTTGATAACGTACAACCATGGGCAGGGGTGGCCAGATATCGAGTGACTCCCTGACGGGCGTTCTGGGGCTGCAGACCAGTTTCAGACGCAGACATTGAGGCGACGCAAAAATGAGGTGGCGCCATCGTTTGCAAACGTCTACCAGCGATTTCCACCACATAATTCTGCCAATGGTCGAGAGCGGGTCGTCCTCTCGATATAGATTAAATACTTCTAAGAGGACATCGTCAGGGAGAATGTCGATTGTGACCTGTTCTACACTGACCCAGTTAGCGGCCATTTTGTGTGGTGTGTAAATGCCTACGTAGACGTTCCGCATTGAGCTCCTGAAGTTCCTGACAACAAACGGGATTCTCCCCAGTCATCCGGGCCGGCTTGGAATCGTCGAAAGGGTCATCAATCGGAGCAGATGACCCACTAGAAATGATACTGAGTTGATGATGCTGGTAGGGAAGTGGATCCGACGTACTTGTGAGGGTTCATTGGTGATGACGGACTGGATAAAGTGATGCGGGTTGCTTTGAACCAACTAAGTTAAGTTATTAATAGTTCAGGGGTTTCGTGCACGTGTCAACCCCGACCTCCGCTTCCGTCGACGACCCCGACTCGACACACAATCTTGTGGTCAACCAGTGAACTAGCATTGTTACTGGGCTCTTTCACCCTTGATTGGCATTCTTGGATTCCGGTGGTGTCCGAAATCGTGCTCGCTCTTCGTTCCTATATGCGCCCCTAAAGCCCTGGTCATATCACATCGGCGGTGCACGGACAAGTTACCATTCATACAATATCCCGCAGGGCAGGCGGAGTCAAGGAATTGAGGGTGTGCGCAGCAGTCATTATTCGGCGTTCTTAGAATGTGAGGCTATCCTAGGGCTGGTGCTACAGTCGACTCATAACCTGTACCCATTTGTGAGGTCCAGGGAAATGGGTTCCAGGGGAACATGGTGCAGAAATGAGACCAACTATGAACAAGGCAAGGCCTGTGCAAATGTGAAAATTTCCGCCTGTTCAATCATATATGAGTTTTCGAGAAATTTGCACTTTATGGGGCCTGGGTTATGAGGAAGTCGACTGTATATGGTAGGGCGACGTTCAGTCATATGACAGCACCGGGCCGCCGTCCCAAAAAACAGTCTCCCCGTGACAGGTGGTAGAGTCCGAGTCCACACTTCGATCCTCGAGAGAGGTCACCTGAAAGCTCATGCATACTATAGCTGCACTGTCGACGAGACTCGTTGATATTTCGAATCGCATAACAAAATGAAGTGGATCGGTCCAAGGTTAATCATGACATCCCTATACAACAGCTGCATTTTGGACGAAAGCGGTGTGTGAACTGGTTCAATTGCGGAGTTTCAAAGAGGTCGTCTCTGAAGAATTCGATGTGGAGCTGCTGGCTGAGTGTGTCGATTCGGGAAACGAGGTCTTCAAGGTTCTCGTTCCCGCCTCTGAATGAGATGGTGAGGACCACGAGATTATTCTGCCAGTAGGTGACACACCATGATTTCCGATCGATCGAGCCACGGAAGGTCTCGCCTGTTGCTCTTACTGTACCACAGTGTCTGCGCTCGCGCTCTCATTCATCACACTTCTCTGCGCAGTGTTCCCGGCCCCCGTCATCCATTCCCTGAGTACACCTGTGGACTCGAGTCAGCGAAAAGCATGCCTTGACCCGGAAGCGGCCAGCCCTGGAAGGCGGAGTGTACTCGGCCCTTCAAGCTTCAACTGTCCACTGCTCGACAGTTAAGAAGCCATTCCTGAGCTTCTAGTATCAGACCGTTATTAAAGACATAGATTTGACTATAATGTTCCATCTATTTCCGAGATCATGGAGGAGGCGCCTAGGGTTACACGGGATCCGACATGGTAACTCCCACTGAGGGAGCGCCAGCACAATGACATACTCACCTTCCAAGGTTGATCCCTCATCCAAGCAGAGAGACTGCTTCCCAGATCGACGCAGAGGTCGTCAACAATGCAGATAGAATCCAATGTGATCACACTAGTTGTCATGCCACTCCAATCTCTCAAAGTAATTTCCATGTCGAGGGATATACGTTGACGAGGAGAGAGCGAGTACGTTTTAGGACCTGACGTGTTCTGCACACCAAGTTATAACAGTACGGGAGAGGAGTTCACCATTACCGTGGTGAGTATCTTAAGACGATCTTCACACTGGTCTTTCACAGCACGATGCCAATCACGCAGAGCTTGTGCCGCATCATCCTTGCTCCTTACAAAAATGTACCAGACCTAACCCGAAATCATCAATGATACACATTTCATACAAGTTACACAACCTAGGGACATTAATTGGTCCAGACAAGTCAACATGGATTCTCCCCAGTCATTGTGTAGCCCATGGTCCTTCCTGTGCCTTCGGTACTGATCGACGGGCCTGTTTGCCCGGGATGCAATTGTCATGTCTCAGTGGTGCAGAGGAGAGGTCAATGGGCATACCTTTTACAACGTTGCCACAAGCGATGTTGATTGAGAGTGACCGAGTCTACGATGGCAGAGAAGCGACAAGTGCAGTTGGAATATTAGAGGCTACGAGTGGGGTAACCGTTTGCGGTGGACTCCCGGAATTCAGAGAGGTACGCAGTGTGCTCTTGTTACAATATTAACGTCCGCTGTCTAAACTGTAGTAGCAGGCCTTGGATTACGGGGTAGGTTTCCTGCGGCCGCACGTTGGGCTGCCTTGGCTTCGTCCAGTGAGCGGCCAGCCATCCGCCCTCCGGGCTTTACCCAGAATTCGATCGTGTGGTGTGGCCGCTTGCAGTTTGAACAAACAACGCTAGGAATTTTCCCGTACTTCGCACTAGTGATTGAAGCCATTTCGGCGCGTCGGGCTTCGAGAGCTGCCTCGTTCTCGATCCGCTTCAGGGCGAGTGAAGTAGTAAAATTGGGATCGTCCGCCATACAGTAAATGAGGGATTGAAGTTGAGGATAGTGGCGACCAAGGGAGTTGATAATAAAAACGATAAGGAGCTTGTCCTCATCGATCTTTCCCATTTTCCTGAAGCGTTCATAAACATCAAGTAACTCTTTCGTGGTCGTGGCCATGGGAACAGAAGGCTCATAGTAGATATCGAGTGCCTTCCTAAGTAAATCCATTTGGGCAAAGAGTCTCGGCACTGGATTCTCGTGCCGAGTGCGAAGTTCTTCGAAGACAGTGTGGGAAGTGTCAAAGGCAGACACGACGTCGAATTCGTCAGAAGCAACATGTAACAACATGAACGCACGCAGCGATCTGTCGTTTCCCGTCCAGATTTCGTGGGCGGCCGGGTAAAGAGTAATGTCCGGGCAGGAAAGGGTACCCTTTAGATAGCCGGAAAGGTCGTTTTCATCCACTACAAGTGTCAAGCGGCGGCTCCATTCGATCCAATTCCACTGTTTTAGGTCGAGGATTAGGTCAGAAGGCCAATATGTATCCCCGATTTGGCGTTCGGAGAAAACGGCATTGGCAGGACCAATCACTGTGAAAGGATCGGTAAAATTCACAAAAGTGGGCGCAGTCGTGGTAGCCTGAGGAGTGACACGGGGCATGCCAGTGGGCGGCGCAGGTTGTCAGTGATAGTGCAGGTCCAGAAGACATAAAAGCGGGCGGGACACAGTATAGGGGATTAGAAAGAGGTCGAGGCCAGGATGAAGGAGTAAGTGTATGCGCGCGAAAAAGAATTATAAGATATCTGTGCAATCACGTGTATTTCATACTCATCGGACAACACGTGCCGTATACGATAGACCATCCTTATCCGTCAGGGCTCGCGCGTACTTGAGCAAGAGCTTGTCAAGCTCCTTGGTGTCTACCGTGATGTCTGACAAATACGGCCCGATATCTTCTGCTTTCCAACGCGCACGCGTGAGAAAGAGGTCCGCGAATCGCATGGGAGGGTCAGTTGGGAGTTCCGCACACGGGAAGTAGGATAATATCGTGCTTGAGGAAAATGGAGAAGGTGCACAAAGGTAGTTTCCCTAGTTACGTACGTGAGATAGGAGACGCTGAACTAAAACAGCAGACAGAAAAAAAAGAATGACGTACGGTGAGCAATTTGAGGGATGTGTGAGAGGCGAAAGTGTCGCCCACGACGGTGTTCCACTTTGCCATAAAGTCGTCCTCCGATATAGGATCGCTCTGCTGAGAAATACTTAGGGTCAAGTGGTGACAACTTGAAAACGCATTGCACGAGCCTTGCGTTGACGTAGGATACCCAAGCCGACCTGACGCACCACCTTTTCGACATCCACCTTCCACAACTCGTTCGCCGTGTCAACTTCTCCGAACCAACGCATCACCTGCAATACCACCTCGCGCCTGACCTCGTGCTCGTACTCGAGGGATCGGGATAGCTCCACGACGGACGCTGCGTCGTGTGTCTGGGAGAGGGAGACGAGGTGCATCAGGAGGAGCTCGAGGATCTTGTGGAGATACGACGGGGAGAGCGGGCGCAGGGCACCTTGTAAGCATGTGGGCGTACGCATGCCCTACTCGTCAGCTCGTCCCGGACAGGCGAAAAGATGGCCGGAGGGAGTAAGGGGATTCACCATCTATGATAAGTATGTGCTTCTCTTTGAGTGCTTGCGCGAGCTCTCGCTCGCTCGTCTGAAATGCTGTTCGGGCATCGTCGAGGGTGAACCTTTTCCGTTTCGCCTACAGAATGTTCTCTAAACCCGGCCAGTGGGGCCAACGAGAGACGTCCAAAGGGCCTACCTTGCTGAAACTCTCGTCGTCCTCTTCATGCCCCTCTTCCCACTCGTGCTCCTTCAGCAGAACGTTCATCCGATGGAGCTTCGGGACAGCCGGGACGAGCTCCAGTAGCTCATTGAGGCTATCTTGGATGACGACTTGCTTATCACTTGCACCCACATCTGGACTCGGACACACGACGAAAACAGAATTCGAGAGCGTCACCGACCGGATGTTATATGTCCGGTCTGAGGTGCACAGCACGGCATCATCTTCTGGGCCACCTTTAATCGTTAGACTGAGTCATATATCAGAGATAGTCGAGTAGCATGGACCGCGTCAATACGAACTTTAGGTCATCAACGGACGATTCGACCAATTTGCTCAAGTCGGGTGGCAGCTCCAGCAAGCGGTAAGATCCAATAGGCACTTGCTCAGAAGAAAATTTTATCTCAATCTCGGGCATAGTTGCCAAGGCTGGCCGTGAACGTGGTACAGGAATAATATAAATTGGGTCTAACTTGGCGCGTCGCGCGACACTGCGCGGTCACGGGATTTGAATACATATCGAATAACACAAACCATGGGAGGAGACCAGGGTATCAGTATCACAAAGTTTCTCCCTGTCCGTGACTCTCTGAGACGATCTCAAACTGTACCCGAACCTCTTTCACATCCTTCCTTGCTGTCTTCAACACAGCAACGATTTCCTTTTCCAGCTTATTCAGCTGAAAAGCCGTCAGATCTCCAGGAACTACAACGGAGAGGTGTACGAAGAGTTGTGATCCTGCTCGTCGGGCCCGAAGATTGCGAATTTGGAAGAAGGATGCCTTATGACGCGGGTCTTCTGCCAGTTTGTCTAAGGAACGAGACAACGTCCGTAAAACGGGGCTGGGAGCGCTGGCATCTGTCATATCACGAAAGGCGCCCTTGAATATCGTGAGGCCTTGGCGAAAGATGACGACAGAAACCAAAAGGCCTGCCAGGAAACTTCAGTACGATAGAGACGAGTGAACATCTCCCTGCCAAAAACATTACCTCCGATAGGGTCCAACGGCAACGCAGGGAACCAACCGCTACCGAGAATCGCGACCAACGCGACGACGCTCGAATAGGCGTCGCTCCGGTGATGATACGCATTTGCGAGCAACACGGGACTGTTCTCCTGCTCCGCAACCTTGTGCGTGATGCGGAACAGCCACTCCTTCGCCGCTATACTGACAGCGGCGAACCACGCCGCGTTCGGATCCAGCGCGAGCGGCGCATGCGCATGAGAATGCGCGATGTGGCCTATCCCCGGGACGTTGTGCACCGCCGCGGTGAGATTGAGCAGAAAAGTCTGCAGCGGGCCCGCAGGCACCGACAGCGCGCTCTCGGACAGCGCCGAGAAAAGAAGCGAGAGCGAATGCGAGCCGATGCCGAGGGCGGCCCCGAGCAGCAGGATGGACACCAGGCCGGTGCCCACCGTCTCGAATTTTGCGAGGCCGAACGGGTACCGTCGACTGGGTGGCCGACGGGATAGACGCCACGAAAACAGAACAACGAAATCGCCCAAAAGGTCTGCAGAGGAGAGCCGCTCGTCAGCATACGCATACAGAGGTTCAAAATTGTTCAATGGACGGGCAGGTCAAGCCGACGGGTGACAACGTAGCAAGGCCACGAACACACGCCAGGAGACAGAGGGCCGTGCCCGAAGCGCACGACGACTGTTGGGAGAGGTGCGATATATATCTAGCTGGCGAACGCGCTTACCACTTAACGAATGACCAGCGTCAGCGAGCAACGCTGCCGAGTTCATGACCCACCCCGCTGCGCCCTTCGCGCTTGTCAAGACAACGTTTACGCCCAGTCCAACGAGCGTGATGCGAGTCCCACTGTCACCTACACAAATGGATCAGAGAAAGGGGAGCGGAAAAAATTGTGAATAAATTGGGGGATAGAGGCGACGGACGGCGCGCACCTCCACTTTGCAACGTCTCGATCAGCTCGCCGCCGTGGTCATGGTCATGATCATGACCGTGCGAGTGTGAATGTGAGTGTGGGCGTCCCCCGAAGAGACCATGAGTGTGCGAGTGGGAAGAATTGGACAGAGCGTGATCCTCGTGTTCGCTTTCCCTAACCACTCTAGGTGCTGATTTCCCGTTGTCTGTGTGTATCCGCCGCCGTGCCAACTCTATCATCCCGCCGTATCTATGTGATAGAGAACGAGAGGGGTGCGACGTGTGCAAACCGCGCAGGAGGGCGTTGAGGTGGCAATATGAGATCGGGAGATGGCTGCGAGCACGCAAGCCCGACATCGTTCCAAGGCGACCTGTCATCGGTCGGCGGCTAGCTGACTCTCGAGCGAGCAAGAGACGGACACTCAAGGGATGTTCGGGATATCGGTGTATTCTCGTCCCCACTCGGTCTAAGTCTCTAGATCTCGTGATGGGGCTGGCGCCTGGTATTGAAATGTGGGTAATTTACAAATGAGTCAAGGTGTGGTGTGTGAATAGCAGCGCCGCCAGTAGAAATCATTAAATATCGAACTATCATGAACACTAACCATAACTTGGAATGATCAAATATGACTACGAGCAGCAGAACGTGCGAGTACGAAGGCGTGCGGAAGAAACCATGCAAGGCGAAATGCAGCAAAACAAGACGAAGAGGAGAGGAAACAATAAGATCGATACAACTTGAAAAAGTATCCTATCAGTGAAAAGTCGAGTACGATGCTAGGGACGACTCACATAACAACACGTAATCCACCACTGAGTATCATCATCGAACGGGAATCGTGGGCCGCGGGGAAGCTGGTGAGGGTGACAGTCTAGTTTTCGTGGGCTCGCCCTGTGAGGATGCAAGAACTAGTACGATCGCGCTATTTTGCTGGCAGATCGTCTCGAGCTCTTTGCCTCCCCATAGGCGCGTCCTTCCTTCCGGCGGCGAATCATCCTCTACGTCCGTCTCAGGCGAGTCAGTTGTATCGCCGTTTGGCTGAACCAACACGTCAAGTTGTTGGTGCTCGAGCTTCCCTGGGCCATGACGATAGTACACTTGGCTGCGTGATTTTGATCGCGCGTGCGAGGATTGCAAGGTCCCTTTCCCGTTGGAATCGAGACGGCTGCTCTGTCGCGGCGAAAGCGGCCGTGAGCGGGGCTGCCGAGGGTAGTACTGGCTGGTAAACGGGGAACGAGGGTTGTCGCTTTCTACCGACGGCGGCGGTATCAATGTCTCCTGCAGTACACGGAACGCAACCTGCTCGGCCGCTCGATGGAATGGACTTGAGCTTGCAACCTGCGCCTGTTGACCCGCGCTCGCAATATCGATCTGGCGTTTTAGTGAAACCGTCCAATTGTACCGCATGACAGGGTCATCCACGCTGAACATGTATCGGCGCTTCGAGGCTTGATGGTTCACGAACGCGATCTGGAAGGTGTTACGCATAAAGCCGCGTTCGATCACGATTGGACTGCTCAGGGGAAGGCCTGTGTACAGCAGCGCACCAGGGCCCGAACGAGAGAAAGACACGGTCTTGAGACCAAGAGCCGTGCCTGTGATACGGAAGGACGCCTCGGCGGAACGGTGGAACGAGAGGTAAGGCGGGTCAAAGATGAGCTCGTTTCCGTGTAGATGGATTGTGAGTGAAGGGTCAGCTTGCGGGATGCGAACGATGACGGGCTCAGATTGCATGCGGTAAGTGAGACGTGATGGAATTGGGCGCTTCAACGTGATGAGTTGATCTGGCGTCGTCGATAGGGTACAATTGCGAGCTTGTGAGAGTGGCTCTCGCTTGATGGAGGCGTGAATTCTGTCCAGCAAGTCATCGGAGACGAGACACCGTGGGTCATATCGCCGGAACGCATCAATGAAATCGCGGCTTGTCACGTTTCGCTTGATCTGCGCGTAGGTCCTAGGATCCTGTACGATGCCTCCGTAAAGGACGTCATTCAGTTGGATCATCGCGCGAACAAGCCGGATGGCAAGGTCCTTGTCGTATGCGACAAGATCTGCATTCGCATCGTACCAGCGGCTGGCGAAGGAGTCCGAGACATAATCTAAAGGGTTGTAGTACCGAGATGGAGAGGTGAGGTGAAGGGACTGAAGGAACACACGAAGCGCCTTGTCGATCCGCACTCCGCCGAAACCGAAACACTCGATGAATGCTTTTAACACAACCTTCGAAGTTCTCCGGGACAAATAGTCGCCCAACTTTGTCCTATCCAAATCCAGCATCCTGAACAACAGCTGGCCGAGCACTGTCGGGTCGTCGCGCGTGCTGGACTTCTCGAAGAAGGAGAATATCGCGTTATCTGCATCCTTGGCGAACTGGACAACGAAAGTCCTCAAAAGTGAGCTTCGGTTGAGAGAAGAGAGTGAGCCGAGTGGGAGATCGTCTCTATCAGCCGTGAATCGAACGTCACGCAACTGCACGACGCTCTTTATGATGAACTTCCGATCCAAGGGTGAGGGCTTGTTCAGGTCTAAAAGTGCATCGTAGTCGTGCGTAACTGGCTTGGCGATGACAAGGATGTCGTTGAACAAGAACAGGAAGCGGTCCTTCACGGTGTTCGAGTTGGCGACCTGCAGCACTTGGGATGATAGGAGCAGTTTCCGCGGTGGATCATCAACAAAGGTGGAGCCGGTTGGACTACGCGAGCCTTGTCCCAACTGTTCGTCCAACCTTTCGAGTATCATCGATCCTGGCGTACGCGAAACCGTCGGCTCCAAAAAGCGTTCTGGAGACGACGATGAGGGTGAGGACTGGGTAGCGTAATCATCCAAGGATGACGTGGGGTCAGGCGTGGCGGAAGAATTAGGGTCTGGAGCAGGCGAAATGGACTGGCTGGGATACGTCACAGATTGGGCGTCTCCATTTGAAGCGCCGACACGTAGATCGTCAAAGGGTGGCTTGTCACGAGCTGGTGTCTCTGGCGTGGAGGATCCCCCAGAGGAAATTTCTCGCGTGTCGGGTTCGTGTTCGGGCACACTCTGAGATTCCCTGCCTTGCGCGGCACTCTCGTTGGTGGTGGTCGGAGTCCTTGAAATGTCCTCCCAATCCGTCATAAGCTCGCTTCCTTTCCGGCCATCGAACAGATCGGAGAGTTTTCTACTCACATCAGTCGATCCCGACTGCGAGATGACAACAGGAGCTGGAACTGGCTCCTGCAGGCCAGGGAATGAGGACTGGGAGGACTGAGACGGGAAAAGACCTTTTGCACGGAGCCAGGTCTTGACACCTTCTCGGTTGGTGGGTAACTTCCCGCCGAGCCAACTAGAATTATTGGGGGTGGACGGAGAAGTGAGGTCTGGCTGGGTTGTAGAGGTCGACGGTGATGACAACGCTGGAGTGTTCGCTGGGTTGAATTTTTGAATAAGACGTGTATCCGATGCCTGGTGCGATAACTTCCGATCTCGAGTTATTTCCGGAGAAGCCTGAGGAGTCCGCGAGGACGCCGAGCCAGAACTTATGGCAGAAAACTCATCTATGGTGGGCGGGGATGCGATATCGGGGGAAGACGCGTTGAGGGATAGACCACCACGAGTACCGTGACGTCGCTCTTCTTCCAGCTTCTTCACTCCTGGGAAGATGGCGGGGAAAGGGAACAATTTGGCATCACCACCGTACTTCTGCAAAGCCTCGCTGGACGCAGGGGGCACAGGGGACACAGCACCAGGTGAACTTGGGAAATATGTAGAAGGAAGCTCTGTAATGATCGATCGGATCAGACGAGCGCACACCACACTAATCGATCATTTTCATTTACCTTTGTCCGCCTTGGTAGCACCTGTCAAGCTGGCACCGCTCTCCCTGCTTGTGCTGGAATCAGTATTGTTAGAACGCTCCCTGATACTATTGTTTCGCGATCTTCCTATACTTGATCCCGGTCGCGCAAGCGCATTCTTGACTTTGTCCCATCTGCTTTGGGAGTTCTCTCCATTTTTCTTTGGCGTTGAATCAGTAACGATTACGCGTAAAGACTCCTCCCACTCCTGGTACTCCGTATTTGGAGAGGGAAGCTCAGGTTGACTGGGCGATGATAGTGAAAGACGGGCTGGGAAGACACGGGAATCATTGCTGAAGTGTCTATGAAGAACGATGGCGGATGACGGTGACGGGGGTATTGGAGAAGGTTTTGAAACCTCGGGGGAGGTTTCAATTTCCACTACCAAATTTTTGGAGTGGATGGATGTGCGCGCCAGCGAATCATCGTCGTCCTCATGTTCGTGCTCCTCATGATCCGAATGATCCCGCGCAATGGAGGGATGGTTCCTTGGTTCGTCTACGTCGTCTGTGTCATCATAATCTAGAACAGGGATGCGCTCTGGCACTGTTGTAGGACGTCATGAGACATGAACGTGGACCAAGCTGAAGAAAAACTGACCAAGCTCAGCTACCCAACTAATCTCACGGTCATAAGCGTCGTTCCAGGGTGAACGCCTTGCCGTATCATTATCAAGACTCAGATCCTCTTCCTCTTCATCAGGACCTTGTTTTTCACGCAAAGGTGTGGCGAAAGGTGAGGTTGGAAAGACCTCTTGTTGCTCTTGTGCCGAGTCCGACAGGTAGGCGGTAGCAGCAGCAGTTGACTCTGCTGAAGTGATTGAAGGCACACCGGGAGCGTGAGGCGGACGAGGAGAAGCGACTCGAGGAGGTGTGTCCGAGCGGCCGTTGAACGTCGAACGTGGGATGGGGGAGGCTTGACCGTGATCGTGATCGGCAGCGTCATCCTCATCTTCAATTACCGGACCTCGCAGGTCCAGCGCAGACTCGTAGTCGTATGTTGTAGTGGATGGCGACTCTCCTGTGAGCTTGGCTAGAGTATCTTCCCGACTACGCTCAACGCTGGGACTCCTTGGGTTCGGCGTTGGACTGCGTGAGCGCGCGACATGCATATCACTTTCATCACGTGCGGGTTCAGGGGTGGATCGAGGTAAAGCTGCCGATGGGGATACGGGGGTCGTTGGAGACGCCGCAGGTGGTGGTTCACGATCATCGACAACAGTCGACCGGCTCGAAGGAGGTCGTGGTCTTGGCCGCCGTCGCTTACCACGCGCAGGTATCGCGGGTTGAGGGTCCTCACTTCCGCTAGTCTGCTCGGCCTCTGCCTCTTTCAAACGCCTACCAAGCTGACGCATCATCACCTTACGAGCTGCAATGCGCTCGCCTCCACTTCCACCGACGGTGTTGTTGCGAAATATTTTCCCCGGAAGTGGAGGTGGTGTGACGGGAGGCGAAGCAAGCAAGGGGTCATAGGCGTCGGGCCCGGCTAATTGTTGTAACGCCATGAGACGCGCTGCAGCGCTGTTTGAGCGGAAGAGCCCGCGTTGTAGAGCCTCACGTTGAATGTCTTGTAAGGTAGGGAGCATAGGTGTCGGTGGTGACGTTCCGGGATAAAACATACTGGGTTCAGGAGATGCGAGCATACGATGGGCTTGGAGCAAAGCAAAATGGGCAGGAATCGGGGATATGAGGGGCGGCGACGTGAGGATGGTAGGTTGGGGTGTGGAAGAGACTGGACCTTCGTCAGGTGAAGACTCATTGGCGGAAGGCGCAGCATTTGTGGGATGGGGAGAAGGTGTAACCTTTGCCTTGCCTTTGAAATCCCTGGAACTTCGCCCCCTTGAACGGGAGCGCGAACGTCGTCTCGGCGGCTTGGCTGAGGAGTCTTCAGGTAGTGAAGGTGTCGCAGAGGGAGAAATGATGGGTTCTTCAGTTTTCGGACCATCGATTTTGGCCTCGCTACGTTCTGTATCGACCTCTGGCTCTGCCTCCGGTTCCGGCTCTGGACCTGGTTCTTGTTCGACCTCGGTTTGCCGAGTATTATCGGCATGCTGGCTTTCAGACATTGGGTTGTCGTCGCTCAGTTGCCCATCTGCAGCCAACTCCGGGGTGCCCAGTTGTGATCTCTCGCCCTCACTGACAGCTTCGACATGCATACGCGGTCTTCGACCATCCTTCATGCGAGGAAGAGAGGTGGCACGCCTGATTCTGGCCACGGCAAAGGCGCGCTGCTCAGCTGGTGTTGATGGCTCCATGTTCGGAAGGATGAGGGGAATCAAAAAGAGGCAGTTGAGTTGTACGGGGCACAGTCCTTGTTGGTCTATATGAAGGTACCGGGGACCGGCGGAAATTGATTTGGCAGTTATAGAAAGCAAAAAAGGCCGTTGGAATCGAGGGAGTAAAAGGAAAGCTGGAACGGATTATATGAACAAGACGACATAGAAAAAGAGAAACGACTCACTGGTAACGAAGGTATAGAGTGATGTGGGAATAAGTAGGAGTAGGTGTATGCGCGATGCGATGCGGGCCAACTGCAACCCGTCCTTGGTCTGTCTCGGCTGGCGGACGCACGTGGCGGGGTAAAATAATTAATTAAGTGCATTTATGTGATTTGTTTTACTGCCTGCACGACTACACGAGTAGCACAGCATCAAGTTTATATACCCCACATGATTTCCTACACACCCAGGCATGAACAATCCTCAAGGCCGCACCCGTCAACGTGTCTTGCCACACACTCAGGGCCAATATACCGTCCTCCGCCGTGACTCGACTTGTACCGATTTCTGATTGATCTCGGTTTGGGTGCCGATAACCCTTAGGACCCCTACACCCGGTCACACGCTACCGCCCATTTCCCTGCCAACCCCAAAGGAATGGACTCAACCGCTAACACCGTCAAGCCCTGGAAACAAACATTCATCTCCGGCCTTTTTCTTTGTGATCTAGTTGACATGTGTCAGGGGACCTCTCCTCGGGTCGAGCGCTGACTCCCACGTCCTTGCTTCGTCCCATACTATGCTAGAGGCGCCTGACCATTTCGGGTGCTCTTGGCCCCTTATGATGTCAACCCATATATACGTCTCACTTCCAAAGCTGCGATATCATCACTGCGCATCTGATAACCGAACCTAATATTTACACTCCACCGCACTATTCTAGCAATTCGTCCTATTCCGACGTCGAGCGTTGTTCTTCGAGAATCGACTTGATATCACTCCATTCCGGTCTCTTGAGGTCAAAGCCCTCGCCAAGCCTTGCATAAGTTACCCCACTGATTCTAGATATTGGTCGCAGCTTAGCGGGATCGGCTCGTAGCCCGTCGGGTCGTAGGACGGAATTACGGATATGCACATATTTCACTCGACCGAGAACGAGGGTCGCGGAAGGTACCGTGGCGCCGTCAGGATAGATGTCCTGCGATTGGAAAAGCTAATGGATGTGATCGATCAGTGAACAGATGGATGCAGAACAATTGGTGTTGTATGTACCTCGCATTCTAGGCTGACGGCGCTCTCTTTCACTCGTGCTGGCTTGACGTGTAGCTAGATGAAATCCATCACTCTGCTAGATCGTGGCCTGATATCGATTCTGCCACTCACACTGGGTTCCTGAGTTAGGCCCGAGATGTCCCACTCGCTGACATCCGCAGGAGCCTCGACCGAGGTCGCATTGGCGGCCTCAGCAAATGGCTCACTGATCAGGTTTACCACGAATTCTTTAGTCGCGAGAATGTTGTTTCGCGTGTCCTTGGGCTGCCGAGGAGAAAGCCTGAAGGAGACACTGATGATTGGGGGATTGTAGGCTACCTGTAGAACAGATATTATGTGAATCAGAATCAAAGGCGCAGCCCTTTCATCACGTACCACCTGAAAAAAACTGGGGTGCCAATCAAGTACTTCCGCTTCTGATGACAGGATAGTGGAGGTCTACCTGAAAGGAGCGAGATTTGGGTTGTTTTCTGCTGACAACGTAGACACAAATGCAATCGGCCGCGGGACTACAGTTGAATTAAGTATTTGGGTGGCATCCCTGAGGTTGACACCAACAACGTGCTTCAGCTGGGCATAAAGGATACGGTCTGGGATCGATCGCATACTGGGCCGATGTCTGTGCCATATCCCAAGTCTTCCATCCAAGCTCCTCATCTGCCTTCCAATCTCGCCCTAACGGTGTCTTCGGGAGACCACCCCCAACTTTCCAGCCGACATCGGGTGGCTCGGTTAACCTGAAGGGATGAGCCTGGGCGAACGGCGCGAGTCTCGGTGAGTCGGATGAGGCGCCAGAAATAGAACCCATAAAGATTGTATTCGATTGGTGGGAAGATAAGAGAGGTCTGTCAGCGTCGGCACGAATGAGGAAGGTTGTTCATGATAGGCACCAGGCGAGCATCACTGAAATTATCCACGATAGACTCGCCCTTGCGCTGCGCATTTTCGGCGTAGTCCCTTCCCGAATGATGCCCGAGTGGCATCTCAGCATATTGGGTTTGATTTCCGGTTTCCGGCGGCTGGTGCTCATCACACCTCACTGGCACTGGCAGGAGCATGGGAATGAGAATTACCAAGCATAAGAAGTGACACCCGCCATAGATATCGGTCAGCGGTGGGCAGCCAGCCCGGGCACGCTACTCGCCTTGCCTCGGGCAGAGGCCCGTAATCAGAACTTTGGTTAGTCACCTTCGGCTTGAGACTCGGCGAGCCGCGCACTATAAATCGATGCACATACGGCGGTATACCCACCCAGTAAGACGATCAGCTATGTCGGGATCGGGACAAACCTCCTCCACAGAGTTATACGGATATTATGCATGGACCCGCACACTCGACGGTCTGTACTATGGCCCCGGAAGCGTCTCGACGGCTCTTCCAAAATTCTTGGATACTCTAGGGGCTTCAAAGGCGTTTGTTGTCACTGGAAAGAGTCTTTATACGAAGGTGAGCATGGCACGACCTGTCTCATCCTGAACCTTTTCTCATTCCATACAGACAGATGTTATAAAGAAAGTGGAAGGCATCTTGCGTGAGCATAATCACTATGCGGCCACGTTCTACGACATCGGAGAGCACTCTCCTGTTTCTGGAATTCGTGCCGGTGTAGAGGCGTTCAAGAAGTCTGGTGCAGATATTATCGTTTCAGTCGGCGGCGGATCCCCTATCGACGCCTCGAAAGCCATCATCTTCTTCTTGCATGAGGAACTCGGCGGAAAATTCCTTCCCCATATTGCCATACCTACAACTATCAGCGCCGCAGAGTACACCGTATGAACTATTTCCAAGTCCAACGTCTGGTGGCTATTCTAACTGTTCATAAGGTTGGCGCAGGGTATACTAACGACGCGGGCGAAAAAATTGCCGTGAGCTCGCCGCACCTGGCTCCGGCTGGCGTCATTCTTGATGCAGAACTTACGCTTGCAACCCCTGAAAGGCTATGGTCAGTCATTCCCCGTATTTATGGTGGATTACATCACTCAAGCTATACAGGTTATCTACCGGAATCCGAGCACTTGACCATGCTGTCGAAAATTTGTACCGGCCGTATCTCGTCACCCCATTGAAATATCTTTGCTATGGGGCCATTGTGGATCTCTTCAAATACCTGCCGCAATCAAAGGCGAACCCCAATGATATTCACGCAAGGCAAAAGCTCCAAGTCGCATCGTGGATGAGCCTCTGGCCGGTAAGACTAGAGAAGTACAGGTGACGATATGCGTATGATTATGTTGTTCCCATCATGCATCCCTCTTTACAGCGCTCTTGGATTGTCGCACGCCCTTGGACACCGGCTCGGCGCAACCTATGGAATACCACATGGGGTTACATCAGTATGGCCTACTCTAGGCTGGGAGCGACGTCTACGATACTGAATATTCTTTCAGTGCTTAACCCTTGCCCCGACCGTCAATCTCCAGGCCAGAGTCGCCTCTGTGGAAGATAAACAATGGCTCGCAGGTGTTTTGCATCAACTCAAACAACCATCGACAGGGTCAGTGGACGGCGATGTGGTCAGGCTCAGTGAGCTCATCGACGGGTAAGCTTTCATATTTTCATATTCTTTTGAATGTGACGTTTATGCACCGGTTTAGGCTTGTGAGGGATCTTGGCCTGAAGACAACCCTTGATCAGTACAAAGTTCCACGAGAAGATCTTCCCACCATTGCGGAGCGCGCGTTAGGCGGAAGAACTGAAATCCATGGCGATGTAGTAGCTTTCCTGGGGGCATTGTACGAATGAATGAATCTAGAAGGTTAGCAACTTGTATAACAGAAGTCTTACTGAATAACATATGGTCAACTGTACAACTGCTACAACGAAGAACATGTCGTCGCGTTGATTGTAAGGAGCACCCGACAATCATTTACTGTCCGTTTAATAATATCGAGCTCGCTGAAATGAGGGAGATTCTACAAACATGCCAGTCATTGCCGCACATCCGTGCCCCGGGCACAACATCCTACATGACGCGTGACATGAAAGCGCTTCAACTGGACTTCCACACCGAAGGAGCAAAAGTCTAAGCAATCTTGACGCACCTCCACTGGTTGAGTGCTGGGCGTTGATCTCGTGACCTCGGCGTGGATCTTGACCTTACTATCAACACCCACGGTGCGCACTCCACTCACGGCGGTGACCCACTGGGATTCAGACACATGGCTGTCAGGTCACACCGAGTTTACACCGCCAACAGGCAACCCCTTGCCCCTGGAAAAACGGTCCTGGAAATGCCTCGCGACTCGCATTAGCTGAACCGTCGCCATAGACGTACGAGGACGCAGAAGTTCACGCCTCAGATCCCAACAACTGAAGGTCGAACCACGAAGTGAGGCCGCTGCCGCACAGCTCTGACCCCTCTGGCTTTGGTAAAACTTCGACGGTGATTACAGTAGCCGCCACTCGGGCCGGCATGTAGTCTCGCCAAGTTTGCTTTCTGATTGAAAACGAACAACAGCGGTGTTCTCGACAATCGACATACTCGTACACGTACACTGCTACAGTACTGCTACCACTGGCAGCGCGCTCTCTGAATGACCTGTCTGGTTCACCCACGTGCCAGTGATCATCGATCATCGGCATAAGCGATCCCTACTCCGAGTCCTTGCAGGCAGCACTTCCCTGCAGCCCTCCTTGACATGGTTAAGATAGTCGCATCTGCCTTCCTCCGCAGTCGGGCAAGCGCCCAAGAGCCACATCTCAAATATGGCCCCGCGATCAGTGTTGTACCGTTGTTCCACCTCGTTGGGTTGGATACCCGTGATGGATCTCCAAGCCTGCAAGGCGACCATTGGCGCAGAACCTGCCAAGGCCGGTGCCAACCGAAACAATACCAGGAGACCAAGAGGGCAGACTGCTGCTACTCGCGTGGGCAAAGTGATGATTGATACAGTCAAGGCCACCACTCCGTCATCACCGGGCATGAAAAAGAAAGCTTGCTGCACCAGTTGAACTCCTACTTACCACACCCAACGTCATGCCCAACTCAACCCAGTGGGTGCTGCGCAAGGCCTCCGACGATACGGCAGCCCGACAAATTAGCTGTGACTACCGACACCGCCGCGTTGAGGGCAAAGCAAGCGCATCAGACGCCATTCTATCCCGAGCTGGCGACTTACTCGTCGCGAGACAGGTTACTTCCTACGCGGTGGACAACAAAACCTGCCCATCAGCAAAACATCCACTAGCTTGTTTACTTGTCAACTTGTGCAAGTAGACAAGTATAAAAGTGAACAAGCTGCAGTACCCACTTGGCATATTTCAATCATTTGTACAGCTTTTTGGCTTACTTGTCATACTTGTCCACTTGTGACCACAAGTTGTTAAATGCACTTGTGGTAAATTCTATGTTACTTGTGACCTTGTTGGCTTTTCCACTTGTACAAGCTTGTACAAGCTTGTACAAGTTTGTACAAGTCAAAACAAGTTTGTGGCAGGTTTCCTGATGCCGTGACCTATCCGAGCTCAATCTATCAGTAGACTCCGAGTCCTGACCTGCTTCGAATCTCAATATCTCAGTACCATACTTTGCCCAAATGAGCATCAAGATGACAGACTCGAGGACTGACTGATTTGGGCTCGCTCAGACGCGTGATGCAGGTCCACCCGCTCAAGAATGGTCAGCCCGTAACTATCGAGATTACCTGATGCACAACGCCAGCTGGGAGAGACCAAACACGGACTCGGAGGTCTAAAGCGGCCAGACCAGGCCGAAGCTCTTCTAAGTTACGCTCCCACGACGCACGGCACCCTCCCACATACGCAGCAGTGCCACGAACAACCCTCCCAATACTCTTCACGGAGATAAAAACAAAAAAAAGTTGCTCGGGTAACATTCTTCGCATGTGCGCACCTCTGGTGACACTACCAGTAGCAGGCGCGTAACAAGGGCATCACACCGCATCGGTTTTCCCATTGAGGGTTGAAGGTGCAATTGACACATTCAGCTCCAGTTGTCCGACGTCGGTCGAATCTAGAGATTCATCACAATCAGAATCAGTTCTCTAGACCGGCCCCTCTAGAATTCGATCAAACGGTCACCGCAATTTAATTGGTCTTCGTGCCCGCCGAGGGAGGGTCTTACGCTATCTAAGCTTCTTTGCGGCGGCTTCTGCCCCACGTACTGTACGTTATGCTGCGCAGCGGCTCATTTGCCGCAGCCAATTCAAGCACCATGCGGAAATACATCCTGTTGGGGCAAACACCAAATATCGCAGGCTGGGACGATAATGCATATGTCTTGTCACCCCCCATAAGTACGAGAAGGCCGCAGAATCTCCCTCCCCATTCAAGTTGGCTTACTCCAGAGGGAACACACTGCGCAGAATTGGGGCGCTTTCGTCGCACATGATGACTTTCTTGTTCTCAGGGCCATCGAAAGAGAACGAGGGATACAAGGGCATTCCAGTGCAACCGCAGCAGCTACGCGTAGACAAACTGAAAGGGAGACTTTTTTGGTGTTACTGGACGGCACGAGAGCCGAATGCTGACTTTCCGGTGCCTCCACTCCCTTCCTTTCAAAGTCCTCGCTTAGAATGGATTCCGTTCGGGGTTACTGTACCACCGGCGGTGACACACCGGCACTCGGCTAACAACACCGGAGGTTACCATAGAAGTCCTTGACTGTGTGCACCGTGCACGTCGGCACATTGGGTACAGTAGATGAGGTCCATTGTTCCAAATTGACAGGTTCAGTCAATGGTTGCAGAGAGGCGTTGCGTAGCGCCCAACATACTAAATTCTGTAACGCTTTCCGGGGCAGCTGAAACTCATAAAAAGGTTTAACGACGGTCTGGCATATGATTACGGATGAATGGGCACCCCTCTGTCTGTTTTGTGCTTTATTTGCGTCGTACCTGAAAAACTAAGACCAAACGGGTAATTGTTCCATTTCTCAGTGGTGAACAGATGTTAGCAGCGGTGATGATGGCAAACATGAGACATGAGATCACCGTAGGTATGAGAACGCACGTTCGGAACGTGTGCCAGAGCATGGCATATGCCCTTGCCCTCTCCCAGCATACCTCCGTTTAAGAAGCCGGACGAACGACTTTGTACGTGCTACCTTCCACTAGCAGCAAATGATTGACGTCCCCTTTGCGAGGAGAGCTATACTTGAAGTACTATCGCGACTCACATCGAGTGTGATAGGCGATCGAGAGAGATCGTGAGTCTGTACAGGAGCTCTGAAACGAGGACGATTAATTCCTGCGGGGACACAAGAGGCTCCGCATACGTGCGCCAAGTAAAGATCGATACTACGTCGGAGACAAGCACCAAACGACCCGAAAAGGCAATTTGAGCCCAGACGGGCAGTCGATCGGTCTACGGACGTGCAATTGCACGCAACGCCGCAAGCACGTTCTGCCCTTACTTTCCTATAACCAAACATTCTTTCTTCAATGCAATGGACGAGACAGGAAAATCGACTTCTACAATGCCTTCTTCAATCGAGAAAGGGCGAGCACTGGCACGCAGCCACCTTGATCAGGGTTTGTGACATGACAGGGCTAGGGCTACCATTCCCGACCAAGAGGAACCCGGGTATGTGCGTGCACCTGTCAGCGCCGACCCACCAGCGGGCCAAGTGTCCCAGATTTAGAGGGAGCACGCCGCAGCCTCACGGCTGCATTAAAGCCAATCCTTTTGGCCGAGCGCGTTCATCTGATACTCACCCCCCTTCTTTGTCTTTTTTATGATGGAGAGAAGCAGCACCATTTTCGCTATTTCCTCACATTTTTACGACAACCTCCCCACCCGCGGACGATATCACCGCGCTGCTGGTCCCCCCCTGCTCCTGGCGCGCACGGTGGCGACTCTCCGAAGAGGCCCGCGGCGCAGACGTACACATGGTTCGTGGAACAGGAGCTGGCAGCGTTATCGAAGGAGATATCGGAGACGCGGCAATGGGCTTTCGAACAGCAAGCCTACTTTGGCTTGTTGCCCAAAGACGGCTCGCGACGCAATGCTGCGGGGAATTGGCCAGCGGGTGGCGTCGGACCGGCAGGCCGGGAACACGGCGCGGACGCGGAGATGGCCAATCGACTGAGGGAGCACCTGCGTACTGCGGAGCGGCACTGGGAGCGGAGTAAGTTGCAGGAGGAGTATAATAAGATGGAGGCGCGGTGGCGAGAGAGGAGCGGTCGGGAGGAGAGGCGCCGACGGCAGGACCAGCAGAGGGCGGAGGAGGAGAGGGCAAGGGTGGAGAGGCAGAAAGTGCTGGAGAGCCGGAGCCAGGAAGAGGCTGCGTGGAGGGCGTACGAGCGCCAGTGGACGGCCATCGCGAGCGAGGGCGGCCAGCTGAAGTTCAAGTCCGTGCCCTGGCCGACGACCGTGTCGCCTCGGAACGTCGCGGAGATCACGCCGGCCACTGTCGCAAGGTTTATCTTCTCGCCCGCACACTCGCAGGGCATGTCGCGGAAAGAGAGGATCAAGAGCGCATTGCGCCGGTGGCATCCGGACAGATTCGGGCGGGTGCTTAACAGAGTCGTCGAGAAGGACAAAGTGGCCGTCGAGAGAGGGGTTGGTATAGTGGCAAGGTGCCTCAATGACCTGCTGGCTCAGGAGAACTGATTGGTACTCAAGGCTTGCCAGAGGTGAGAGCCCTTTTTTCGTTCGATACGCGACGCAAACAGCCAAGCTGACTGATCCTGTTCGTCGTAGCAGATGCTGTATTGTTATTCAGGAGGAAACTCCGCTGTTTCATATTCGGCCATGGCGGCGCACAGACGCTGTCAAGATACCTATACCCAGGCCATGCAAGTGTGGAAGTGGAAGAGAACTTCAGTGTTGTATGTTATATAATGTTGTTTACGTTTACGATATGGTTATGTAATCCAGACTTACTCATGTTGCCGCGTCACTCGCTGTCCTCACTTGAAGGTTCCTTCGCTGCACCTCACCCTATTCGCGATCACAAATGCTAAGAGGGGTAGCGAGAACATTCCCACGTCGTGGGATACATACCGCTAGCTCTGTCCGCTCCGCAGCCTGGCCCTTGCGACATAGGTTCGCCATGGCAGCTGGTGCTTCTGTCATCGCTGCCTCGTACCTGGGCTGGCGAATAAATCTAGAGAGTAAGGGGATTGCGCTCGACTCGGACAGTACACGTATGAATGGCTCTTTCTTTCTCCGTCTCGTACTCTCTGACTGGAGCGTCCATAGCAGCGCCAAAACCAAAAACGCGTGCACATCCGGCCCAGTCCTCGGATGCACCTTCAGCGCCGTCTCCAGATACCTCAGACGAAACGGGCGACGACGCGCTTCCTTCGGAAGAAGACGGAGAAGCGTCCTCGCAAGCGGCATTTGACCCGGTCACTGGGAAGATCAATTGGGACTGTCCGTGCCTCGGCGGCATGGCTTATGGTCCCTGCGGCATGCAGTTTCGAGAAGCGTTCTCCTGTTTTGTGTTTTCGGAGGAGGATCCAAAGGGAATTGATTGTGTAGAAAAGTTCAAGGCGATGCAAGATTGCTTCAGAGAGAACCCGGATATCTATGGGGAAGGTGCGCGACTTTCTTTCGTCTTACTTTCCTCAATCAACACTTTCGAAACAGAAATCATGAACGATGAGGAGGAGGATGGTGAACCATTTGCTCAATCACCGACTGCTGGGGACACTGTTTCTGGTTCTCCTGCCCGGCCGCCCGAAGAACCACCCTCAATCGAGGTATCCTCAAAACCCGCCTAGCCTGGCAAATTTTTGGACGCTTTGATAATATCCTTATTGCTCACCACTCACTTCATCTCGCTAAAGTTAGAGTACTGACACTATAGCTGCGTCACACTTCACATCAAAATGTTTTCCATATTCTAGCACAATCATCTAGACCGTTCCACCGCTCGTCGTGCAGACTCCGGAACCTTTTCGATTCCATTTAGCCCAATGATTAATTTACTTGCAAGGCGGAATCTTCACAATATCAAATACATATAATATGCGTTAAGTATGCGAGTATGCAACCATGAACAGAATAGCGCCCAATCGAATCGAATCGTCAAGAGTTCACAGTAGTCCCGTGAGGCAATGCTCAGCATCGCCCGATACCGTCCTATGCGTGATTTTCCTGCTCTAGCATATCGTTCAAGCACCGTACGACAATCCCCATCCCCTCTGCCACCGCATCTCTATCGCTCTCGATCACTAGGCTAAGCACGCGCGCGAACTTGTCGGGGTGCCACCGCCTCAGCGCCGCACGGATCCTGTCCTTCGGCGCCACGTCAGGCGAATGTGCCGACGATAACAAAAACTCGCGGATCGTCTCGGGCCTCAACGCGTCGAGCGCCTGAGCCGTCCCGTCCGACCATAGTAGTCGTGCGGCGTCGTCCTCCTTCGCCACAGGCCACGGTATCCGCTCAAACGTGAGCGCGCCGAGCAGCCCGAGGCCGCGCTCAGGCTGCCGCTGGCTCTGGCTCAACAAGCCCCAGCGCGCCTCGTACGAGCGCCACGCGCTCGCGATCTCGCGATTCTGCGCGAGCCGTGCGCGCTCTAGTCGTCGTCGCTGCCGCTCCTCGCGCAGCGCTCGCTCTTCTTCTTTCTGCCTTTGTTGTTCTTGTCGCTGCTGCTCTGCGTGCCTCCGCCGCCGCCGGGCCTCCTCTTTGGCGGCTGCGGCTGCGTGACGCGCTTCGGCAAGTCGCGCCTCTTCGCGCCGCCGACGTTGGATCTCCTCGTGCGCGCGTTTCTCCTCGGTCGTGCGGCGTTGTTCTGCGATGTGTTCCCTTTCGTAGGTACGCTTACTCCGCGCGTCGGGTGGCGCGGGCGGCGTTTGTAATGGCGAGAAAGGGGAGCGCTTCGCTGGTGGCGTTGATGGTGGGATGGGAACTATGATCGGTCGTATGTTGCATGGATGCAGATTTGATGATGCGTTTCGCGAGAGGAAAAGACGAGGAGCGAGTGAGGAGACGTTAGTTGTTTGCGGTGCGGAGCGGAGCGATATGCGCAAGCGCGCACCATGGGTGTAGCCGTGACTTTTGCTCGTTGCTGTTACGGTGGGCGAACGAGGGGGCGTCCAGCCGCCCTTGCGGTGGTAGCCGCTGCCGCTACCGGCGCCCACGACGACGATCTTCACGTTCGCGAGAGCCCCCGCGTCGATTCTCACGACGTAAGAGCGCTGTGTAGCTGCGATCGAGGACTGCGAGCGAGTTGTATTCCGGTGGTAAGACATGGGCGATGGCAATGATGGCGATGAGGGAGGAGCGGAGGAGAGCAATCAATATGGAGCTGTGTGCGTGCGTGCGTGGATGAAAACTGCGCGGCTCGTGGACGGGGGATGGCCGCGGCTACGGCTATTTCTATTTATTTTATCCTTGGCATCGGCACGATACCCGGCAAACCGGGGGGAGGGGGGAGTGTGGGGAAGATGAAGAGGGTGGTACACGTATACGTCCTCTATGAATCGCCCCTGCGTCGTGTCATGGTCATGCGTGCATGCGTGCACGTTCGACACGCTTTGCCTATCGGGTTTCCGCTCGTCACGGCGAGGCAGCCGCGTGGCGGGGGTGTTCGCGAGGTTCGCTGCATCGTAAAGGCAATCGATGCCATAACTGGTGCGGCCGCGTGGCCTCACTGAGGTCCCCTGTTGCCTCCATTCACGAGTTCCGCATTTCCTGTGTGAAAAGTGGTTATTCTAATTCTCAGATTGGGATGGCATGAGGGGCGCATGTGTCTTCTGCCGTCTTCATCGATTGCGGAATCAGTCGGTGTTTCTACTTTGGGTGCGGTGCTGGACAATGAGGTGTCTGTCTGATCCAACTGTCCGCGTCCTTTAGACGTTACGACGAGCATCATACATCAATGATCCCCCAATCCAAAATGCCAAATCTGATCCCCACACCTACCCTCGTGCAGTTTGCCGACTTGGGGGAGCAACAGCCTGCGCAGCACCGAGTTAGAAATAATTCCGCAACACATTACGAGACTAATATACAAAAAGGTACCTGGTCCTTATATGAAGGGGGACAGGAACAAATGGAAAACAAACGCAATTACCACAACTTTGGCGATAATAATAAACGACGCCGTTGCGCCGGTTGGTGCAGCGGGTATAACAGGGTCAAAGCCAATATCATATCAACAGGGAGGGACAGAAACATGCAATTCGTTGTCACATCGGAAGGGAACAGGAGCTTACGCCCAAGGCAGTGGGCGAGGCGCGGATAAGCATCTAACCATACCAGACTCATCAAGGTGATTAGCTGTAGCCTATCCCTGCGCCCTGCTCTGCCAGCTTGCGTTGCCTGAATATCTACAATAGAGCTCACGTTGGTATGACATAGATGAATGAAGGTCAGGTGTAACATACCTTGCGGTACTTCGTCCGTTCGTATGTGACCAGGCCGACGACAATTAACGCAATTACCGATATACCGGCAAAAATACCAAGACCAATCGGTAGCACCGATATTTTTTTGCCCGGGATCTGGAAAGCGGCCTGAGCAGTAGCGGATGGAGAAGCAGAGGTGTTGTCGGGCGCGACTGTGACTGCTGGCGAGCCGCTAGCACTGGATGTAGACTTCAAAGACGTCGTTGTGGTCGACGGAGAAGTCTGCGGTGGTGGGGTAACAGCGGAAATCGGGACCGAGGAAATCCCCTAAGAAAACAAGGTCAGAGTGCCTTTCGCAGTCGCAGTCAGGCCGTCATTGACTCACAAGGACCGAGACTCCATTCGGCTGTGAACTCGTGGACGTCGGTGCCGACGATGACAAGGTTGTTGTCGAGGAAATGGAGGAGGTTGTGGTCGTGAACGGAAGGGTGAACGTCGACAAAGAACTTGAGCTCGACACCGATGCTGGAGGCTCGCCAGGCGTTACAGTGCATTGCCGCACCACTTGCACCACAGGCTGGCCGTTCGGCCCATTGATTGGCGTGAACGTGATGTTACATATCTCGGTGACAGGTCCCGCCGCGCTGCAATGCAAAACGAAGAGTAGATGAGGTTAAAGCGCCCATCAAACATAACAATGACACGGACGTCTGAGTCGTCTGCACTGTCTGCGTGACCACTGTCTGCGTGAGGGGGGTCCCTTGCGCCTGGCGACGGTAGAAGGTCTCCGTTGCGGGGCGGGCTATCGGAGCTGCTAAGGCCTGGCCGAAAAGGGCCAAGACGAGAGCGAGGAAAACGATTGGGCGACGTGTTCGGTGGCCCATGGGGTTGGGAGAGTAAGCCGAAAGAAGGACTCTATGGAGGGCTGAAGAGGGAGAAGTTTAGAGGAAAGAGTGGAGGGCCTGCTCCAGGAAAACGAGACGACGGCCGCTTGGTTAGTGCGTCGTAGAAGAAATGTAAGGAGTGTAGAAAATGAAAAATGAGTTGCCCACAGAGCAAAGAAGACCAAGCGATAAAGAAAGAGAAAGGGAAGAGAAGAAAAAGAAGGGAAAACAATGAAGCCCAGAGGAAAGAGTGCGACGAGTGTGTTGTGGTCGCCTCGGCTCTCTCTTCCGACGCATCACAAGCACAGCCACTTCCCACACCTGGCCCGCGCTTACGGGCGGCGGTTGCAACCCGCTCGGCAGCAACGAGGAGTTTCCAGCCCTGCAACCGAGTCTATTCGAATCCCATTCTTCACTCTCTATCTACCGCCCTATATACCCGGCTGTCCTTTATCCGCCGTCTACCCTCATGCTGGGACACGAACATCCCTACCATGTCAGCAACGACTTGTACAACCCACCGCTCGAAACTGGCTGATACAGCCACATTCATGATGGCCGCCCACAAGAGCGTCAATCGAGCAGACATGGGGATGGGCACCAGTTCCAGTAAGGCCGAAATGAACTTCGTAGGCACTAGCAAGACGGAGACGTTGAATAGCGACAGTGCAACCAGGGACACCACAAGCAGCCCTGGTAAATCCTCAGCCCTGTCAACCACACTAACCCCGGGGTCACACATACCGTTCGTCCACATTGGCTTGCGGTAAGGCGGACCGATGCTGAAGACCCCAGCCACCAGGATATATTGGAAACAGGAGAGTAAAAATAGAACAGTGTTTTCATAATTGGCCGCTTGCAGGTGGTCGTCGTCCGAGCCCACATCACGGATCACTGGCGAATACCTATAAAATGTCAATGGTCACCCTTTTGCCACTCGTGACATCGGATCAAACGTACCAAGGCTGGTTCCGCACCCAGAAAAACGCCCAGAACTGTGCTGCGCTTGTGATTATGATCTGGCCGATGATGCTGGTCAGGACATTCCTCGACACAAGGCTTGCGGTAGGCCTCTTAGGGTGTATCATAGGATACGGGAGCGTGCGGCCCACTTTCATAGATGTCCATCACCATCGCAGAATCGTGAAACTTTTTCATGAAACTCACTGCTGACCGCAACGGGAATTATGACAAATAAATCAATGTACAAGAACTTTTCAACACGTTTAGCACCCCCTTGGCGATAATCACGGAGATGCTCACCTGGAAATCTCCTAAGGATGAAGCGAACGAATATAATAACGTGATGGTCGTGAACTGAATGAGTGAATAGAGAGCCCTATAAAACCGCGTGCTCGGTGAATTCGGCCATCACAGGCACGGTGGGCTCGACTCACATGTATTTGAAGCAGCTGAAACTCGTCACAAGAGCCGTGCGGCCTTCCTTGATTACTTCGAGCACACAACCGATATCAGGCGTTTTGCTTGTGAATGGTGCTGCGACAGATGCTTCTGCCTCGGATAGTGATAATCCCACGTCCGCCGCCTTAAGGGCAGCACAGTCGTTAGCACCGTCACCACACATGAGGACGGTATATCCGATCGACTGCAACCGCTCAACGACCTCGTTCTTTTCGTCTGGGGACATGCGTGCAAAAATCTGGCATCGTGCAAGCATCTACATGTGCGATTGTCAGCGGCGAAGCGCAAAGCGGGCTACAGAGGATAGCATACGCGCTGCAGAGTCTCTAGCGGTGCATTGTTAATCATCCACCGGAAGACGTCGCCCGTGACGACAAGGGCGTAGTCCTGGTAATCCACCAGGTCGGCATCTACGGCATGATGCGATGGAGGCGTCAACGGTTTCAAGCTATATTCGTCTAATCTCCACGCTGGATCGTCCATGCATGACCACGAGAGTCTTGCCAGAGGCGTCGTGGCGTTTCCTGTTCAAGATGTCAGCAAGATAACGCACGACATCAAATATCCCTCTTCGCCCACCTTGGATGAATCTTGGGCCGAATACATGTGCCGTCTGGCTGATAAGATTACATTCCTGTGCAACACTAACCGCAGTAAGAGGGTTATCCCCTGTGATCATCCTACACGGGAGATGTGCCGATCGCAAGGCCTGAATCGCCGGCGCAGTTCCTGGCTTCAGTTTGTTTTCAAAGATGATCAAACCCAGGAATCGAAGGCCAGACTCTGCCTGTTCGCTGTGCCATCATTCGTGAATTCACGTCCCCTTCGTGTTAAGAACGAGAAACTAACCGCTTCATCCTCTGCGCCTTCAGCCACGACAATCCGTCAATGCTCTTCCCTGCAATTGCAATCACGCGATATCCGCGTTTCGTGTAGTATGAGAGCAGGTCCTCGTAGTCATCCGGGACTTGTCGCAGCTAGTTCAGCGTCGCTTCTTCTGTATAACAAGGTCGCTTACATGAATCCTTATCGCATATATCAGCCATGACCTCAGGAGCACCCTTAACGTATATCTCCATGCTCGTGCTCCGGAGACGCTTGACAATGACGCTCATTCGACGAAGCTGCGAGACAAACTCGAACGTGCGAACGACCCCAAACTCGAGGAAGTGTGCATGCTGCAACAGTGCCAAGCGATTAGCGTCCCAAATCAATAAAGGAAATAGAGGCGCAATGGAAATGAAGGGAAAGGAAACCCACCTTCGCACCACCCCTCAGAGCATCTTCGATCTTAAACTGCCCACTTCCCGGTGGCCGTACGATTGTTTGGACGAGCGCTGCAGGCCGCGCCTCGCCATCGCCGGACCGCCGGCCACGAATCATTCCCGTACCGGCGATATGGCCCTCTTCAATCATCCACTTGGTAAATTGGAACATCTTGACATCGAGCGGGTCCCCAATGACCTCGCCACCCACAACCTTGAGCTGGTGGCACGTCGCAAGCGCATATAAGAATGTGGCCTTCTCACGACCCACGGGACCAGGTAGGTCGTACACGTTGTCAAGGAGTTCGCCAAAGCGCGTGCCGATGCGGCGGTCGAGCGCGCGGACGCCGAGAATGTCGAGCCCGTCTTCGGTCAACGTTCCCGTTTTGTCAAAACAGCACACATTGATCTTGCCCGCGACGTTTATCCTGTTCGGCGAAATGCAGAAGATATCAGAGCGCCGCAGACGGCGCAGCGCGAAGCTAGTCCCGATGGAGAGCGTGGCGGGAAGTGCCGGCGGGACGACGATGGTGATTAGGTCGAGCGCACGAAGCAGCATGGTGTGCCATGGAAGCTACACATTCTGGTTCAATATCACGATGCGGATGCTAAATAAGGGGAATTACTCCAAGCTTGATAAATTGCACCGCACTAGCGCAGAAACCAAGCCCCGCAATTCCAGAAAGAACCATGATGAATCGCATCGAGTCACGATAGAACTTGAAGCCAATTGGCTTCGGGAAGAGCATGGATCGCACGAGCGCGCCTTTTGTCGTCGTAAAACCTGCAAAGGTTTAAGTTCCTACCGTGAGTGTATAGTCTATCTCACAGACCAGTGCGGGCGACGAGCCCCAAGGCAGGTCTATCGAAGGGACTGTCACCTGGTCCGACGGACTTTCGGATGCGAACGACTTTGGTCCCTGCGTAGAGGAAACTTTTGGCCATGTCACCTTGAACGTCTGAAGTCTCGCGCCAGCGAGTGAGGTCTTCATCTTTGACAGGAACCTTGCTGACTGGGACGGATTCACCAGTTAGCATGGACTCATTCACGATGGCATCGCCAGAGAGCAGAACTAAGTCGGCCGGAAGAATGGATAGTGGAGGGTCAGTCAGGTTGACGATGTCACCCAAAACAAGGTCGGAGGAGTTGCGCTCGAGCCCTAATCTAAGTTAGACCTTTCTTGCCACCAACAGAACGATGACTTACAAATACCGTCGACAAAGACGCTCACAGGACATGTAAAGCGGGACAACTCGCGCATCCGGGCAATAGTCTGTATATCTGGGGTGAGTATATGTTTTGGTCACCCTGCTGAAGCTATCTTGCCTTCCTAGTGTCGATAAGCGTTGTGGTAATACTCGCAGCTGAAATAAATGCGATGCAAAACGCATAATAATAGTAGTCATCCAGTGACCACAGGATGATGCTGGCGACTTGAAACACGTAGAATGGGTGGATGACCTATCTAACCATCAGTACTGAGTTCTGGGTAACGCATTGGACAGAGTTGACCTCATCCACTAGAAGGGAGATGATTGATTTTCCCTCGACATCAATGACATTAGGCCCGAACAAAGTGAGTCTTTGCTGCCGCAGGGACCCCTCCAATCCATTCTTCACAGACGCTACACCTGTCCAACCATGATCTCGCCAGCCCCTGTTGCCGTAGCGTTAGTAACAAGGCAGACTAACTCAGTGATCCCCCGACGCACTTAACCGCGCTGAATAACCCACTAGTTGGATCGAGAGCAAATCTGACGTAGCGGTAATCAACCACGAGGAGGCTCTCAAGTAGGAAATCTTGCGAGTTGATGGAGGCGGATCCATTACCATTAGCTTTCGTTGGCGTCGCACAACTAGGAAACACGGTAGATGCACGATACGGGTATGGAATTTTCCGCAAAGGAAAGAAAAAAATATCCCCGAAGGTGGTCTAACACCGCGTCATATCGTTGTCTGCTCCTCGAACTGACAGCGTGACGCACCTCTATAACAATATACCCACTGGATAACTCTTTAAAGGCCTTCTCTCTTGCTACCCAGTGCAGCCAAAGCCTGGGGAACCAATGTCCGAGCAAGCCAAGGATGCCAAAACTGAAGACATAGGCCAGTCGCCAGGCCCATGAATGCCATCCGGAGACCTCGTAACCAACAAGCCGCAGAGTGACATCTTCATCCGCGAGGTGGATCGTTTGCCTACTTGGCGGACCAAGCGGTGGGGGGTCCAAAGATTCTAAGTCAACATCGATGCGCGCCTCGTTGCCAAAAAATTGATCGGCAGATAGCAGTGGCAGCGACGACGCCGACGGGACAGGAGACGGAGGATATGAACCGAATACCCTTTCACTTGCAACTGAAGATTTGTCGCGTGCAATATCCTCTCCGTCCGACGGCTCGTCCTCTTCTCCAGAAGAGTAACCCCAACGGTCATCGCCTTCACTTGAGACATCGCTGGCTGCTTCCGACCCTACGTCGGAGCGCCGCCCCCATAGCCGGGTCGACGATGTGCGCGAATGTATGGACGTCCGCCGATGCGACGATGCGGTATCCCCGCCTGTGTCCCGTCCAAAGAGGTGGGCAATACCGCCAAACATTCCTGTTCTGCGTGGTGACGGCGATCTCCTTCCTCGGCGTAGCGGTACTCTCTCTCCGATATCATCCTCCTCCAAGGCCGAGTCATCGGGCATCTGGGACCAGGAACTGGACATGTCACTGCTCCTTCGGTGCGTTGCAACTGGTCGCGTTGTCTGGCTATCTTCGCCCCGCAGACGGCTACGTGGGCGGTCAATGCTCATCCTCGAAACGCTACTCGGAACAATGCTGTTGCCTGGTCCGTCGAACATTGTCCCTTGTTGGTCATCGTACGGCAAGCTATATTGGGAGTCGCGGCGGGAGCGGCGGGACTTGTACACAGCCTCTGAGATGTCAACTGCAGAGGCCCCCTCTGTGTAGTCATGATTGGAAGGACCAGAATCCATCTTCAGTTCTGGAAGGCGGAGGATAAACTTGCAAAGGCTAAGCATGTCGGTTTAGTTCCCAGGATAAATACACTGACATGGTGCACACACAATCGTTAGGTGTTTGGCTGGATAGTGTGTGTATCCGGAAGGGATGGACGCGCAAAGAAAGGGGAGGTTGATTGGGCGAGGGTTCGGCGAGAGGGCATGCCAACAGCGTGAAAATGCCGGGCCGTGCTTCCGGGTATGAACCCCAAGACTTAACCCACGTACATGAGGATCGCATATCATCTCTGCATGGTTCGTAGTTTCAGGTGCACTACGTTGAAACTTTTATCTCCCCCTCGAGCAAGACTCCAATCTACGGACCTGCACTTTTATCAGAACCGACAACTGGAGCAATATGCTGCAAGGGAGGCCCAGAGATTGAGTTTGCGACAGCTGGTATATGGGTCCTTCTTGAAATAGGGCACCCTGTGAGCAGTTGTGCGATTTAGGTCTTTTATGGGAGGTTTATGAGTGAAGAACGTCTCATCAAGGTCTGTCACATTCAATCCGACTCTTCGCTATCAAACATTCTTCCAGAGCGCCAATTATGTCCGCACGGAGCTTCCCGTGCGCATAGCGCACAGAATACGGGACATGCAGGCTCTTCCATATGCCGTGGTTATGCAGGAAGGTGTTGCGAAAGTGTATAAGGTAGGTTCCACTGTTCTACGATCGACTGACAGCACTATATCACTCTTCCTTTGCAGTTATATTGGACTGCATTTGAGAAGTATACTCAATTTCCGTTAACGGAGAAACGTGACATCGACCACCCCATGCTCTAGATTTCTTAGGTTTCCACGAATCGAAACATTGGAAGACAATGAGCGTTTCTGCTCTTTCTTAAGAGGCCTTCTGGACGAACAGTACGTCTATATGCTAAATCCCTTGATCATTGTTCACGCCTTCGTAGTGCCATTGTCATTCCGAATTTATCCCTTGGCCTCTCGTTAGCTTCTCCCTATTTTCCCCCAGATCAGCTTGATGCTTTCATGAGGCGTATGTTGGTATCCCGGATCTCACGGCGCGTCCTTGCAGAGCACCACATCGCCCTGTCGGATTCTGCTAGCCAGAGTCAAGGAGCAAAGGAGGAAGGCCACGTTGGTATCATCTATACTGGATTAAATGTAGAGAAGAGTGTGCGAAGATGTACCGCGCTGCTACGTCAACTAACGCATGACTCGGATAACTCGCAACTATCTAATACCCGCGCTATTCGATGGCCAGAGGTAACCATCGAGGGACACACAGACGCACAGTTCGCTTATATTCGAGAACACTTAGAGTCAGCGTTGGTTTTCCCAGTCGTGTCCTGTTGCTGATTTCCGTGTTCAGATACATTGTCTTCGAGTTGTTGAAGAATGTGCGCTCCCCGTTCGCAGTGAAAAGGTCTTATCAGCCTTATACCTATTTAGGCCATGCAAGCTACGATTTCCAAGCACGGACAAATATTTAACCCCCCTGACATTCTTATTACCCTTGTAGCAGCACCAGACAGTATAGGGATGCGGATCTCGGACCAGGGTACAGCCTAATGTATTTTCATCTGACCATCGACTCATTCACCGAGCCAGGTGGCGGTCTCTTGAGTCCACAAATTCGCTCCCCGTCTGATCTATTCTCCTTCTCGCACGTCCGCAATGCATCACGACTAGAACAGGATAATTTGGGACCCCTCCGATCCGCAAGTGCGAGCCCTACTGGAGCGCGTGCAACCGTAGAAGAACTAGTTGGTCGATGGAAGGACGAGTGGAGGCAACGCGAGGGCGGGGCGCCCTTGAAAAATGATCCCGAGCTTAAAGCTGGGGTGGGTAGCCATCCCAGACTTGGAATTGGCCTCGCCATGTGTAATATATTTGCAAGGTATGCAATTCGGTGGCTCTACCTGAGACGAAAGACAGTAGACATACCCCCCAGATACTTTGGCGGTTCCTTGGAGCTTGTTTCCTTGGATGGATGGGGTGAGACCGTTCAGCCTGGAGGCACCGTGATGTGCAGTACGCTTACTCGATTGCTTATTCAGGCACTGACGTGTACTTGCGTCTGCCGAAGCTGGTGGGTCAAACCGTCCATGCCACTTGCTCACTTGTTGACAGGAATTCAGGGTACGAATCTTGAGGGAATTGAAGTCTGATGGTAGCTTCGGACATGCATGGTACCACCGCCACACTGTTATGCTCTATGCAGCCGGCGTAGCATCGCAAGAGTGGGCTATCCCTTTTGGACTTATTTATGCTCGGATGGCTTGCATTAGAGGGGCAGACTTCCAAGAGTGGCCTGAATATGGAAATGTATAAACAGAGCTTTAGATATGCCAGCCCATGAGTAAGGAAGGTCATTTTCACTCATTAGACGTGAGTAGTATAATAAATACATTCTCTTGATGATCTCAGGCTGGGCACGAGATGACGACTTCACCACATGAGGCAAAAAGAAGTTAAACTCCAGCAGGATTTGAACCTGCACTCCCAGATGCAGATTTCTTGTCTGCCTTCTCAGGAAACATATATCATGTCTGTCACCACCCTGCTCAGTTATGGTGTCTCGTGCATAGTATAGACCATATGATGTACTATGAACAACAATGGGTTTAAAACCCCTCGTCTTGAGCCTTCCCACAGTTAATATATTTAACAGGAAAGCCACGTTCAAAAGTTCTTCCGTTGATGATCACAGATGGGGTATTACTTGCGGAGCAATGGTTATCTAGCAAATGTTAGAAGCACAGGTGCGCCATTCAAGTTATCATGTCACGGTGCCCACAGTTACCAGACTGGCTCATCAGTAAAATATTCACTAGCTTTTTCACTTTTCGACTTTTTTAACAAAGAGAATTTTATTCGACTTCTCTCCTCCTGAAAACGAATTTGTGAATTCAACTTTTTTTGAGTTCTAGGTTCCTTGCGCACTTGTTGGCTTTTCCACTCGTATGGGCTTGTACGAGCCCAAAAAAGTAAGTGATAGTTTTACCAATGCTGAACCATGCAGACCTTGATACAGAGATTTCCGATTTTAAGATAGAACAAAAAGAAGTCGAACACCAGCAGGTTCCAAACCTGCACTCCCAAATGTGAACAGATTTCATGTCTGCACTCTCGTAGGGGAACAGATTTCACGTCTGTTATTGTAGCCACTCAGTTATGGTGTCTTGTACACTGTGGTGAAATCCTATCCCATGAACTGGCTTTCCAATCCCACATCTCAAGCATTCCTGTGGTCATTCAGCCAGTACATTTCATAGGGAACTACTGTCTGCGATTTCCTTCCGTCGGCACAGATGCGCTGGCCGCCTTCTTTCAGGGTAGTGCGGCAAAGTTGCAACTCGCCACGGCCACAACCGAATGGCCGGACCGTTTTGGACCGTTTTAGACCCCCATGATTCACGAGGCCGCATTTCAACCGTTCAACCGTGATTATTTCCACTGAATACTATGTCCTTCCACTCTTTTTTCGGCCTCTACTTGGGTGACAACTATCTTCTGGGTGACAGGAACTACGTCAACTTCAGAAAGTGTACCGCATGTCAATACCGGTACAGTAAGTGCATCTGCTAAGCAGAGGGGCCCGAGCATCAGCGATAAATGGTTTCCTTTTTCTCGAGGTATGTAACACGTTCCCTGAGACAATGTAACCAGCTATTCAAATTGGAGATGCGGTTGACACGGGCTGTCGAGGCTGGCATCATTGCCAGGGCTGCCAACACTGGCAGGCCGGCTGTAACATCCGGATCTCGGAAGCTACTCTACGTACGTCCCATATCATGTCGTCCTCAGACAGTTCTTTTCTAGTACATACTATGTTGAGATGAAATCAAACATACCATTGACATCGCTCTTACATATGATCTCAGTAGCTGTCACATCTCAGCCTTTTTACCCCAACCCCAAAGACCAAGATCTCATTGCTCGCACCTCGACTATGTATCGAGTTCCCTCAATAGAAGAAAAAAGCGGAACTTGTTGATATACCACAGCCGTTGTCTAGAAGGTAAGAGCTTGTGTTTTACGTGAAAGGGGAGCCTGCTTTACGGTCGAAGAAGGATGTACCGGAAAACGGGGCGACGTGAGAAATTGCCAACAGGATCTCCGGGCCCGTGTCAGCCTTCACTTGATGTACTGTGAAACGTGACCAGACCGTGGCTCACGGATGAATACCTACTGGGGCGTTCGCCACCTGATAATCAAGACACCGATCGAGAGTCCTTGGCAGGAGCCTGCCCGCCTACCTAGGCGTACTACTGGCTGGTTGGAGATTCATACTGCTTGCCAAAAACAAGTGGTCTACGTAGGTTGGACCCCGGGCCGGTTCCTGGTGATGCCATCGGCGTCTCGTGTGCTATGAGAGCTTTGGAGATGCTATCAGTCCTATTTTGAATTGTCCTGATGGGAGGATTTCCTACCGGGCTGGAATCTTTGCAGCAGCGGTCCATTTGTGAATTCGCCTGGCCCTCCTCAGAGTCGTTCTCATTTTCATTTATAAAGGCATTCTCAGAGATATGGGTTCAGGTACGACGACTGCAAGCTTCCTACTATCAAGTCCTTCAACACACATTCAACGCCGCCGAAGATGTCTATCAAGCCCCGCCTCATCGCCTCTCTCGCCTTGGCTTCTCTAGCGAGTGGTACGTGCCCTTTCCTTACTTAGCCGATGCCGAAGTTGATGATATCTCGGCAGCTGCGCTAGTCCGCCGCGTTACATGCCCCAACGGGCAGGTGGCTGCTAACGCGGCATGCTGCCCTCTCTTCACAATTCGCGATGACATTCAACGCAATCTGTTCGATGGCGGCCAGTGCGGTGAAGAAGCGCACTCGGCCCTCCGTATTGCCTTCCACGATGCCATTGGATTCTCGACGTCTGACAAATCTGCGTAAGTTGCATCGCTCCTCCGTGAGCTCTGGGAATGTCACTCACTGTCTTCAAACTAGCGGCGGAGGAGCCGATGGTTCTATCTACACCTATGCCGACGTTGAAACAAATTATCCCGCCAACGCTGGTATTGACGATATCGTCCAGTCGCAAAGACCGTTCATCGAAAAGTACAGTGCCAACATCTCAGCGGGTGACTTGTGTGTTTGTGGTATTGTAAAAGAAGCCGAGCCTCCACTGAGGACGACCTTTTAGCATTCAGTTCGCGGCTGCCGTTGGAGTTAGCAATTGTCCCGGTGCGCCAAGGCTCGAGTTCAAGCTTGGCCGTCGGGAAGCCCTCTGCGCTGCAAGGGAAGATACAGTCCCGGAACCGTTCCGTAAGCCGGTCCACTTTGCTCTCCTGGATATCAGGAAAAACTAAATCGACACCTGCAGATAGCGTACGAGATATCCTTGCTCGCTTCGCTGACGCCGGCTTTGACGCTGCCGCGGTTGTTGCTCTGCTCGCGTCGTAAGCCACACTCGCATCCCCGAGACAAAATACATACCTCTTATCTAGGCACTCAATTGCTGCGGCTGACCAAGTCGATCCTTCCGTCCCGGGCTCGCCCTTTGATTCCACCCCTGACGTGTTCGACAACCAATTTTACATCGAGACGTTGCTGGAGGGAAAGGGATACCCCGGGTATGATCTTTTTTTTCGCGGTTCTTGTTATCGGTCCTTTCTCACTCATACCGGACGAGTAGCAACGGGCCGAACAAGGGTGAAACATCCGCACCTGAAACTCTTAGAGGCGAAATGCGCCTCCAATCCGATTACCTTTTAGCCAGAGGTGCGCATCTTTCAGTTTCGTTGCAAGAGAGCTTACCACAACTATGAGTAGATCCTCAAACCGCATGTTATTGGCAAGGTTACGTTGAGCGGGAAGATAACATGAGGAACGACTTCAGGACTCAGATGGCGAAGCTCGCATGCTTAGGCCAGGACTGCGGTAACATGGTTGATTGTTCCGATGTCGTCCCTGAGCCCAAGCCTCGCATTGGTAAACCTCATCTGCCCGCTGGTTCTTCGCCTGACCAGATCGAGAAAGCGGTACGTGCCAAAGTTGAATTTCGTGAGACCGCAGCTCCTGACGAGCGGAATGTGTGCAGTGTTTTAAATCCGCTTTCCCTGCTCTCACCGCCGATCCTGGCCCTCCCACCCCTGTTCGTCCTGTGTAAGCAAAGTCTATTCTTCGAATAATTAAGTCGAGACCTAACGATTTGATGCTAGCACGCCTTGAATTTCTGGGGTCTTGTTCTATAGCATGTGTGGACTATCGGGTAATACGACTATGTAGTGTTTTGTATTTGCAAAAAGAATTGTGGGACTTGAGACTAATGATTTACGCCACGTGACATTCTTTTTTTGTGCTCGGTCGGCCTCGAGCAACACAGGAGGCTGGTCCCTTGGACGCATACTCCGTGGCCTCAAGCACCGCATGTATGCGCCCCTGAGAACTAGCTATCGCAGGTGTAGCCTACAAATTTTCCGCCTCGCTAGACGCAGTGCCTTTACGGCCAACAGCAGCAGCTCTAACCCGTATCCATACCCCTCCAAGTCGAAACCTACACCTCATGAAATCTTCCACCTTCCGCCAAGCGCATCTCAGAAAGAGGTGAAGTCGCGATGTGTGCATCATCCCATCGACCATTCCGACAGATCCTCACATGTGGACGCTGACTGACCGCGCAGATTATGAACTCGTGAGAATCTACCACCCTGACTCGCCCATCGCTCGTGCGTATCCTCCAGAGGTCTCAGAGGCGCGGTTCCACGCCATCAGCACGTCGTACGACGTGCTGCGCGGACGTCGCCCCGCCTTTGACCCCGATTCGCCCGATGCCGCGCCTCATACTCGTATCGACTTGCACGCCCTCTGGAGGGCGAAGCAGCGCCATCGTCACGACCCACTGGAAGCCGTGGATGATCAGTGGAAAGATAGTATCATCTTTGGTTCGTTGATCTTGGTGCGTAACTTTTCATTTGATTGCGATGCCCAAACGGAAGGGGATTAATTGAGGCTGTGCGCAGGCTCTTGGGGCGTTTGTTTATCAAACGGCTGCGTCACGTCAGAGGACGGTGGAGGATGCGCTCCGAAATTCTAGGCGTTCGGGAGCGGAGAGAGTTGGCGTCCGACGAGAATCCGAACGGAGCGATGATGTACAGCTCTTGACGGCCCCAAATGTTGACTTGACAGACGGAACATCTTCGCCGTTACGCTAGCGTTATGCCAATAATTTACTACTGGCGGGCGAACTGCGATCCGCATTGGGGGCCTCCCAGGGAGAGCCCGAGGGAGATAGATAAGAACCCCTTGCGATCTTCGCATTTGCACACCGAGACGTGACTATTAGTACAGTAGTAATCTAATCTGCAAACTGGGGGGAGGAGGCGCCATGCGACTCGGAGAATGTGGGAAGTACGATGTGTGTCGACATAGACACGGGAAATTCGTAATGCCCCGGCATCACAGTCCGTAGAGAACTTCATCACATCACGGCAACCTCGGCTCCTGGACCATCGGCCTTTCGCATCAGTGCCGTGCTGGAGAAAAGAGCCGAACTGCTCCCACTCCGGACTTGCACGCCTTGCGAAAAGAACACAACGGTGAGATGAAAAGGGCTCCCACTGACAGCGAGGTGGCAGCATAAGGGACTCGTCAAAAACTCTTAGAAACCTTACTAGTACAACAAGGAGAGAATACAAATGCTTGAGTGGCGGCTTTCTTGGGACAGGCTTACTTGGCGTTCGTGACAGCACTTGAAATTGAAGTGTCAGACGTGGCAGGGGCACAAAGACATATGGAACAGCTCCCTCCGTTGTAATACTGTACGTTCCATTCATTGTCGATGGCGTATATGACCTGCATGGCGTCACTGTGTGCAGCTGGTACCAGTACAGTATGCACACTGCCAGTATCGGTTGCCGCAGCCGCGAACCACAACGCGGACTCTATTTGACTGGGTTCCCACCCCTTTGCTGTCAAGACACCTCGGCAAAAAAGATACCCCTCGCCCTCATCTCACATATCATCTCCTGTGGTGCGGGTACAAAAATGATTGGCTTCAAGTTGGGCAGTCCCTTTTTCATTTTCGTTCGTCCGGCCAAGTAGGTAGCAATGTGGGGAAGTGAATACTCTCTCGTCATCGAAGACCCCCACCGTCTGAACATACCTTCCTCATCTTTCCGTTATCCTTTCGACTCGACCGGCCACATCCCGTACTTGCTTGCCTCGGCACGTCGCAAGCGACTAATCGTTGCGGGTTCGGTTTTGTCTGCTTTCTCCCTTTTACTCGTCTCCTATCTTTTACTCTCCCTACCATTCGTTCGTTATCCATTCACTGGACCTTCTATCTTTGTCTCGCAAGACAAGCCTGCAAACGATAGTACTCCTCTGTGGGACAGCAATTCGGTTCTTCTTGGCCCCCCCACAACTCGTTTTAGAGGTCGGTCCACGCCATTCCAGGATGCATTTTCGCTTTTTTTAAACACGCACACTCCTAGATAATCTCCTCAATGACACGAAGTATATCACATCATGGGCCTCTGCTGGGTGGAGTGAGCAATCTCATCCTCTTCCTTATCGTTACTGACCACCAGCATGGCCCTAGCCAACGATGTCATGACTTTTGTAAGATTTGTTTCTTCACCCGCACTCAGTTCTACTCAACACCCCTAGGGAAACCTCATTTACCTTGCTCTGTTGACCGAGCGCGTCCCTATTATTGGCCCGTTCGTTTCCTCTCACAAGATTGGCGGTCTCGATGATGCCGGCACGATCCAATTTAGCGAAGTGTTCGACATTGACTATTTAAGTGAAATGATCGGCATACCCGTGCTCGAGTGGTACGAAGTCAAAGAGCCTTCAAGCGAGGAAATCGAAGATATCGGTTGCTGGAGTGTCTGGCAGGCCGTTCAGACCCGCGAATCAGAACCACGCATAAACAATGCGCTAGAACTCCAAGGCCTTGGTGAGTAGATGTTGATTCGAGGCGTTACAGGAAATAATTGACCCCCAATGGGTAGATATATCGTTCACCGCAGGTCCTTCAACCCTTCAAATCAGACCTGGTAACGAGCACGACCCTAGTGCTCGCTTCTGGGACATTGCATCGCTTCTCTACTCGCCTGACAAGGATGTCTTCAAAAGTCCCCAGCCATCGAAGGTTCATGGCGCTGTATTATCACCAGATGAGCAGCTGGCCTGTTTTGATTATCTGTATTACACCTGTGCCTACCACGTACGTGACCTTTCTTCCGTGCACGGCTCCTCACTTAAATGGCTATAGCCATTCGAATACGAACGCGACATCAGCCCTGCGTGGCGATTTGTCGTGAGGCATTTCCGTTGGACAGAGCGACTCCAGAGCATCGTGGATAGCTACTTGAGACGCATTTTCGGGGTCCGTGACCACGAACCTATTCCTCCTGTGAGCACCCGTTACTTGTTCATCAACTTCAGGGTGACTTACATCGGCCCCAACTGGAGTATATTGCAATTCATGCTCGCCGAACTGATTTTACGGCGTACTGTAGGGATGTACCTCAAGAAAGCTGCTTCCCCTCGATTCGCGTTTACCAGCGTCGTGTTGCCGAGATTCGAAGAGAGATACGCTCGCGACGTGGCGTCATACCTCGGCATGTTATCATGCTCAGCGATGAGGAGGATAGCGATTGGTGGGATTTGATCCGCATGGCGGGCTGGTATACGACCGGCGGTGTTGCAGAGGATGCTATCGACAAGTACGGAAGATGGTGATGATTGATTGTCTGCACTTCCTTGTTGAGTGTATGGGTTAACAAATTTGCAGGTATCCGCTGCTCATTGATGCCGTCATTCAATCCTCTGGCGTTGGCCTCATTGGCACCGCGGGTTCCACGATGTCCCTTCTGGCAGGACGCCGCATCCAGGATTGGCATAATGGCGTGTACAAGGAAGTGAAGTGGGGAACGTCCAACGCCGATGACCACTGAGACCCAGACTGGATCTTGTTAAATCTTATGGTCTATCTTTATGTATTATCTGATTCCTGGGACCTTTGTAGGCTTTCTTTATGTTATTCCTTTACTTTGGGCGGTCTTCCTGGCCGATTTTCCGTTGCATAGATTTTGCATAGATCAGATCGTAACGTTCGTCATCAGCTAGTATCTTGTTTGCCTAATCAGAAAAGCATTGCCGAGTCCCGTCTGGACTGACTGGCTAGAGTGATTTCAGATTACGACATTGGGTGGTATGGTAGTAAATACATATGTGTATACTCGCCGGTTGGAAAAGTGAAGCCAAAGCCAACACCGTGGTCGACTCGGATCACATTAACGCCCGTTTCAGTGTATCATCAATTTCTACAGTAGCTGAGGCTGCTCCGACGGTTAGAAGCCTCACCTCACTAGCACCAACTTGAACTCAGCTTAGCTGAAAGAAGAAATCACATTGCGGAAGCAGAGCGGGATTTCCTTTTTTTTTTTTTGCCAACCGTTGTATCCATATCAAATTACTTTACAGTAGTCCCCAGAAGACTGTCACGGTACGGTCAACCGCCGGCTCACTGGCGGCGCTGCCGCCTGATCTCAGGCGTTTGACCCGAAAATAGACAGCATCGACCGACTGACGTGTTCTCTGCCTTCGCGTCACCATTACGGCGAACTTCACTACCACCACCACCCTTCGTCAAACTCAACCTCAGCCACCATCATCTATCATCATCACCTACTAAGTACAAGAGCCGCCAAAGCGTCTTTGTCACGATGGGGTCCACAACTTCCAAGCCAGTTCAACACGTAAAGCCGGACAGCGTGCACAACGAGAAGATGGTGCCACTGGACGGTTCAGACAAGCAGTCGTCCGCGCTCCCGCCGCCCGTCTCGCCCGACGGATCGCTGTCATTGAAGAGCGTTGCTGGGTGGGAGGCCGCAGCGTCGGCCTCGGGTAAGACCCAGCTCGCGCGCGCGGTCCTGCACCACACGAACCTCAATAGCGCGCTCAAGCGCCGCGAGCCGTTCGTCGCGGACGTGCACGTCTTCAACACCGAGCTGGACTTCAAGACTGGGCCCGTCACGAACCAGAACAGTAGCGGGCGCTGCTGGCTCTTCGCCACCACCAACGTGCTCCGGTACGAGATCATGAAGAAGCTCAACCTGAAGGAGTTCCAGCTGTCGCAGGTACGTGGGCCCCCTGCCGCACACATTTTTTACGTACCCTGTGACGAGATGCTGAGGGTTTTTGTTTCTTGTTCTTTCCGCCAGTCCTACCTGTTCTTCTGGGATAAACTCAACAAATCCAATTATTACCTCGAGTTGTCAATCCAGGAAGCCGGCCGTCCGCTCGATGATCGCCTCATTACTCACCTTGCGGGAGATCTGATCAGTGATGGTGGCCAGTGGGATATGGTCGTTAACTTGCTCGAGGTGAGGAGTCACACGACCTGGGCTCGGGGGATTGTATTGACAGATGTGCTGCGCCCCGGTACTGTAGAACTACGGCGTGGTTCCGCAGACCGTTTACCCCGAATCGGCTCACTCGTCATCCAGTGGACCGGTGAACAAACTTCTAAAGACCAAGCTCCGCGAGCATGCGCTCGTCTTGCGTGGCCTCTCTTCGTCCCTGCGAAGCACGGGGCAACTCTCTGAGGCCGATGTCATCGCTGCACTTCGTTCCAAGAAAGAAGAGCTTCTACGCGAGGTTTATAACGTGATGAGCGCGACACTGGGCGTTCCTCCTCAACCGAATGACAAATTCGTTTGGGATTACTATGACAAGGACGAGAAGCCTGGGCGGTGGGAGGGTACCGCAAAGGAGTTTTATGCGGTTCGTCTTCGTCTCAAGCGTCTTCGGTTTGAAGGGGGAGATTATTTCGTTTCTCCATTTAGGCATTCTCAAGCAAGAAATATCCAGCGTCGGATTCTTTCTCGCTAATCAACGATCCACGCAATTCCTACTCGAAGCTTTATACAGTAGACAAACTCGGCAATGTTTGGGGTGGAAGGCCTGTCCTCTGTATGTCAGGAAGTCCTTGGTTATTATCACCGCTAACAAATATGTAGACGTTAACACGGAAATTGAGAATCTGAAGAATGCGGTGGTGAACGTATGTATCACGGCACTGCCACGGTCTCTGTAAAACTGATCTATTTTTCTGTGCCAGTCGCTAAAGGCTGGCCAGGCCGTCTTCTTTGGCTCCGACGTCGGTCAGTTCTCAGAGGGTAGTTCAGGGATAATGGACCTAGAGCTGTTTGAGTATGAGGTGGGTGTCTATCCGCTTTGCCCCCGTCCTCTCGCAATCATGGCTCATCGACGACCTTGAAGAATGCCTTCGATATATCACTGTCGCTCTCTAAAGCTGACCGCTTGCGCACGAATGAGTCCGCAATGACCCACGCCATGGTCATTTCTGGCGTCCACCTCGACCCCCAAAGCGGTAAACCGCTGCGTTACAAGGTGGAAAACTCGTGGGGCGCGAACAGTGGAGAGAAGGGCTTCTTTGTGATGACCGATCGGTGGTTCGACGAGTGAAGTCCATTCTATGTCCGTACCGATGTGACCCTCCACTAACTGAAGAATCTCTTGCGCAGATTCGTGTACCAGGTGGTTGTGCCCAAGACTTTGGCACCCAAGGAACTCGTAAAGGTTTACGAGAGTGACGACAAGGTCGTCCTTCCACCTTGGGATCCTATGGTGAACCGTCCATCTTATCTCTTTTATCATTCTCGCTTATACGTGCATCACTCCCAGGGCTCGCTCGCCTGATGTGAAGGATTGACGGAGACGCTGAATTGTAGAGATGTTGCATAGATTGTTTTGGCCATTGGACTTTGTGAGAGATTTGAGTATTGGGGGCTCTCACGTCAATGTCAGACTCAGACCAGATCTTTTGGGGTCATTGGGTGACGGGTGTTGGCATGGCGCGGAGACATTTTAGGGCCGGTGTGAGTTGCCATAAACGGCGAGGCCAATGACCCGATGCCATCTTCACAACGGCGAACACAACTGACGGCCGCCTCAGGCAATAACGACGCCCCATTGATTTATTGAAAATTTCTTCCCAGACATCGCGGAACTTCGGGCTTCGGATTTCTGGTCATCTCGCTGTGGGAACGGAATAGGGATGAGCCATCCCACGCCGGTATCTCTTTCCTTCTTCATATACAGTTAAGTCGAGCGCCGGGAGCGCGCATCCTCCCCTCGACCACTCTTTTCTCCCCATCCGACATCTGCGTTTTTCTGGCGTCAAACAGCGCGCCCACCCGTCGGCCTGGTAACAGTCTGGTAACTTGCTAATAATGTGCCTGTCCACTTGTCCTTGTTTCTTAAACCCTTTTCCTTCAGCATTACCATAGCGGCTTGTGCGTGCCGTCGCTGCTAAAGTTGACGGCGGCCGCTTCCTTCGTCTAAACTTTTCCCGTCCCATCATCAAAGTTCTCGCTGTTGCTGGGCTACTGTATGTCTTATTTGGAGGGCAGCAACCGGAGTATGACAGGGCGGGAGGACGTCCTTTCCCGCCACTCTTTCCTGTGAGTAGTCTTGAGGAGGAAAAGAAGACGTCCCATGTTGGCTGCACGTTGCTTTTCTGACGCCGCCGTTGGCTCGTGTTGTAGCTCCGACGGTTCTGTTCTGGAGGATTTGCTCGCGAAGCTCGAGGATTTTCCTTGCGTCCCTGGCGACATTTCCCTCCATGCTGCAGCGGTGTTTCCGTCATCGATATACGAGGCCGAAAACCGCTTCTCCGACAAAACCAGCCCTAGCATTACCCCGCTCGTAATCGACACTTCCCTGGGGAATACATTCCAGGCACTGTCTTCTGATGAAGTTGGGGATCCATCTGATGCATTTCTTCACACTTCACAAACTTTACATGCGTACGTTACTTTTTTTGACCGTTCGGGAAGTGTTCGGGATTTGAGAAGTCGTGCGCCTTATTTCCAATTGCAGGCACTCAGGCTTGGTAATGGAGCATGTGGACCTCACGACAAGCATTCACACGTTCAAAAACGCTTACCCTCAAGATCAACTAGACGAGTCCCCACAGCTCTCTTGTCCTGCTACTCCAAGCCTCAGCAACGGCAGCAGGTGTGTTTGCTTGCTTTCTCGAGACCTTCGGCTGATGAAGGTGGTAGCTCCTCCCCCCACACTCCTTCTATGCAAGCACCTTCGTCTGGTCCCTTCAGTAGATCTGCGTCTTCGCTGTTGCGTGAGCCCCCCGACTCGCGCGTCATCTCCGGTGGCTTGCATCGCGTAGCGCATTCCATGTCCTCCTCTGCCTCAGGATCCCTGAATTCGGTACTTCAGCACCATCCACCGCTCCGTCGAACGGCAAGCGAACTCTCAGAGTTCTCGCCATCCTTGAGATCTCGGGACACCTCCCGTCGACTCGATCAGGGCGTCCCCTCCTCCAATCCTTCTATGTCCTCATTCCCTTCGTCAGGCACGTATTTTTCCGCTGCTGAGCGGCTAGCGCGCAGGCCCGCGCGTCATGTGGCAGGAGCGTCCCCCGGGCCTGGGGATGCGTCTTCATCCTCTGTGGCATCAGATTCCCCACGGTCGCCGCGCGGTGATTCATTCATGACTTCAGATGAACTTTTAGCTTTCCGCGAGTTCCTCGCTCGGCGCGCGGCAGACGTTCGTACCGAAGCACGTGACCTTGCCATCTCTCCAGTGGTTCCAGAATACCGTGACCATCCCTACGGTCCTGGTAGCATTCGGGGGGATTCGAGCGACTTTTCTTCTGAATATGAAGATTCCATTTCGTCTGGGCGGAGCCAGTTTCATTATAATCTTCCCGATAGAACTGTGGCATCTACTGGCCTGGACTCTCTGGATCGGAGATCCACTAAAGGGGACCTCTTGCGGGTACTCAGCATCGTTCGCGCAGAGAGAGAGAGGGTCTCTTCTGATGACGGTTCTCTTCTTGGAAGCACCGACACTTTCCTCGACCTGTATGCGCGGTCCTCGTCGTCCGTGTCTCACCTTCAACGGGTATCACCCACTTTCCGTAATTCGGACGCCTCGAACCCTCTATATCGTGTTAGTCCGCGGTCCCAGCTGATCAACCCACCAAGTCCAGTGGCCACTGCTTCCACTAGCCTCGAGGGGACGCAGGACTTCCTCCCCGACTTCCTCGACCTTCATCCTGATGTTGACCCTGGATTAGTTTCCGATGACCTGTCATCTTCGAATAGTGGCGATTTACACTGTGTACACGATGAGAGCCTTGCTCCAGTGCCAGAGGACTCAGCTCCCGGCCCTTCCCGAGAGTGGAATACGATGCGAGTCGAGGGCGAACGTGCAGGCCTTGTGCCTGGGAAACCGAGAAGCATTGCTCTACGGAGAGCCCAAAGTGCGGCTGACCTTGTTTCTGGACAGCCTCAACATGGACACCGCCTTCCTCCAAACCAGGGCTATTCGCGACCGCGGAACACTCATGGTGACTTACAACCCAACGATCCTGAAGCTGGTCGTGCATACCCAACACCGGTACCTGCAACCGTCGCTGCGGAGGTGACCAAAGGGCACGACTCTCGTCACCCATACGGCCGTGCGAATGGCACACTGGTTGACTTTGCCGAACTGACGTACAGTCAGAGCATGGTTGAGCCTGACAACCTGCCGCGTGGGGACTCATACTACACCAAGCCACCAGTGCAGGGCCAACGGATTAGAGACGGTCGACATCCAAACCCTGGGTTGCGTATAGCGGTTGATCCTAGCTCCGCGCGCGAGTCCTTGTCCCGTAAAACTGGCCCCGCGTTCCAGCGGCCGCGAGCGATGACCCTACAGGATATTACGGCGTCTGGCTCGCCATCCCCAGATCGGTTGCACCGATCGGCCTCTGCCAACGCATCTGCGCCGTCAGCGTCGTTCTCGCCCAGAGGTCGACTCCGGACATTGAGTGACAGGGCGTACCGTCATCCGGACGTCCCTTACTCCCCACTTTTCTCGGAAATGGATCATGCGCCTTTGCCACAGAGCACATCTCGCCCTGGGCCATCGTCCTGGAAGCATTCCAACGGGCGCGACGTGGACACCCTTCAGGTTTCCCCCCAGAGAGAGGAAACACTTCTCTTGGCCACCCCCGCGGACTTGCTCCCGGAGATGCGTACTCGCGCAGTACAAGTTCTATGCCTCCTAAATCACGTCCTCAAGTGCCCCTTCGTCATGGAAGGAAGGACTCGTATCCTATGCGCGAACGGCCTGTCCCTACTGTTGTGCGTCGGTCTGGGTCGTCGCCTGATCTGGGCCGTACGTCCATCGTGACTGTCCTTCCTACCCCTGCCCAAGGCGTCGGGCTCTCGCTTGTTGACAACGGTGCCTTTGAAGCACCGCGGCGTGCTCCGGAGCCACGTACTCATACTCAAGATAAAACGAGTGTCCCTTCGCGTGCCGCGACCCCGCGGGGGGCTCTTTCTCTGGGCCTAAAGAAGCCCGTGGACGACGATGCGATGAGAGACTCCTCGTACCTCGCAGTCGACACATCACCAACAGGTTTTAGTGCCCTTTCATTCCGTCGCTCCGTTTGGTCGAAGAAGCAGAAGCAGCCGCCACGATCCGACAGTTCGGCTGGCAATTCCGAGTCGTCGGACTTGAAGTCGTCATTCATGAGCATCGTCGACCAGAGAAAGGGTTTCTTATTCAAGAAGAAGCTGTAGATTTACTACGACAGGACGGTCTGAGACCAGGTATAAAATATTATGTTATCTATATCACGAAACGTCAGTCCCCTTCCGTTTTTACTTTCGGTTTTACTGGGTTGGTTCGTTTTTTTTGCGTTTCCGAGCAACACGCGTGGTTTAGTTCCGTGCGTTCGTCGCATCGCATCAGAACTCGACACTCGTTCCCCCATCTACTACACAGTCATTACGATAGGCCCGGTGACCTGCTGTATCTCCGCCATTCATTTCGATCAATTGGATACACTTCGGGGGGACGCTGTGATTCAGACCGAGGGCATTCAAGCTGTGCATGACGCGAAGACCGCACTCTCACGCCACCCAAGCTGAGGCCGACCCAGGTCGTACTCGATTGGACTGAGGACTTAGCAAGTGACGTGTGTCGTGTCTACGACCCATGATTAATGATTAATCATGATTAATCATGATTGATCTATTATAGCGGCGGGCACCTGATGAGCCCTAACACTGTACGATAACGAGTCTGAACCTCAACTTTGTTTGCCGAACAAGCGTATCGCGGCACCGTGACGGTCTGCAGCAGAACTGATGATTGCATCACTGGAAAAAAATTTCAAAAACTCGTAAGCGATATCCCGATCCAGGCATGCGGCACGACACTGGTACTAAGTTAGTAGTAGTGGCGATGGATGATTATCCATCTCAGAATTCGCATAGTTCTCCGCGCTCTAGATACCCGCGGCGTACAGTACTTGGTACAGTACTAGCATTAGTAGTACGACGATGACGACGACGACAGATCGCATGAGCAACTCTAGCCTGAGAGATGATGGATGGAAACAGACAGCGGGACGGCGATTCTCTCTCTCTCTATTACGCTCGGTCCCCGCGTATGAGACTCTGAAAGATCGGAAACAAGCCTTGACGTGTTCCTTTGATTATTTTTTTTTCTTTTTCGTCACTCATACACCAAACGAAGTGTTTCGCCGATGCCGATGCCAGGTACTGTACCACCCCTCGACCGGACAGATTTGTCAGCGTCTGTTTAATCGGACTCCATGGAATTCCGAATTCCGTTCGTTGCTCCAAAACAAAAACATGTGAGCTCTCGTTAATAAATACATTTCCTTACAATCAAAAATGGGGTTGCTGTGTGTGTATACTGATTGAACAGTAGCTGACAAATCTTGTCCGGTTCATCATCATCTCGACTCGGATGTCCAATCTTTTTCTTTTTCTTTTTGACACTTCGGTCTTGTGCAATCCAATCTTTAAAAATTTCAATGACCGTACTATATTGCATCTCTCCGTTCCCCGCGGTATAACGGTGATTTCAAGATGCGCCTCACCAGGGCAGGACTCAGACGTGGGGAGGGGGTCTGATCGAATTTTTCGCGCCGTCTCGGTCTCGTGAGTGCAGTGAGTGATGGGGGGGGAATACAATACAGCAACAGAAAGTAAAAGTACAACTGCACAACAATCGATGCTTCTTACGTCGCTTCGGCCGGGACGTACGGCGTCACTATCATCGGACACTGACTCCCCTCCTTGAACTTTTGCGAGATATAAGGTCTTGTGAGCACCCTGTCAGTCAGACGTCTCTTTTAGCGCCGGCGCGTCCTTTCAGCCAGAAAAAAAAGAACAAGGACTACATACACGTTGGCCTTGACGACCTTCTCGTTCGTCTCGGAGAACACAAAGTTCGTGATTAAGACATAAAGGAACGTCTTCAATTCGATCAACGAAAAGCGCTGGCCTATGCAGGACTAGGCAATGCGTTTGTCAGGGTTGCTCCACAGAGCGGCACAGAGATGGAGGAAAGATCCGTACTCGAGGACCGGCAGAGAATGTGAGTGTGTTGGCATAGAGACCTGGCAAGGATGCGACAGATTCTGGTAGGTTGTCCCACCGATCGGGGCTGCGTGGCAGTGAGTCAGGGTCAAGAACAAGGGGGGCTTTCGCTGTTCCTGATCCGACTTACATGAATGACCATCCATCTTTTCCCCATATCTCGCGATCCAAGTTCATCGCCTCTATAGGAACGTGAACGAGGGTACCCTTACGGATGTGGATATCTTCGCCACCCTTCGACACCGGTAGCACGTCGTCTTGCGTTGCGGTGCGAAGTGACGAATGCACCGGAGGCATGATGCGAAGCGACTCGCGACAGACCTTGTCAAGCAACGGAGACACAGCAAGTTCTTGATAGTGCGCTAATATTGCCTCATCCCCAAGGTTTGCTGGGCGAGCCATTCCACGCAACTCGGCACGCAACTGATCTTGAATTGGGGGATGTTTGGCCAATAGAAGTAGCGTCCATGTGACGGCCAAGGAGGTTGTATCCGAGCCAGCAAACATGAAGGTATTGATATTGTCAAGGATATCTTCATCCGATATACGCTGTTCGGGCGTGAGGTCAGTCGCGGCATTAGATTTAACTGTTCACAGTCAGGAGAAGGAATGGAACGATGTAGGGCCGAAAAACATACGGAGGAGCGATAATAGGTCACGGCCTTCGTATGTTTTCCCAGTGTACTCGGCCTCCTTGATTCTCTGCTTTTTCTCTTCGATGATTCGTTTTGCTTCACGATAAATTATCTTTTGACCGTTACGCACTGCATGAGTCGCCTCATCTGGCTGGTGCGAGGTCAGTAACGCATGATGGACCTGAGGACAAAATCCTTACGAATAAACGTTCGTATAACGGAAAGAATGCGTTGATTGCCGCTCTGAAGGTCCGGGACTGGGAAACGGCGACCTCAAACATATTCTTATAGGCATTAAAAAGCTCGTTATCTTGGCTTTGGAGGGCATTGAAGTGGTAATCGAATCCTAAACGCGTAACAGGTTGCATAAGGTGATGTACGACGAGGCAAGCAACGACAGAAACCGCACCAGCTAGTCCTATAACATCAAACGTCGCGCGGCTCAACCAGTGACAGACGTCCAGACGTATGCCGGTCGGATTTTTCTGGGAATTGTCGATGGCTTGTTCTTGGATAAGCCCCATCCACCTATCCTTCAGTTCCTCCCCCTTGTTAAAAACGAGCGGGACGAGCGCGCGCATGTTCTGGAGCGAAAATGCGGGAGTCGCGACGCGGCGCTGGCGTTTGTGCACATGGCCCTCTGACGCAAGCATACCACAGCCGATGAGCTTTTCGATGAATTTTCGTGATTGTAAGGGCTTCTCGTAGATGGTTGGATTCTTCAAGACGTGCGCTACAGTGACCGGGTCTAACGGGAGCAGTCGGGTTTCCCACTGGGACAACGTGTAAGCCACTGCGGAGTTGTATGAACCAGGATGGTTTACGTACCGGATGCAATCCTCGTAGTCGTACATTCCTACCCAGGTCTCGGACATATCGCTCGTGAAGCCAAGGGGAGCGGGCAGCACTGGTAAACGTTGATCAAGATGAATGAATTACTCGAGACGCAGCTGGGCTACCCACTCAATGACGATCAATGCGTGACCGCCAAGAAGCTGTCCTCCTCGAGGAACAGGTAACTTCATCAACGGATCGGGGTTGAGCCATGTGTAAATGTTGTACAGAACTATGAGAACGCAGAGCGTTGCGACAACAGGGTGTGATTGAATCCAGGGCTGGAGGACAGTGATATGGAAGCTTGTCAGCCAGGTCATTTCCCTAGCGAGTGCATGAACAAGCAAACGTAGACGTGGTTACTACATCTTCGCAGACGACCTCCAGTCCTTTTCACGGGCACGAGACAATAAGAGTGCTCGGCGCTCGGCTAGTCCCGGCCAAGTTTCCGGCCGCTGCCAGTGGAAACAATTGATTCAATTAAAGTTACGGATGTGGTATAGATAGTCAGTGAAGAAGAGAGATATTGATACTATGACAGACATATTGTATGGTATGTAGATACCACCTCAGAACCTCGGAAGTGCATGCTGTATAGAGTGTGTTTATTGCACTTACCGGATCTTCTGCCGTTATTACTGTACAGTATTGGCTACGCGGTCTTAGCTTTCATTATCGTTGCCAGTTGCCAGTAACTCTAACCACTTGAGTATCTCTGCGTTGTTCATGAATGCTCACAATCACGGATTGTTAGCAGCTGCCACAGACACTTTTGGCGTATCAGCGGTGAATTCGGCCTGCTCTTCTCTGAAAGCGATAGTAATGTCGTCGACTTGAGTATTTCATGACAGATATTACAAAAAACGTTGTGCCTCGACGAATATGTTGCCTGCAACTTTATTCAAAGTACATCAGCTGCGGTGCTGAAGACGTCCTGCGCCTTGTCATCCCCAAACTCCCGCTGATAACCTGTCCTAATGAGACCTCGATCTCAGATAATAGGGATGTAGATATGCTGGTCAACGTATCACCAATAAATGGCGGTCGAGGAAAGTCGCCAAGGTCTATTGTCGTCTCGCTCTTTCCCGAGGCACGGTTCGAACGCGATGTGAATACATCGGAAGTGACAGAGGGGCTTGCAGAAATCACCACGCGAGGGAGATTGTAAATGTCCAGAGGTGACTTCTGGTCTTCGTCGGAATCGATGTCTGGTAAAGCCCCAAGGGAGACCACGAAACCACGCCCAAAGTCTAGGCTGTGCGTCTGAGCCCTCTGAAGTTCGAAGTCTTCCTCAGAGCCGCTACTTTCTGTGGAGAGTCCGCATTCCGCCGAGTCCGAGGCAGCTGAGTCCACGATTATTGAATCAGTTTCATCAATAGCATCATCCACTTCGGCTGCGCGCAGGGCAAGCGCGGCAGCAAGTTGAGGTGATGCGAGCACACCTAGTTCGATGTCGTCGTCATGCTCCATGGCTAGACCAAGCGCATTCGAGACCTCTGTCTTGTGTGGGTCGAGGCAGCACGCCCTGGAGCAAGGATCGAAGGTCTCTGTAGGAATCGCGTCGCCCGGATCCTGTCCATCGGCCTCAGGTTCGTTGCGAGAGCCACTTTCTGCGCCTGCAAGAATCTGAGAGGACTTGGAACGGAAAGTACCGGGCAATGTCTCAGCTGAAAGCGGAGGGATTGCCGATATGAAACTTATTTCTACCACTGGTGTCAAGGGGCCATCGGTAACGAGCTTTGTGTGCACCTCTCCGTCTTCAGTGCATGTTTCGAACGATGGCATCTCCTTCCACGCTGCCTTGGACGGGGTGCCCCATGTCGACTCGTCATACTCGATGAACACGAAACGCAAGTCAGCTTCCGCCTGGTGATGCGGCCGAAGGCGCCGGAGTAGTGACGAGCGTTTTCGGTAGACGAGGCTGCCCATCATCGAGCACGCCGCCAACCCAACGAGGACGCAAACGGCAATTAGCACCGCGGTGACAGCAGTGACCTGATTGCGTGCGGCTTGTAATTGCGATGGCGCTGATTCGGTCCGGGTGGGGTGAGATGCAATGGTAGGAATCACTGGCGCATAAGTCGACGGGGATACGGAGGGATGTGGCTCAACGATGGGTATAGATAGCGGCGGCGAGTTGCTAGATACAGGTGCAGAAACGGTGGTAGGTCTTAAAGAGTCGGGAAATTGGCGGTAGCGAAGGCGGCGCTTGTGGGCGAGAGATATACGACGAGATGTCCAGTAGTGTGACCGCCTCGTAATTGAGAGGGGCGACGATAAGAGGGGAGGCGGGGATGGTGTGCTGCGAGGTACTATGTGACGAGTCTTTTGACAAGGGATTGCGGGAGCCATAGGCTGGTCCGAGGGATAGATTGTGAGCGCAAGAGGAGGAGAACAAGTCGTAAAGTGGAATCCATGACCGACTTAAACCAGGATTGTCGTACCCCTAACCCAGCGTCATTGTCTACTTTCCCTGGCAGCGGCAGCAGAGGGCCCGTCATCGTGACTGATGCCTCCGCGCCGTACACTCCTCGACGACGATGAAGACTTCCCCATGGCAGGTGGGCCCATAACCTCTGCGGCCGCCTTAGACCCCATCGCGTTGGACTTTGGCGCGCCGCCAGAGACACTCTTTCAGCAACTCATCCGCCATTGGCTCAACGAGCGCCATGCGCCGGATATACTCCCCGTGCAGGCAGAGGTGCTCGGCGCCCTCCTCGATCACATTCGCAGACAGGTGCGGCGATCAGATAGGGTGGCAGCGAGGACCGTCCCACCAAATGAGCTTCTATAGATGGATACAGTTCAGGCGCTACGCGGGGATCCCGACTCGTCCGAGGCGGAGCATGCGAGGATCATGCTCGTACAGACCGAAGTCGAGCGCGTCAAGTTTGTCGTGCGCTCTTATATCCGCACGCGATTTTACAAGGCACGTATTCCTCCGCTCGTGTCGCCCCCCCTTCTGGATTGTGACGGGAATTCACAGATAGAAAAGTTTGCGCGGTACGTTGTAGCCACGCCCGAGGTGCAGGAGAGGTTGTCCCAGACAGAACTAGACCATGCAAAACGGTGCGTGTTCCTATTCATTACACTCTCCTTTGCTATATGTCGTGGGCTAACGCAACGTGGGGGGGGGGGCAATAATACAGGTTCTCTCAATTGACGGAGAACCATTTTCGCGTGTCGGTCCTGCAAGCATTACCACCTCATCAGCAGGGTTTGGATGACAACACGCCGTTCACGCCGCCGATGAGTACGTCATTCATGTCCCGCCTCGACGCGGCGCTCAGCGTCGTATCTACTTGAGCGCAGTATCCGAGCCAGACAAGTCACGCGCGGTATTTGTACATGCGCGAGACGAATGTCCACCAGTGCGACTTCCTGAGTACGTACTCCCAACGACTTGAAGTCATCGACCGTTAACCTATAAGATTTTAGTGGGACAACCATGCAAATGAAGAAGGGCCAAATTGTGCTAACGCCCTACGCGGTGGTCGAGCAACTCCTCGCGATGGGTAGTGTCGAGCTCATCTAACAGGCCGGCCCAACTGCAGGCTGCGTTACCACCACTGGTACCCTCCACTCTTAGTATCCAGATCCCAGATCTCGTCCCTTCTGCTTGGCGATGCAACGTCGCGCGTCACCTCACCTCCGTCACCATTCGCGACACCGATATCCCTCCCGGACCTTACACATCCTCTTTCGTCTTCGCACCCTTGGTGATGGAGCACGCCTACTGTCCTCGGGTCATCACGGCTCTTTGCAGAGCTGCCAACAGCCCTCTTGTCGTCGTGGGCTCACAATGGCGCTGCCATCCGCTTGGGTAAAGCATTTCACGGTAGTTCTCGGACGGCGGGCGAAAGGAGGGGGGGGGGGGGGTCCGAATAGTGGAGCGCTGCTTGATTACTGTATTTCCGCTTTGTGTTCTGGGTGTTCTATTCCCCGTGACTCGTTGGCTTTGACTACTATTACCACTGAAACATGCGGCGGACGGGAGCCTTCTATATGATCCTGTGTTGCAGAATCTGCTGCGCAACGTCGGCTTATCTTTTCAATTTGAACCATGTCTAACGAGTATGACTGTCTGTCTGCGTTCGACCGCCCTGAACGGGTTGACCAGACACTCGCTTAGGCCCAACACGTGTTGCTCGATCGCAACGTGCGAGACGGCTGAGCACCATCCGATATCTTGTTTTGCAGTGCATTGCATAATGAACAACGCCGTTTCGCGCTAATCTCTAGGACGTGTCTTCCGGGCTATACCGTTAGGGGATATCCCGAAGGAAGAAGCGTGAAAACATCCTTGGTTTCATAGTCTATTTTACCCCCGAACAACCCGGAAATAAAGAGTAGAGCTACGAAGTGCTTGTAAAGCACACACTTCGATTCAATTAAATGTGGCGGTTGTGTACAGTAAGCATAAATAATTGATACATACGCAATTACTAGTCAGTCAAAAATAACGTGTGATGTGTGATTATGATCAGGCTAAGCTAAGTTCAGAACGGAAATCGCAGGGCAGTGTCGGGATCGATATTGGGGCTGCACGTGGTGACATCAGCACCCGTACTACTGCAAAAGGGAAAACAAATGGGACGCACCTATTAGATAGTTGGTCTGGATCGGGGTCGTGGCCCTCGTTTGACATGACGCGTGCACGGCCCCTCTTGTAATGTGTAGGGGGTGGTGCTAGAGCCGCAGGGATACATGGTGATGATGATGGAGGGGCGTCCATCACAGGGGGCGGGTGCGCCGATTCGTGTGCTAGGAGGTTCTCGGCGGTTGGGAGAGGATAGATGATGGACAATCGCGTGAACGGGTCAGGGGGCTCGGAGGACGAGGGTGGTCGGCGAGAGGCGCGTTGGGGCTTTACGCATACCTCGTCTTCGGGTACGTCACTGAGCAATATTGAATCTGCCTCGCCGGACTGGGACGAATGTCGCCTGGACTCTACGAGGGTCCTGTCGTCCGGAACTGTCTCAACGGCAGATTCGGGCTCAGCGTCGGAACTGGTGCTGGTGGGTGAAGGTAAGGCGGCATCAGAGTCGAGCGGGTCCTGGTGACGACGAATGGACGGGAGTATGTTCTTGCGTTTGAACACGGTGGCTGGGTTGACCGAAAAGAGATGCGCAAGCTGGCCGAGTCGGCGAACAGGGACGCGCATCGCGTGGCAGAGAAGTTGGAAGTTGGAACGGAGATATGGAAAAGAACAAGACACCACAGAGCTGCAGGCAGGGTCTTATTATATACCGCGCTGAGCGCATGGACTTTGGGTGGTCATGTAGGACTCGTGTGGGTTGTGGCGTGGCATGCTTCATGCGGCGTGTGATGTGATGTGCGTCTCAGCTGGCACGTGACCACTCTTTGTCGAGGCCGGCCATACGCTCGAACCACCCAACGACAGCCGCGACACGACGCACCGCAGCGTCACTCGCCCCGAGGCGGAGGTCGGGTCGCAGGTACATGTCGGCCGGTACAGCTTCCCGCGGCATCGTTCGATAACAAATCTTCGCCCGCGAGTGGTGATGCGGCGACGCTGTGATGGTGGGGGTTGGCGCGCCGGCGCCACCCTCCGCGGGTGTGGCTAGGACATCTAAACGCAGACATCGAGGTCAGAAAGGCACACAAGACCATCTATGCGCGTCCGCGCGGTGTGTTGTGTCGGGGGGGGTGGACCCAAGGAACGGGAGTGCGCACTTTCAAAATGGACCACATCGCCGCGCCGTATGCCCACTGCGTCTCGCGGCGCGCTGCCGCCACCCCATGTCTCCGCGACTTGTCTCCACGCAGTGAGCTTGCGGATCGTGCTCGCTTCGTCGCCGACGATGAGACGCAGCACGGAGACGACCTGACCGGTCTCCGGTCCTCGACGTATCGTCACCTCGTCCGGCCCATCCACTTCTAGCACGGCGAGCAGCAGACACGTCTTTCCCCGGGCAGAAGCGAGCGTCGAAAGAGTGCCGAGCGAAAATTGAAAGTCGGGGAACCGCGCGATCGACGATGTGTCCGTGTCCGAGTAGGCGTTGGACGAGAGATGATCTTCTTGTGTCTCGAGATTACTCCGCCAGGATGATGGTCTGCGCGAGATTGACACGCGCGATGCAAGTCCGTTCACGGAATCATCAGGTTGCGTTGTTGCAGCCCAGGTTACAAGGGTGGTGTGATCTGAGGATGGGTCCCTCGTGATGAGCACCGCAGCATCGACAAGGGGAAGAGCAGGCCTCACCCCCTCGCCTGTCGCCGATCAAATCCTCTTCGACCGCTTGGGTATCCCCTTCGTCCTCGTCATCTTCTGCGAATATGATGTTTTCGTACATAGCTGAGAGACGACGGCTGGCAGCATCAAGCGCAGAAGAGGGGTATCCAGATAACAGATCAATGGTGGTCGATACTGGGTTCAAGTTAGATGTAGCTTCAAGCGAGTGCCATCGATACAATAGATCGTCATCGCTGAGCGTGCTCGAGGGAGATGGTGCTCCGAGAAACACGGTATATCTCATCGTGGAGGTAAGATGTTCAGTGGGATTGGAATCGAATAGAGAATGAACGCGCGGAATACAACACAACACAAAGCGACTTATTCAATGATCACGGCGGTCGCGGTCTCGTCGACTCGAACGAGGTGAACGATCTCTCCGTCTATCCCTCTCGCCCTCCAACTCGCGGTCTCTACCCCTATGCCCGTCCCTATCCCGCTCCCGCTCCCGTTCCGGTTCACGGTCACGATCTCGATCTCGGCGTCGGTCCCTATCATCCTCTCTCCGCTCCTTTTGCGGTGGTGACCTAGATGATCTCCTCGACTCGCTACGTGACCCGGGTTGCGTGCGAGGCGATGGCGACCTCTCCGACTCTTTGCGTACGAGTGGAATGTACTTGCGCTCTGGGCGGGAAGGTGCGCGCCTTCCGCTACTTCCATCGTCGAAAACTTCGCGCTCTTTCGCGCCGATTCCAAGTAGTGCGGGTCGTGAAGCGGGCAGCCAAGGTTCGACGATGCCCCGGTTCCGGTTCCTGCTCGCAGGTTCGCCAGGCTTCCAGCCCATTCCGCGCAGCAACGCTGCGCCAAACTGAGAAACGGGGATGCGCTCGTAATCGTTGAGAGTAGCCTGATCGGGAAGCTCGTCGACGTCCTGCTTGAACGCATCGTCTTCCGTAGGCGCGCGTCGCGTAGAGCTATCGTTCGCCATAGGGATAATATCAATCATTGGTCCCCCGGGACCATCGCCACCCTGTGCACTGGCGAGAAGCGCACGTATTGCACGTTGGTCCTCTGTTTCTTCGGGGTTGTCCTCTGCAACGATGGACTCCTCAAGTTTGACTGTATCGACCCGGACACGTTTGCGCATCTGCAAACCTTCCACCTGAGGTCCAGAGTTTATAACTTCTCTTGTTCCAAGCCCGCCTACGCTCCCATCGGTACCAGTTCCCGCCTGGCCACTAGGAGGGACGTACATCCCATTGGCACCACCCCGTCGCCTCCGGGCAAGCTCTCGCCAGTCGCGGTTTTGAAGAGCAGGTATAACAAGCGGACCTTGGGGCTCCTGTCTTGGAGTAGCACTACGATTAATTAGAGAAGCTGGGGTGAGTTGCAGACGTCTGAGCGGGGAGTGCGATAGAGAATGGCCGCACCGCTGCACCCCGAACCGGTCGAAGCCAGTTACAAGTTCATCAGTAGGTTGTTCATATTCTTCATCGCTAGAGTCGGGGCTAACTGGTGCGCTCCTCTTCGGCGAGTTGCCTGCGAGAGGACTGCCAGGAGTGCTGCTGTTAGCGCTGTGGTCTTGAGCAAGGTGGCGTGGCAGCGCGGGCAATTTGAAGGGTGCATCGACAGAATCAGGGCCAGTAGAGGTAGCCCGAGACTCTGGTGTTGGTCGACGAACCATGAACGAAACTCGGCTGGGTGTAGGAATCGACATGGTTGTTGGCTTCGTCACGGTTGTGTTCAGTTGCCTGCCAGTGACTCGCGGGTGTCACGTGATCAGAATCTACAGCACACGAGCTCCGACAAACTCCCCCGATAGGGCAACTTGTGTGTGAGCTGGGGGTGAGTGAGCGTGCGGGTGGGTTTCACATGTTACATACGATGTTCCAAGAGAGGATGTACTGCGAGAGGCCTCGTCCGTGCTAGAGGTGCACATCACATAGGGTTAGGGTCGATATTGACACGTACGCCGCTGCTCTGCTCCGACCGATTCGGACAGAATTCGACGTCTCCCTCCACCTCCCAACGCACCCTCAACAAGGATCAGGAGAAACCAAGAAAGATGTCATTTTCGCTCTCGCACCCAGTCAATACCGCTCTGCTCCTCTACACCCTTTATCTCCTCCAGCGTATCATCTTCCCCTCTACTTCCATCCCGCGCACTCCACCCACGGAGTTCAAGGCCGGTTACTCGTGGATGCCTCGCAACCACACTCCTGCGCTGCTCTTTACGACGTATACCCCGCGCACCCTTTCAAAGTTCAGCGGCCTCGACGGCGGCAGGATTTTACTCGCCATCGCCGGGACTGTGTTTGACGTCACCGCCGGCAGGGGGTTCTATGGCCCGGGTGAGTACTCGCTCCCCCTTCGAGTCGCTCGTGCCCCGACTGAGTACCGTTCTTTCAAGATGGGATGTATGGGAACTTTGCGGGGCGGGATGCGTCAAGGGGTATGGCGAAGCAGTCGTTTGATCTCGGCACGTTCTCGCTCTTGCTTGTCTCACCGCTATCGATTGCTGACTCGATCCCGATGACACAGAGATGTTAACTCCGATAGACCAGCCACTCGACAAGCTGGAGGATCTTACGTCCGAAGAGATGTCAGTGCTATTTTTCTCTGCTCCGAGTTGGAAATGCTGACTTGGGTGTTGTTCGGTTTATCTCTGAAGCGAGAACATGAAAGGCTGGAGCGAGCACTTCACGAACAAGTATATCATCTGCGGGCGGCTGGTTGAGAACGACGCTGAAGAAGCGTGAAATGGAACTGAACGGCTATGAGAAGAGAACATTCAAGGCCAAAGCGGTACCAAGATAGCTTTGTTGTACCTAGACCCGAAGAACCGCGTTGGGCCGCGCGCAGCTTGTTCATGCACCGTGTGCAGCATCGATCTTTACGGGACTGGCGTGTACAAGTAGAGTCGACACACACAAAGGAAGATTCACTTGAACTCTTTCGTGTAATATAGTCAGTATTCTAAGACAAAGGCGCCGAGTGCCGCAGGGATGTACGTTTTGGGTCGTGCCAAGGCAGTTCAGTCCTTGGCACGCGTCGATGGACACCTTTTAATCCGGGTTTGGTCGACGCTCAGTCAGTTACTGAAACACAGCTCTGCGTCATACAATTCCCTGCGTAATCGGACACATCAAGGCAAAGCCGAGTCGATGGTCAAACGGAGCTAATCTGTCCTCTGTGATCGCCGTCCAGGTTGGTGTCTGGGATTGGCAGTTCTGCTATTCCTGGGAGAGGTTTTAGTAAGGTTGTGTGTTGTACGTGTGCGGGCCACATGACCTTCGATCGTCCCGTCCATCGTTGCTTTGTTGCCATGATCACACAAGTCGCCGACGTTTCTCAACAGCATAACGCCGCGCAGGACAAACTGATGCCAAGGCTTGGGGCAACCGTAACGGAACCTCCACGATCTGTATCCGACTCCTTACACGACTCACCGCGTCAACCACTGCCTGGTACCGAGCTCAATGCAAAGCACAATCGGGGCGCGTCATTGACCTTGCAAAATTCTCTAAATACCCTAAAACTAGAGTCTGACGTTCTCTCCAAACAAGGCTCTAAAAAAGCCAAGGGCGGGTTTCCAAAAGGGGGACCACCGGAAATAACAACGGGGAATGAGCCACCATGTGCGATACCTTTGCTCGCAACTTGAGACCCTTCCCCAGCCGCCCACTAATAACACCCTTTCCAACCCAGCAGTAGCAGCAGACGGCTCGAGGGACCAACACGCCTCTCCCCTCGACGAGCTCCTTTCACCAACAACGACGCAGCCACCCACCGCTTCGGCTCGGTCCTTTCCGCGTGGCTCGGTCGCGGGGTCTGATTTTGGCGAGGTCGGCCTCAACGACGACGAACGCTTCTCTACCGTCTCTCTCGATGCCGCAGCAGCTCGCGACAGCACCGTTGCGATCAAGTCTCCCACCGACGAGAGCGTCCCAAAGCCGTGGACGGAAGATGAGCCCGGGCCCGCTCCCTCAGAAGTTTCTGGCACCGTTATCCGCGCATCGTTTTTGCTACAGAGGCTCGGGAACGACGTCGCGCCAGGGACGAGGAGGAGCCTAGATGGACAGCAGAAGTTGCAGGACGTGTTTGAACGTGCGCAACGGGAAAGCAAAGATTTGGAAGGGGACGTAGCCAGTGTTGACTGGGGTGCGTGTTCACCGACCTCTTCGGTATATATATACCGTTCTTGCTCATGTGTGTGCAGCATTTTGGGGTTCGGTCGTTTCAGGTTCGTCTCTTCGATGTGTTGCTTCCTTCGTTTTAACGATGGGCGGGTTAGATTATCAAGGGTTTGCTTCCGAAAATCCGGAGCAGCTCGCTCGTGCGATTGAAAAAGGGATACCAAGCAACCTTCGCGGGATGGTTTGGCAGCTCATGTAATTGATTTTGATTTTGATTTTCACATTCACCTGCCCCGTGGCTCATTCCCACGCAGGTCAGCTTCAAAAGACCAAGAAATGGAGGCAACGTACTTGAAGTTGCTGAAGGAGACGAGCCCGCATGAGAAGGCTATCACACGAGACCTTGGCCGGTGAGCCCTTTGGCTGTACCAGCGCCGGATCTGCGCTGAGCAAACTAGGACCTTCCCGCAGCATGAATTCTTCACCAACGGACACGGTATTGGGCAGGAAAACCTTTTCAATGTCCTAAAGGCGTACTCCTTGTGCGTTGTTTTAAATGCCTCCATTCAACTGCTTCACCTGATTAGGAAGATATGACCCACATGTGGGGTACTGCCAAGGGCTCCCGTTTGTGGTGGCAGTCTTGCTGCTCAATGTACGCGATTCGTTATCCTCGTTGGTTGATTCTCCGACAGCTGAACTATTCTAGATGCCCGACGAAGAAGCATTTTGCCTGCTCGTCCGACTTATGCACTCATATGACTTACGGGGCCACTTCCTACCCGAAATGCCCAAGCTGCAATTACGCCTTGTGAGTTGTCACTTGTGTTCTACTGTATCGGGGACTCATGTGCTTGGAATCGTGTAAAGTTTCAAGTGAGGATGCGCATTTTATAGCGAACCATCCTCATTTAATAAACTTAACCTCTCAGTTCGATCGACTTATAGAAGAATTACTTCCAGTCCTACATGTTCACTTTCTTCGGCAGGGTGTGAAGTCAAGTATGTTCTGCTCACAGTGGTTTCTCACACTGTTTTCCTATCGGTATATTCGGCTTTATTACGAAATGGCTTACTCTTACGCGCAACGTAGTTTCCCGCTGGAGTTCGTCTTCCGAATATACGACAACTGTCTCGCAAGTGGGATTGAGACAATCTTTGGGTTTGCGCTTTCCCTCTTGCAGAAGAACGAAGAAAAGTTACTGTCACTGAAGTTCGATGAGCTAGTTGCATTCCTCAATAGTGGCATGATAGACGTGTACAAGGTCCGTCATGATGTCTGGCCATCCTCCGCTCTTTGACAATAGCGATAGCAGACTGTCGCAGAAGAGGACGGAAACCCCGTGTATCTCGTCGACAGTTTTGTGAATGGGGCAATGTCCATGCGGATCACACCGTTCATGCTTGACTCGTATGGCCACGAGTATCAGGAGATGATACGCACGCGGGACGCGCATGCCGCGGAGATGGATGCGTTGCGGAATCATAATCGTCAACTGTCTGCACAGATGTAAGTTCATCACATAGCCCGGACGGTCTGAGAGCTTACGTCTTGCACTACAGCAATACGTTGGAAACCAGTTTGGTGGCGCTGAATCAGGAACATGTCGGCGTTCTAGTGGGTGACACACCAACACACCAACACCAGTTTTCGACAGCAGTGCTAATTAATGATGCTTCCTTGTGGCAGAATGAGCTCGTCCGTGCTCGGCTACAAAACGAGGAGCTTGAAGGCGAGCTCGTACGTTACAAGCTCCTGTACGTGTGCGCTTTTTCTGCGGTCTGGTTCTTCTTGCCGATATCGGTCTTTCCTCGCAGGTATGCGGAGGCGGTACACCAGACGGAGGACGCCATGTCATCGCATCGATTGTCGAGTACGCCCAGTGTGAGAGGAAGCAAACGTCCCAGTTTATCGAGTCTGCTTTCGCGGTGACTTTTCCTGGCGACACTTTCTATAGAATTGTGGACAGTTTGCGGTTGGACATGGTTGTTAGACTCGCATGTGCACAGGAGTTCATAACGTTCATAAGCTGAAAAGGCGTATAACTTGCCGTCGCTAGTCTCGGTTAACAATCTGGTATATCCTCCTATCCCAAATGAGGTAAATGAACAATCGGAGGTATGGAAAAATAGTAATGATGGCCCATGAAGGAGTGTCGTTCCGACAAGGACGAAAACAGCGTAACACTTAAAAGGATGTGATGCTGTACCGAACAGTCCAAACTGCTGTTGTTAATGTAGTTGACGTGACCATCAAAATGATTGTAGAAGACAGTCCATCAAGATCTAAGGGTTGGTGAGGCACCCCGTACGCGTATCCTGCCATCCTTGAGTTGCTCGTAAAGGACGGGGCTAGCCGCAGGACGATACTTGTGTTGCTTTGAGTATCTTTCGGGTACAAAGTCAGCGCCTCGCACCAGGGCAATACAAAGAGTAAAGAAAGAGCAAAGATAATCTGTGCACGCACCTGTGGGCATGTACAACCTGTGGCTCTGCTTCCTTCTGCACCGACGCGCGTAGGGAGAAGGACAGCCAGAAGAGAAACACGATGAACACAATGAGCAGCGCGCGCTTCCACCAAGGGGGGCTGGGTGGGCTGAAGCGCGGATCCTGCTTGAGTAGATGGTGCTCCGAGATATATCTATGAGAAGCGGGAGGCCGCTCCTCGTCGTGTTCGTCGCGAGGGAGGGGTTGATATGGAGCGGAGGACATTTGTGGTGGTGGTGGTGGAGAAAAGAGTGTGCGCTTCATTATGTAAGCGTGTGATGTTGCCGTCACAACTCAACTCAACATTCCGGTTTTTTTGATCGCTCCCCTGACTTTCGGTACGAAATAAAGTTTTTGAAGTGGGGGTTGAGCGGACCCTTGGTGCCAGTGCCAACGAACGCTCAGAAGGACACACTGATTTTCTGGTGGCAGAAGGCGGCACAGCCTTCGTGACGCGGTACCCCGATTGGTGCCCTTAGCTGCGTGTGCGTGTACGACGGCACTACTCACAACGCCCAACTACGAGTATCGAGTCGCCAAGCAAATCCTGTCCCCCTTCGGATATTCGCCCAGCAGTGCCGCATTCTAAACCGAGTTTGGTCTCATCATTCATCGCTCGCGCCGCCAATACCCCCCCTGGTGTCATCGGTTCGGTAATCTCTGATATTGTGTTCGAGCACAGCTTTGTGTCCTCAGCCTCAAAAGCCCCCTGACCCATCACGACCTTTGCGATGCCAACGAGTCCATCTCCTCCACAATCCCCAGTCACCGAAGCCCCAAATGACCACCCGCTTATAGTGGCAGCAGCAGAAACGCCGGAACAATCCCAAGGAGGAGCGCTCTCGGACTCTGCCACGCCAGGAGGTTTGGAGCAGTCTGCTACCATCGAATCCTTACTCGACGCCTTCGACGGAGGTTCCATGCCAGACAACACCACCCGCAATAGCCCCCCATCATTGCCCGCCATTCCTCGCGCAGCCAACAACCAGGCTCGACCTGGTACTGCTCGCCACCCCATTCGTATCGTACCCGATCCACCTAGGCCTGGACGGACTGGCCATCAAAATCAAGAGAATTTATCCGTCCCAGGTCGCGTACTTGTTTTCCTCGGGTATGGCCGTGGCAATAGAGCGCGCAAGGAGCTCATATCGGTCATCTTCTCCGTTGTGATCGACGTCTCCCAGGTAAAACATACAGTTGGCTTTCCGAGTCCTATGCCTCTGATTGATTCGGCGGTGGCGCCAAATTGTTCGTTTTGGACAATAGATCGTCGCGATCATCACTCTCTTGGTTATCTCGACGCACCGCAAGAGCCCTTTGGAGCCGACAAAAAACGAGTGGGATGCGTGCGGAAAGCCACTGGGGACGTGGGACGCCCTTTGGGCGGTCCGCGTTGCCCTCGATATCTGGCTCAGTGTTTGGCGTTGGTCTCGCGAACGCATGAAGCGCCTTCAGGACGAAAGGTAGGGCACGTTCCAGCTCGCTCTCGGGGCCGTCTCCCCTTACACGTGGTTGGTGTGCAGCAACGGTCACGCGTCTAATGACACAGAGCGCCAGTCGCGTACCCGAGCGAATGCCGCTCCTCCGGGTGGAAGGACACACAGCGGTGCCCAACGAAATACAAATGCTTCAAACGATGGGCAGTCACCGGCTGGTCCTGTGACGTACCCAAGGATCTACGCTAGGTCCGCTTGTCCATTCCTTTCTGTTTGCTATTTCTAAGCCGGCACGCCCCACACGTACCTTGTAGGTTATCGCTAATGGGTTCTACCTTTACGCTCGTTTGGTTTGTGCTTGTCCAGATTCTCTTGTACGGCTCCGCAAGCACGTGTCGACGAACCTCACCGCATCTCTGGTGGTTAACTTTTGGAGTGCTGAGCGTGATGTACGTCATGATCCTCGAAGTTATCGTCGTCGCGATTTTAGTCTTCGTGGTCGGGCCGATTCTATTCGTGCGTTTCGATTCACCCCCGGTCTCTGGGTTCAGGCTGACTTTGCACAGTTATTCTGGAGCATCCTCTTACTCTGTCTCGGTCGACACCCGTCACAAAATCCACACCATTTCACACCAGACATCGGGCAAGTGCCGCGGGCCGTCGTCGATAAACTGCCGCTGGTACTCTATATCCCTCCGCCACCCGGGCGGCCGCCGAAACCAGTCACGCTTCCATCAGACTTGCATACATATCCGCCAAAGTCACCTACGCGTCGCCGCTTGCGCTTCCCGTTTAGACGGCGGGGTGCGTCTGCGAGCGATACAGTGAAGGGTGGCTCGGGGAAGGAGAAGGGGAATACAAATCGTCCTCGTACTTGGGAAGATAATTGGGAGAAAGGCGAGTACCCGTTCGTGCAACTCGATAGTCATCGCGCGTCGTGCGCGATCTGCCTGCTCGACTTTGAAGAACCGAAGCGGGTGGACGTAGCGGGCCGGGGGCCGGATGCCACAAAAGCAACAGCGCCAGCGGCGGCGGGGACCGAGGTGGCGGAAGGAGGTAGGACAGGAGCTCAGCAGCAGCAGCAGCAGCAGCAGGAGGAGGAGGTCGAGGGCGATGTGACCCAGCAGGCAGAGACTGACGCTCCAGCTTCGCCTACTGGTGAGGCCCTACGGCTGCAAGACGCTGGCCAGGGGGCGCAGCCGTTACGGTTACTGAAATGTGGTCATGTCTTTCATGTCAGTCCCTCCTTGACCTCGCCCGCACGGGCATTCATCACTGACACCCCTGACCATTGTTTTCTATATATATACAGAAAACTTGTGTGGACCCGTGGCTGCTCGATGTATCCGGCCGCTGTCCAGTATGCCAGCGACCTGTTCGCGAGCAGGCGGATGCGATAGAGACTGAGGTGGGGACGCGCCCAGCGCGGAGGCGTTGGTTCCGAAGAAGCAGACGGAGAGGACCTGCGTAAGCGTGTATTAATAGTTGGGAATCGGGAATATGGTATGCTTTTAGGAGGCCGGGACCTGGCTCATTTGTGTAACGATGTATGGGTTGTAAATATACTATCGCTAACTTGTGCTCAGACATGATGCCTTCAAATCATTCTGTGTCAATGATCGCGGAAGGAACGAACCGGGTTTCGCGCGCACGGGACTCGAAGCAGCATCAGCACAGCAGTGAGGCGTGCATCTTGTAACCTCGGCAAGCAAGTCTCATTAGAATTCTCTGTATATTGTGCGAGAAACAAGTTCTGTCTTTTCCATTAACACCGGTCCCCGTGCCATTCCGCCATTTCACCGGTGTGGTAAAAAGCAGATCGCACTGATTGTCAAGCCTGGAAGCTCATCATGGCTGATGTCCACGTTTATATTTTTTTAAAGGTTTCCTGACGCATCTTGGAACCTTCTGGGGTTATGCGTCTAGGCATTCACGGATCTCAGGTCCCAAAAAGCTCCATATGGACTAAATCTCGGGAACGGGCTTCTTGTCTTTGCTCACTGTTATTCATCATAGGATCGACCTCCCTCTTTCCTTCTGTCCCGCGCCTGGCCGTGGGATCTTCCCGTTTGCATTGAAAAAGTTCCCTTTATAAATCCGTCATCCGCCACCACGGCATCCCCGCGTCCACTTTTTTTTTTATGGAGACAGGTGACAAGTTGCCCCTTCGATCTTGCTCTCACTCTCCGTTCAAGTCATCCAGCCAGGGGGGAGATGACACGGTTGTCTCCCCTTCGAGACTCCATCCACCTCTACCATGGTTTACCGAGAGCTACTTGTCAAATGAGTCCGCGACTGCCAAAGCACGAAAGATCTACATCACGATCCTCGCCCCGAGGGTCCTCCTCGTCATCACGATCCTCCTCGCCGTGCTGTCCGTATATTGGGGGGCCCTTTGGCAGACGCCAAACCACGTTCATAATCTCAATGGTTGGGTCGTGGTAAGTCTCAGCCCCCATGGCAGTCACATGTTGTGCGATAACGCATGTCATTTACTCAGGACTTTGACGGGAGTGAGGTGGGCCAGTTCGTCTCGCGCGCCTTGGTCGCAAGCAGTGGGAAACCAACCGCGATGACGTGGAACGTAGTCTCCACAGATTTGTTTCCGAATGGAGCGCGTGACCTCGAGGATGCGGTCACACAGGAGAAAGCCTGGGCCATCATTGCCAGTGCGTTTCGTCATCGTTGTGGATGAATGATTTTCACATCTTCTGACAACGGAGATTACATGCATCATTTTAGTCAGCCAAAACGTGACAGAAAGATTGAGCGCCGCCGTCATCGCCGCAGATGACACTTATGTCGCGAACCGCACCGTTACCGTGTATGCTACGGAGGCCCGGAACGAGAACGCATAGTACGTTTGCTGTTGATATTTTCCCCACTAATTTGAATGTAAACTTTTGCCATTGTTCCAAGCCGCATTGTTCTCTATCCGATCGTATGCCTCTTCCTCGGAAATCGTTGGAATTATACCTGAGGTAGTGTTTTCCCATAGATCGTCGCTCTTCTTGATGGCATCACAGAGGCCTTCAATGCACGATATGTGTCAGAAATTCCTGCGCAGTCGCCCAACTTGACTGCTCTTCTTGTGAACGCGCCGACGCTCGTCTCGCAGCCCATCTCGTATACTGTGATAAACACGCGACCGTTCGACGTGCCCGTCGTGATTGCTCTCGACCTTGTCGGGCTCATCGTCCTGCTCATTCTCTCGGTACGCCCTTGCAGCCCCGCGTCTGAAGCTGTAAGCTTACTCCTCAAGGCGTACAGTTTGTTATAACATTGGCACATTACGGAGCTCGTGTGGACGCCACGCATCTCGAAGACCGTCTCACATTCAAATGGCTTGTCATAATGCGTATCGTCAGTCCCATAGTCATGTACTTTTTCATCTCAGTATGTCCAGTATGTCTGCAGTAGCTTTCTCTCTCCTAATTGCTACGGACAGTGCTTCTATAGTCTGCTAAGCGTGGCCTTCCAAGTCCCCTTTAATCGATTGTATGCTTCCTCTCGGTGGCCGTACAGACTGCCTCCGCTGATCTGACTACCATCTCTTCAGCTACGGTAGTTCTGGATTTGTACTCTACTGGATGCTGTCGTGGTTGACGATGTGGGCGCTCGGTAGTGCGGTTGAGTCCGTGATAACGATCTTGACACCGCGCTTGGTTCCTTTCTTCCTCCTCCCTTGGATCATCGGTGCGCTCTCTTGCTATATTTACCCTGAGATACTGTCCCCCCATATGTGCTGATGCATACGCGCAGTGAATGTCTCTGTGTGCGTCTTCCCACCCGTGCTCCTCCCTGGGATCCACCGTTATGGGTATGCCATGCCGTTCTATAACACCCAGCAAGCCATCCGGACCATCATTTTCGGCACTCGTGACCAGCGTGCGTTCCTTCTTGCTTTATGCTCCCGACCTTTTAGCGAGAATCTGACGATGGTTAACCGCGTCAATTTACACAGTGGGGCTCAATTTTGGAGTGCTGATCGCGTGGACATTTGTGTCGTGGTGCACGCTGACCCTATTCCAATACATCAAAAGGCGTCAGGCGATTCGCGCGTATGAGGCTGAAAACGCTGCTTCTACCGAGTTGCCGACGTCATCAGTCAAGCCAGGTCCATAGAAGTTGGGACTCTTATAGGATGCAATCCGGAGCCTCGTAGTCGATCAAAAAGAAATGCAGCCGGCCTTTAGGAGGGTTGTTACTAGAATACCTTTGAGCTATATGTAGATATGATTACGCTCTTATTGATCGATAGAAGAAGGGTAGAGTACGTATTTTACGCATGGGGTAAGCGAATGTCACGGTGGCAGTGCAGCAGTTCGCAACTCAAACATCCCTGGTCCGACTGAGGTCTCTTAACTCAGGCCTTCAGGCTTCAGCACTCCTTCACTGCTACTATGGCCGCAAATCCTTCCGTGCTTACGCGCGCCCTCGCTCGATCATATGCGACTGTCCACAATTCGTCCAAGGGAAAGAGGTACTATATGCTTCTTCGCTTTCCTAACGATGCTGCTCACACGCCTCAGTCCGACAGGTCTGTCAGTTGTCCTGCTTTATCGCTTTGACTCGGCCTCCTCATACTAGTGTGTTCAGCAATTGTCATGCTCAACATGGGCGGTCCATCCACGGTATGCTTCGAATCTTCCTTCCGTCGCAAACTGTGTCACCCATTTTCCCAGGTCTCTGAAACGCACAACTTTCTAAGAAACCTCTTCTTAGACGGGGACCTCATTCCTCTCCCTTTTCAGTCCCTCTTGGCACCATGGATTGCCAGAAGGCGAGCGCCACATATTGAGAAACAATACACTGACATCGGCGGTGGTTCTCCCATTCTACGCTGGACCGAAGCTCAGGGCGAAGGCTTGTCGACGTTACTGGACGAGCTCCATCCAGCGACAGCGCCGCACAAGAGTTACGTCGCGTTCCGTTATGCGCGTCCCCTAGCGGACGAGACGGCGAGACGCATGAAAGAGGACGGCGTGAAGCGCGCAGTAGCCTTTACGCAATACCCTCAGTACAGCTGTAGTACGACAGGAAGCAGTCTCAATGATGTGTACCGAAAGAGCCGAGCTGGGCTTTTTTCGGGTATAAATTGGAGCGTCATTGATAGATGGGGCGCACACCCCGGCTTCATCGAGGCGAGCACCCTTCTCTTCTCTCCCTCCTTGTATCCACTTACGTTTCCCTGTCTCTCTCTCTCTCCACACACACACACACACCCGTACACCAGGCCGTCTCCCAGAATATCGAAGCTGCTCTTCAAAAGTTCTCGGAAGAGAAGCGCAGTGACGTCGTACTCCTCTTCTCCGCCCACTCGCTCCCAATGTCCGTCGTCAACCGCGGAGACCCGTACGTGCTCGAGGTGTCCGCGACCGTCGCGGCAGTGATGGATCGCCTGGGCCACAGAAACGCCTACCGCCTCGTGTGGCAGTCCCAGGTGGGTCCGAGCGCGTGGATCGGACCACAGACGAGGGACGCGCTCAAAGGCCTCGCGCGCCTCGGAAAGAAGCGCGTCGTGCTCGTGCCCATCGCGTTCACGAGCGACCACATCGAAACGCTGTACGAGCTCGATATCGAGTATGTGAAGGAGGCACGTGAGGTGCGTACGGATGGTCAATCATCCTTCTCTCTCTCCCCCCCCCCCCCGCGCCTCCACCGTCACGTCTCATTCCGCAATGGGGGTTTTGCTGATGGGACCATTGTCCGGGCGACGACATACACATACACACAGCTCGGTATGGAGGTGCATCGCGCAGAGTCGCTGAACGACTCGCCGGTGTTCATTCGCGCGCTCGCAGATATCGTCGCGCAGCATTTGAAGGAAAATAGCGCCGGTGCGCCGCCGACGTCGATGCAAATGGGTCTACGCTGCCCTGGCTGCTCGAATACGACGTGTGGGCAGCAAAAGTCGTTCTTCGCGCGGGGCGGCAATGCATAGATAGTCTCGCGCATGTTCCCTCCATTAAACGTTGAACTGGGTACGTTGGCAAAGGTGTGATGTGTGACTCCTTCAGATGAGTTCCTATCGATAATTCCAGCCCCGAGGGGTCGCGATCTGCCAGCGAGGCACTACTACAAACTATACGAGGGGTGGCCAACTACTGGTATGCTTGGTCCACCTCAGAGGAACCTGGCCTAGTCAAGCGCCTCAATTGTCCTGCGCGTAATCCCACTCAGCCATAGGAGGTCCTTATCGCTCAGATCAGTAAGAGCACTACGCGATGCCGGTCTGCCTGTGTGAGATGCCAGATCCTTCAGGGGAAAAACGGGAACGACATCGTCAAGACCCCTGCGACTGAGATTTAAAACAATAAATCAGAAGGTTTGTCACCCGGGTGGCCAAAAACATTGGGAGATGGGAGAGTGAGGAAAGGAAAAGAAACGCACGTGCTGTTCTTGATGTGAGCGTAGAGCTTAAGCTGGCCTACCGAGGCGATAGCGGCCGCAAGGCCGGATAATATACCCGCGAGGGCATTTTCCTTGACAACTTGCCCATATCCCCCGGTGGTAGCCTCGCCGGTTTCCCCGATGATAGCCCCAGAAGGCCCTGAAGAATACAAACGCTTGTCATGCACCTGGGGCGCTGGAGCAGGAACCGCGAACGCGGAGTTGACGAGCGAAGTGATGAGGAGGGTTTGCGCGAGTGTCACGTATGCACGCATGTTCGTTGAGATGCGATGTGTAGTGTTTGGTCGGTCGTTTGAGCAAAGCGAGGTAAGTGGTGCGATCGTCAAGACCGAAAAAGAACAGATTCAGAGGTTGGAACGAAAGAAAGGAGGCTGTATTTGGGAGCGGTTTATGGATTAGGATTAGCCAATTGCTAAGGTAGAAAGGCACACGCACTATCCAGTACCAGGAACGTCGAAGGAGCTAGAGAGGACGTTGGAAACCGACAGGGCTTTTATAACTGTACACTCCGCGGCGCTGAGGCTATGTAATTGATGGGAACTACGATTTGGTGCATACGACCACAACCCATGATCCTGTGTTGGCGTCATGTGGACGCATAATACGCCAGAATTTCAATGGAAGCAATGGGCTTTCGAGGATCAACGTCCCGCCGTGCAGCAAAGTTTCTTGTCTTCGGCCCTCCACAGAACGGTCAGATGAGACGGACGAATGGTAATTGCAGGAATAATTTGCGCAAGGATGACTTTGTTGCAAACGATGCATCCCCGCCGTACCAGCGCATGTGCGTTTCCATCTCAGTCTTATCTCTTCATGGGATGCAGCATTGTCAGTCAGTAGCCTTAGTTACGCCGAGACTTTGCTGCGATTCGTCAGATAAGACACGGCCAGCAAGTAGAGTGGAGTTCGGGAAGAGGAGTAATAAAGGAACCATCGTGCGCGTGACCACAGGTAATAAACTTAATTCTATTTGAAAATTCATATATGCTGGTGCCATGGAGTTTGCAAGCGAGATCAGTGACCCCGTGTTCCTTCTCCATGATGCCCGTGTGCATGGCCCTCCCACGGATGCTTCAAACCCTGTGCAGAGTTCAGTAGGTGCCAGTCCAGGCGATGAAACGGTAACGAACCAAAAGTTTCGGACCGTCCTCTCTGAAAATGGAGGTGATTTTCGGGGGTACAGTGGATTAGACATGGGACAAACCTGGCACGGTATAATATGAAGAACCACATGGTAGCGCCAAGGGCTTTGGCGAGGAACTTGTGTTTGAAACCGGGCAAGTGGGGATGGAATCCAGAACCTTTGGAGGGTTGTTCATTCTCAAGATAAAATACATAATCGTCATTCTGGATACCCGTACCAGTTGGGCCTGCCATCGGAGGAGAGAGATGAGGAATGATGGAGAGTTGCGTTGTTCACCCACGACAAGTCCGGTGACTGCCGTACGACCCGGGCCGGGCGGCGACTTGCAGTCACGGTGAAGTGAAGTGAACATGAACGAAGCAGATGTAATCATGTCCGAGTACCCAAGGATCACATACCAGTATTCAGGAAGAGCCTTCGATCGGCTTTTCAAAGGTATGAAGCTTTCACGGGCCACCAGACTTAGTTTTTTGCTGACTGTGCTTGTTGCGTAGAACAATCGCTAGACGAAACGAAAGTAGTGGTGCGTAAAAAGCTTGGGCTCAGTCACGATGCCCCGATCGACCTGGTACAAATGCGTGACGGGAAAAAAGTTGATTTGGAAGATGGTGTGTCCGTCCAAGCAGTCCAAGCAGAAATTCATTCTCAAAGTTGTTTTAGACGATGACTTTGAAGCCTTCAAGGCTCTCACAAAGACTTCGTTGCACGCAACCGTGGCCGTGATCATCCCGGAGAACGAGTCGTCACCAAATTCCGTTGTACGTGATTGCGTCTCTCGCTTTGAGTTTTTCTAACGATGCAGAGCAGGATATGAATGCCTCACGGGAAGGGAAAGGACATCCTAACGATCCTCATCCAGAGCCTCACGCACGGGAAGCAGCGCAATCTGTTGTGGTTGCACCTATCACAGAGAGCCCGTTGCAGTCACCCGTAACTCATGCCACGGGAACATTATTCCCTCGAAAAAAGCGGAAAGTCGCATTCGATGACGACGACACTGTAACACACCCTCAGCACACCCACCAGCCACCCTCATCGTCCCGCGAAGTGCCTCCCACCGTAATTCACGACTCCACTTCGGAAGCCGTGGCTCTGCCACCTTCGACGCCACGTTCTCAAACCCAGACGACGGACTCAGGAAGGCGCAAGCGGAAAGCTGCTAAGATCACGCCCTCAGACGTTGACGTTGATCCCGCTAAAGCCACCGCTGAGTCTTCGCGCAAAAAACAGAAGAAGATAAATGGTGCCCCTCTACCAAAGGAGTCCCCACCCGAACATGAGGCTTCGAAACCCGCGAGTGTTGGCATGCCATCTGGCACCCAGAAGAAGGGCAAGAAACAATCTAGACTGGCGGATACTGGTGTGTAATCACTACGCCATAGTACTCGCCATTTTTTTCTAAAAGGGCTTATCAGAAACTGGCGGGGCGAAGTCCAAAACGAGGTCGATAGATCGTGCCACGGATGAGATGCCCGGTTAGTCTTAGCCAGAAGTAGTCAAGACGTCGACGACTGTGCGACAGCTGACTGAGTTTCCAGAGCCTACGAAGTCGCATGAGAAGGGGGTTTTGAAAAGGAAAGTAGACTCCGTGGTGTCCAATTCTGGTGCCGACATCGACAGCACAATTTCTGCTTTTCTCGCTAGAAGAATGCAAGCTGACTCGAGCACCTTCTCGGCCCTGGTTACCGCTAGCCAACTTGCCGTTGAGGTCGAGGATCTATCCCCCAAGACAAAACAGAAAGGCAGTAAAAAAGTGAAATTACGTGCTGGGGTGGATGATACAACACATGCCATTCCTCAAAAACCTTCAGCGAGCGGTGTGGAGATCCCAGAAACCAACAGCGCCGAGGGCCGCATTGTTCGAAAGGTGACCCACAAAACATCATCAAAATCGGGGAGACCATCGACTGAGCGGAACGATTTCGAGCGTAATACGCCTGTCGTTACGGTCGCCAATGTCGTGGAAACTCTGGAAAATAGTCGGGACCCTAATTCCGAGCGTCGCTTCGCTTCATCGGAATCCCCTGAAACTGACTTGGGCTCAAAGCTAGGCCCTGCACAGCAGAGCTCTCGCTACGTATCCTTGACGAACCGTGAACATCCGCTGACAGATGATCCTGATGTCCAAGAAGCATTCGAGTCGATCGAGGAGCGCCCTGCCCAAATTGAAAAGAACCCTGGGCACGTATCTCCCACGGCATTCGTCCGCCAGAAAGTTCGATCAACTCCTTCGGATTCGAATAGAGATTCTTCTGACAGCGAAACCTCCGGCCCTACTTCAACGCCAACGACCGACTCTAAGGGAATTTCGAATACTGGGGCGCAACTCACGATCCCGAAGGGCATAGAGATCTCGGAGGTGCCCGTCGAAGCCCATGGCGAAGGCAGCAGCGATGAGAGTTCTACTGAGGGTGATGCTGAATGGGGCGGATTAACTGGAGCAATAACGGGCTTTGTCAATGCCCCTCCCCTGTCTGTACACCCCATTGCGGATCAGCTGACCGCGTTGATTCGTGGTACTGTGAAGCGTGGCCCACGCGCGAGCATCTTAGATGAGATTCCATCGAGCAGCGAGACAGGAAGCGAATCGAGCGCTGAGGACCTTGTCCTCGACGAGGAGGAAGATCTATCGCGCCAACCATCCCACAGGCAAAGTAAGACACTTTCAAAGACTCGCGCGCACTCGTCAGAACCAGAGCAAACCTCAGAGGGTGAAGATGATGCTTCGATGCCGGTTTATTTGGATACGTCGCATGAAGTGCCCGATCGCCCAGAAGTTCGTATCCTTCACCTCGTCATCTCGTGCGGAGATTGACGAAAACTCCTAGACGCTTCTTGCTATCGGCGAGACTGGGGATCATGTGTCCACCAGTGTCGAAGTGGAAGCATCGAAACGGCCAGAAGGCGACACGTATCCAGTGGGGACACCAGAAGCCCAGAACCAGGATCGTTCGATCCGCCCACCGATTGCGCCTCGCGAAGACGACGCCACTGCCCCGTCATCGCAATCCAGTACACCAACTCCGAGGCCAACATCCCCAGAGTCAGATGCTACTGCTATCAACACAGAGCCCGCCAAGTCCCCTATTCACGCTTCTGATCAGGCCGACGGGGTACTTGTACCGACGTCCTCGTCCGTCATCGATGAAACCGCCGCAAACACTAAGGAGATGTCTCAATTACAAATGAATGATGACGTGGAATCCGCAGTGAAGCTTCCCGGTGGCGGCGAGGAAAGCGATCCCATCGAACCAGAACCTACTCAACCTCGATCTGGGCGAAGCATCGGCCCAACCCCACGCGCCCCCCGCAGACGCGCCCCATCTGGTGTGTTGAAACCTCCGCCGATTTCGGAACTGCCATCCCGTCGCTCTGGCAGACTAGCCAACCGCCGCTCCTCTGCGGGTACATCGGAGGCTACACTTGTCCCACTCTCGCAGGTTCGCCGTAAAATGACCGAGGCACTCGAAACGTCTATTGCGATTGCGCAGGAGGAAAACAGGCGGATACGTGATGATGCGGAGGAAGTTAATCAAGAGAAAAGTTCTCGGAAGCCGGCAGAGAAATCTCGGAAACGCCCAATAACGCAGCATTCCGGCGAGTCTGGGCACGAGACCTCCCCATCGGTGGCACGGGAAGATGGCTCGCCTCGAGCGCCCAATTCTTCTCAGGTAAAGTGGACAACTCTACCTCCATCTGAGCAGACACATACCGATGCTTCGTCTGTCATCGATGAACTCCGTACAAGTAGCCAAGGTTCCTCCGCGAAGCTAGCTCCAGGTGCTGATAGTCCGTCTACATCAAACGCTGGGAAAAAAACGCCCGCATCCCCTCGACGTGGCATTATATCTCCCTCACAGGGGAAAAAGGGTGGTGTGAAGCCTCTCTTCTTCCCAGGGAGTAGCCAGGTCCCCCCGCCACCGGCCGGATCAGACGACGAGTCTGACGTCGGTTCACCCTTGTTGTCAAGGAAGACACCGGTCAAGTCAACGCCGCGTAGTCTTTCCCTGTTCAGACGATTCAAAGACCTCGCGGACAATGATATCCTCTTCTCAAAATCGAAAGCGGCACGGCAACTATTCAACAATACGCCAAGTGTCAAGGTGCAGCCGATGCCTGAAGCCAACGATGACGGGGAAGACGAGGAGAGTGATAGTTCGAGTGAGGCTTCGGTGATGAACTCTCATATACCTAAAGAAAGGCGTGCCGGTGCAACTCCGCGAAGGAAAGGGCAGGGTTTGTCATCGTTGAGTATCTAAATGATGTAGTAGACACAGACAGACGACATTCTGAATGTCACGCACCGACGTCACACTTTGTCACGACACATTGGTGAAGTCCGAGTGTGCAGCATCTTTTCTTACTCTTCATCATGTCAAGTATCGAACTCATCAACCCGAAAGCAGAGAGTGTCAGAAGATCCGCCGCGCTCCAGGTATGACTTTCAAATTCATTGTATGCAACAATCTGATTGTGATGTCTGACTCCAAGGTCAATACGACAGGCGCGATGGGCTTAGCGAATGTCGTGAGAGGAAATCTAGGTGCGTGGGTGGTAGTTTTATCTGATTTTTAATCAAAGACACCGTTCCAGGTCCACGGGGTACATTAAAGATGCTCGTAGACGGCGCTGGACAAATTAAAATGACAAAGGATGGCAAAGTCTTGCTCTCAGAGATGCAGATACAAAACCCCACCGCCGCTATGATCGCTCGAACAGCCGTCGCTCAAGACGACCAAGTTGGGGACGGAACTACATCTGTAGTATTACTCGTTGGGGAATTACTAAAGCAGGCAGATCGCTACATCTCTGAGGGCGTACACCCATCAGTCATCGCGGCAGGGTTTGACATTGGGAAGAAAGAGGCTCTCAAAGTGAGTTCCGCGTAGACCTTTCTACCGATCTCGACCTACACGATTGTACCCCAGTTTTTGGACACGTTCAAGCAACCTTCGAATCTAGACCGCCCCACTCTCGTCAGCCTGGCGAAGACGTCCCTCGCCACAAAACTCAATGCCGCTTTGGCGCAGCAGCTTGCCGAGTCTGTTGTCGATGCCGTGATTAGCATCCGGCCGCCTGCCCCGCCGAAAGGTATGCGATTTATTTGATGGTGTTCCACAGTGGAAATGGCTCACCGGGACTTTCGCAGACGCGAAGGACCAATGGCGGGAACCGATCGATCTTCACATGGTCGAGATTATGAAAATGCAACATCGGACCGCGTCCGAGACCCAGCTGATTCGAGGTCTTGTTCTCGACCACGGTGCGCGGCACCCGGACATGCCCAAGCGCGTCGAGAACGCATACATTTTGACGCTTAACGTCAGCCTGGAGTATGAGAAAACGTGAGTCGTGTGTGCCTAGTGCGCTCGAACGCGGTGTTGACAAATAGATTATGACAGCGAAGTAAACTCGGGGTTCTTCTATTCTTCAGCAGAGCAACGTGAGAAACTTGTCGAATCTGAGCGCAAATTCACAGATGAGAGGGTGAAGAAGATTGTCGAGCTTAAGAATCTGGTGTGCGATCAGGCGGTAGACTCCAAGGAGAAGCGGAAGGGCTTTGTTGTGATCAACCAAAAGGGAATTGATCCGCTCTCCCTCGACATCCTTGCAAAAAACGGCATTCTCGCCCTGCGCCGCGCGAAACGGCGCAACATGGAACGGTGCGTGCTTGTTCCTCGGAGTTTCTGTCACCAGCCCACAGACATGTCATCTTTGTATGTGGACGCGTGGCCCGTCATAGGCTGCAATTAATTTGCGGAGGTATCGCACAAAACTCGGTGGAGGAGCTAACACCGGACGCCCTCGGTTGGGCTGGACTTGTGTACGAACACACGCTTGGGGAAGAGAAATTCACGTTCGTGGACGAAGTGAAGGACCCCAAAAGTGTGACGTTACTCATTAAGGGCCCAAACACGCACACGACGCAGCAGATTCAGGATGCGCTGCGTGATGGTCTACGTGCGGTCAAGAATGCCCTCGAAGATGAGGCACTCGTGCCTGGCGCAGGTGCTTTCGAGGTTGCATGTGCAGCCCATCTCATCGATAATGCCAAGAAAGCCGCCAAGGGCCGTGTCAAAATGGGGGTCCAGGCGTTCGCGGATGCGCTTCTTGTGATCCCCAAAACGCTTGCCGCCAACGGCGGGTTTGATGTGCAGGACGCGCTTGTCGCGCTGCAAGACGAGCACGCGGATGGGAACATTGTGGGCCTCGATCTTGAGTCTGGGGAGCCTTTTGATCCGACCGTCGAGGGCGTGTGGGACAACTATCGGGTCAAAAGACAAATGCTGCACTCGAGGTATGTGCAACCTCACCCACTTGTTTGTCATTTCGGTTAGGTGACAGGGATCAATTCCCAAACCCTCCACCCGCTGCCTTGCGCATGATCCATAGCTCCGTAATCGCCATCAATCTCTTGTCCACAGATGAGATTCTACGTGCTGGAAGAAGCTCACTCAAGCCAGAAGGCGAGCAATAGAAGGGCGCAGGGTGATATACGCGTGAGTGATCGGTATTATTACTCGGGATAGGCATGTAGGGGTGGCGCAGCACTCTGTCTGACTTGCGGATGGAACGGGAGGTGTTGGGGAGCCTTGTATGTAGCCATTTGGCAAGTTCGGATGCAAATGATTGCCAGGCAGCCAGGCAGCCAGGATTAATCGATCCCGCTCGATCCAGGTTCAAAAACCAACCCCGACGGACAAATGGCACACGTGACTATTGACGTGTGGTGGGTCTGCTGGATGATGTATGTCGCTATGTCGCCAAAGTGCGGGGTGAGTATTCAAATTGGCGTGCCCTCCCATGATCCCTTCACTCCGGAGAGAGGGAGAGAGTGGAAGAATCGGAGACCTGTGCCAGGTGGAGGCGGGTCACCGGGTGCCCTTGAGCTGCCCACACACTATCACACTATAAGGTTACTCCCTCCTCCAATTGGAACTGAGTGTGCGCCGGCGCTCAAGCTGCGGCTGCCAGCAAGAAAAAAAGAGCCCCACTGGCACACAAGTTGGCCTGGTATGATCAAATTGCAGTGGCCTGCTGTCGGGTTCGGGCTCGGGGTTCCGTTTTTCCCCTCCTTTCACCTCGATCTGTAACTTGGTCCCCCTCCCCCCTCCCCGGTGTACCCGCGTTTACGTGCCCTTTCCGTCGCCTTTCTTTCGTCTTCGGTCGGCTACCTACGCCTGCCCATCACAGAATGGCACGTGCCCTTCTTTCTGATTTTCTGGAAAATCAAGTGAATATGCAAGGGGTGCACCCGCACCCGCCCTTCGAGGCAGCAAGGCAAACATGCTGGCAGACAGACGGACAGACAAACACAAGCGGGTAGCCGTAAACCTGAACCACCTCCTCGGGGAAACGACGCCTGTGAAAGGGTGTCGCGTTGCAATGGAAATTCTTTCCCGAGCGTTCTCTGTTTTCTGGCGAGTGTTCTGATTCCATGTCGTACTGCGGGGGGACATCGTGATGTGCGTGTGGTGTGGTCAACGCAGCACCCGGCAGAACATGGCCCCACAGGACGCTGACATTATACGTAAAAATAAGGTGATGAATACATATGCAAGCATAGACTACGTGAGGGTGTAAATGTGGGCCATTTGTCGACGAATGTTGCCTGGAATGATAGCGCAGTGAACAGTGTCACCGACGGTCATTATCACATGGGTCGGTTCGTCACGAGGGCAGAGTAGGAGACACCTGTGGTGCTTGCGTGGATATAGGTTTTGGGACGGCGGCCGAGGAATGGCGCCGGGGCTTGAAGATGAGGACAAGGACAAGCCCAAAGATGATGAGCAAGAGGAGGAAAATGCACTTCCGCTTGCCAGTGTTCTTCTGGTACCTGTGGCACGAGGGAACCAAAAAGGGTGGAGTGATCAGACTTGAATCGTCATCGGTCACAACACGGGGGGGGCACGGACCGAGTCGCGATTTCAAGCTCCTTCACCGCCTCGTTCATGTGGATGGCCGTCTGCTCGATATTGTATTCGACGCTGTCAAGGAGCGTGCCTTGGTCTATGACGAGTGACGACAAGTCTTTGAAAAGCTCCGCCAGAGTGGCAATAGACTTTGCAATTTCTGTGAGTTCGCGGTCACGCGCTCGGAGATCAGGCTGGAGGAGTTCTTGCCCGACCAGCTGACTACGCGACTGGGCGCGGAAACGGTCGAATCGCATGAGCACATGACCATAGATACAAGTGGAAAAGAGGGTGGTGCCCATACCGCGGCTTCAATATCTTCATCTACGGCAGTCAAGGCGTCTGTCCCTTTGAGGGAAGTCACACCCGAGGCAAGTAGAAGATCCTGATTCTTTATCGCATGGCCTTGCAGTTCTGCGGAGTGGGAGAAGTGAGCGTGTTAGACGCGATGAGGCCGTGACCCGCGGGATATGGGGTAAGGGGTGTGGAAGGGTGGAGAGAGAGCGAAGGGTGGCGAACGAAGGGGAAGGAACTCACTTTCCATATAGACACGCTGCTTTTTGCGGAAGGTCGCACTGAGCTCTTGCACTTTGGCAGCGAGACCACGTTGGGTATTGCGGGCGGCGAGCGCGTGATGTTGTACGACGTCGTGGAGCCGAGTTGGTGGAAAAGAATGATCGGGGGAAGATGCGAGTGCGCCGATGCGCTGGATTAGGGCCTGACATCGACGGAAGTCCTGTGAGATGGGATGGGCTGATGAGCTTACAACGGAGATGAAGATAAGAGAATTTCATTTGGTTCAGTTGACCTTTGTGATGTCGCTCGTCGCGGCTTCAATTTCTCGTTCCTCAGAGGTTCGGTCCGCAAAACCGGGGAGAACGTGTTTGGCGTGAAGCTTGTCCAACGCAGCGACTGTGCAGAACAGAATTCAGCCATCAGGCTAATACTGCGATCAACTGACGCAGACATCTTGGGTCGTCGAAATAGACGCGCACCTTTGGCGTGGGTGGCGGCGAGTATTTCCTCTACCTGTTCAACGTAGTCGACCCTGTTGCGCGTGTGTTTAATTTTTTTTTTCTCATGAAACAGATGGGAAAAGTTCGGAAGTATGAGTTTCGGATCTTACGAACCATTTCGGGGGGAGTTCCACGTCTAGCGAGGTGTGGGGCGTGCCCTGGTGGTGGATGAGACCCTCATTCTCGTCGCTGGAATGATAAGAGTCTTCGTACTGGCGACCGCTGCGAGACGCGCGTGGCGCCCGTACGCTAGAGTCGCGATAGGATATGAAGAGGAGGGTGCGCGAGCGTGTTGTGGGAGTGAGTGAAGAGGATGACGGAGAGAGAGAATTCATTGTCGGCCGTCGTTGCCGTTGCGGGCATTGATGGTAGTCCGTGACAGGTGCATGTCACAGAGGAGTCACATGGAAATCAAACACGTCCGTCTCTCTTTTTTTTTGGAGGAAAGAAGGAACAGCCCTCGCCTCGAGGTTGTGGTGATTGATTTGTTATCCGATCGTTCCTTTTTTACCCCCTTTCTCTTCGTTCTCTTTTCGTTGCGGGGTGCGGTGAGGTGGGGTATGCAATCTTGTTTTTTCCGAAAGGGCCGGCAACGAGTGACCTGTTCAACTGCCACTAAACCAGACAGCTTACCGCTCACCCAACTCCTCTCCTTCCTCCATTCCTTATATATTCCCCTTATAATCCCCTCACTCTACCATCTGCTAATCCCATCCCCCAATCTCACTTTCCACTCTATTCCTCAACTAGTTCTCTTTTAGTCATCGAGCTCCCCCCTCTGCCTGTTGACGTCCCCATTCACCCTCGTCGTTTACCTCGTCATTCCTCATCATGTGCAACCTTGAGACGTACGTTACTTCTCTCTCATCTTCTCTGACTCCCTCCCCGCTTACGCTGCTTGTTCCGTTCCGAATTTTCAGTGAAGGCACCAAGTACGGTTGTGGTGTGAGTAACCGTTCCGGCACTGGCACACCTAAATTCTGTTCCTAACACACGTCACAGCACTACGTTATCGTAAGTTTCATTACTTTCCACAAAAGGCCGCTCCTTTTTCGCGTGTTTCCCGTTCGGTCCGCTATCCTCAGGCGCTGACCCAACGGATTCGTCTCCCGTTTCCTTTTCCCGCTTACAGACAAAGAAGCTACGACGAATCGATTGCAACAATCGCTATTGTGTATGGTCCATCGCGCACCCACAGCCCGTGAACATTTGTCAGCCGTGTTATTGTGATAAGGTACGCGAGTCCTTCCTCCGATCCCGTCTCCGCCTGCTCAACCTTGAATTCTCATCCAATCCAACCGCCCCGCACTGAATACTTCTCGGATCTTTTCCTTCCTTCCCTGCCCCCTCCCTTCTCATCTCCCTTCTCTATAGTTCTTCGGTCCGGACGCAAAAGAGACTGTTACAGCGAGCACCCCAGAGTACTGCTCTGATTGCCACTACTGGTACCGCGGACCCGGTCAGCAGCGCAGGCGGTAGTACTCGGTTGGTGTGGTGACTCGCTCCTCGTGTTTGCCTGCCCCAAGCCCAAGCCCAGCCAGCGATCCGATTCGTTCCTCCACGTCCCAAGTCACGATGGCCGTTCTTGTTTCGCGTACACACTTGCACACACAATCCACCCATCTGCTTGCGGCTGCACACGTGTGCAAGTTCCATTTCATCATTACTTAGTGTATCTCACACCTCACATCAATCAAATCAAATATCCAGTGTAGCACAGCCCACTTATTTAGATTCTCCCTTAGTAGTAAGGTCTCACAAACACATGGGCCTCTTTTTTTTTATTCATTTCGCCTAGTCTGACCGCCTTCGCCCGCGTGTCAGTTGGGCGAGGCATCAAAAAGAGCAGCGCGATGATTCTGAATTCTGCATATGTGAAGGACTGAAACCTTACCTTGCTGCGGCGCTCGAGTTGATTGAATGAAAATGAAAATGGGTCATCTCAGGTCCTCCGTGAACGATCGCCATCGCCTTGGTCACTATCGATATCCGATTGCCCAAAAAATTATGCCTGCCCTCGTCATTCGTTCCCTTCACGCCCTCTCTCCCCCACTGTCGTTAAGGAGCTGCAAATTTAAAGAAAATGAATAAATCTTCTTTTGCATCTGTCGCTTGCTTGCGTGTTGTACAATAACAAAAATGACGAATGACGCAACTTGTAGTAGTTACGTTACGGTATCTGCTACGTTCCGCCCGCCCGTCAGTACGTACCGAGTATTTTTCTTCACCACTTGACCCCAAGTCCGACGACTTCGCTCTCCACGGCGCGATACTGTGTCCGAAATAACCCGCGTCGGCGTGCTTCGGCCGTCTCGTCCATTACCTTCATCATTCCCGTTCTCCACCATTCCCACGACGCCGGCTCCCCTGCCGCCCTGCCGACATCAGCCTGCTGTTGTTGCTCCTGCCGCTGCTGATTCTGCGGCTGCGAAATCCCCGGCGCGGGCGCGCAAAGCTCTCTAAGCGCGCGCATAACGAGCGCCTCCACCACCACGACGCGCTGCCGCTCCGATTCCGATTCCGATTCCGCGTCCCGGTCTCCCGCCGCGAGTGGGCGCGCAGAGTCAGCCCTGAACCCTCCCGGCGCTCCGTACTGAGCCAGCTCCGCGCCAACCTCGACGCTGCGACTGCGGGACAGAGGAGGAGACGCCGGGGATGTAGGTGTAGGTGTAGGGGAGAAGAGCTGGAGCTCGGGTGCGGGCGCCGGGCCGCCCCAGTAGGCGCGCTCGACTTGGCGCGTCCACGCGCGCGAACTCCACGACGACGCCTGTCCTCCTTGGCCTCCCAATTCCGATTCCGCACCACCATTCGCACCGGCCCGCACGCCGTCGGCGGCCCAGTTGCGCACAAGGCCTTCCGCGTCGTGCGTGCTCGTGCTCGTGCTCGTGCTCTCGCTAGCCGTCTTCTTCTTATCCGGAGCGCGCAGCTGTCCACCGCCGCCGACGCACCCCCCTGGACACGCCATCACCTCGACATAATCATACGCCGCAGTGCCTGCGCCGCCACCACCACCATCTGTAGCGGCGGCGGCGGCGGCCCCAGTAGTCCTCTTCGCCGCGGTGGCCGCGCTGCGCAAGCCGCCAGCCAGGCGTCCCGCAGCGCCACGCCCGACCTGCACACCCGCAGCGCGCCCGACGCGCCGGACGACGTTCTGCAGGTTCCGGAAACCGTAGCACGTCGCGCCGCGGAAGACGAGGGCACCCGAGGACATGTCTCGGAGCGTGTGCTCAACATAGTCGGCGCTGCGGACTGTTTTCGACTCTAGCGTGAGGGGATGTGGGGATGTACGGGCGATTGCGAGCATAAGCGAGTAGAGGTACGAGCCAGATGAGGAGCCAGGAGGAGTGAGGAGATCAGGGAGGACGGGAGTGCCAGAGGTGGGGGGGAGTGTGGGAGATGGAAGGATATCCTCGTCTAGAATTGGGAGGGAAAGATCGACGCCGTGTTCTTGGGCAAGAAGTAACAGCTCGCCGGTGGTGAGAACACAGTCTACATCGCGCGTCGCGTACTGTTCGTTGTAAAAATCTGAGCGCGACGCCTCAAGCTTTTTGTCGTAGCACGGCATCACCGTGACATGGTACACCTCATCTGGGCTATGCATCCCCAGACACGGCCCATTAAATCAACAAGGAACAGAAGACGAGAAGAAGAAGCGTACCGCTTATCCCAGTAATGCGGACCCAGCCATTGCTTGACAAGCGTGCCCATTACCTGCTGTGGGCTTTTCGTCGCCGCGATGAACGGGAGCATTTCACCATGAGTCTTCTCTGCATAGCACACCCAACCGGGACAGGCGCTCGAGAGCATTGGAAGTGCCCCGCTACTGCCGCCGTTGCCACCACCACTACCGGATGCCGCCCTTTCCTTCCGCTCGAAAAATTCGCGCGCCTGCTCACGCAGCACGATCTCCCGCGCAAACGTCGTATCAAACACGTGCGCAAAGCCAAGAGTGCGCGTCACGAACGCCCGCACGCGGCTCAGCATCCGCGCGAGCGAGACGGGCGTGGGCGTGGGCGTCGAGCCAGACGGAGGGGACGGAGAGGAGGGTCCGAGCGCGGCGGCGAGGGAGGCGAGAGACTGCGGGGCGATGGACAGCACGGGAACGCGATGTCCCTGGGATCCTGGACTGGGGTTCGCGGCCAGGACGGAGAGGACCTCGGCGTGGGACTGGAGGGTGATCAGGACGGACTCGGCGGACGTGATGCAGCCGCTGCATGGTTTATTCTCGGGTGAGCAGAGCTTAGAGGGAGGGAGGGACGTAGGGCGCGAGAGTAAAGTCGTCACCTGCATGCCAGACAGTCGTTCAGGGTTATCTCGGCAGTTTGGAGTTTCTGTGTGCTCCTGCCGCTACCTGCGTTCGAGCCGACGCTCTGGCCCACTTCGTAGTAGGCACCACTTGCGTCAATCCGAATCTCGGTCTGTAAAAAATTGGCAAGTGTCAGCTCCCGAGGAATCATAGGTTCGTGTCAAGCAGCGCATACCGCCGCATCTCCAGGAGCTGGAGGTTTTGGCGCGTTGGACTGCTCGACAGGCTTGATACAAGCTTGAGAAGGGGTGATGTAGTCATTCAGATCCGTGAGAGTCTATAGGGAAAAGTCAATGAGAGCTGGGTATATCACCAAGAAGGCTCACTAGGGCACCCGAGAATGTCATGACGGAAAATGAAGACAATGATCTAATCTAATCTGAACTTATCGGTCATTTAATGGTGATTATATTAATTATCTGTCGCATTATTTTAGTTATGAGTACATCCTTTTATTTTTTTATTTTAAATAAGTAATGTCCAATCATATCTACTACTATATAAATGGCGTGAGGTACATAAATCGGAGACGTGATTGGACGATCTTACTTTTGATTTGGTTCTTTATCGAACGTTCGGATTGTCTCTATGTGAAGCCGGGAGTGGAGGTCCGTAGGTGCGGTTGCGCTCCTGTTCGTGCTTTTCTTTCGCAGCGTCGCGTTCGTAAACTCTCCCCCTTTTCGCAAATTTCTCTTTCAATGATAAACTGCTCTGCGTGTCCGCAGATGTTTCTTGCCTGCGTTTTGAGACTCTGCCGGTGTGATGCAACTCCGTCGCACTCTGCATTTCTTCTTCGTCTACAGAACAATGATGTTCGCGATCGATTCGACATCGTCGACTCCTGTGGTGGCTTTTTCCCATTTTTAATCAGCCCACGTAGCGTCGCTGCATATGCTTTGACTTTCTAATCCAATCGATCTGCATGCCGCGTCGACCTCGACAACCTTCTTCCGCCTCTGTGTCGAGGCGACATATTGCGCAGCGACAGCGTTGCCAGAGAGAACGGAACAGTCAGATTCCATTTCCTTCACGTACACACGGTTCGTCCCTCTCCCATCCTCAACCTCTCTAATTGACTTTTGAAGTCGTAACAGTGCCTGTCGCTCGCACAGCATACGCCGATCCTCTCGAATCGTTATCGTTCGGTCAAATGAACGTTCTATGTACATATTGTCTTGGCTAGCAGAACGGACAAAAGCGAACCCCAGCCTACATAGATTCGCACAATGTTGTCACCATGGCCGAGTACGATTAGATCCTCTCCTCGAACCTCCTGCCGTCCTTAAAAACTTATTCGTTGATGACTCTGCGCAATCGCGCGACTTCCGTCGTCACATTCGACGGTATAACGCCGCACTTGCGTTCACGTCGTATCGTGCGGATGAAGAAAACGTGAATTCCGCAGGCGGTGGTCCGTGGATTTACAAACCGAGGTACGACGTTCAACACAGGTTCGGCCCTCTAACGGCCTCTGGAAATAAAGCGCCTCGGTATGCACAACTGTACTTTTTCGACCCTGAAGATGCATTGCACCAACGTGTACAAAACAACAACGATCTTTCTGTGCAAACTTTGCAGGCGTTGCAGGATACCTTGAACCGTACAAATCCGTACTCCGGCCTGCTTCTCCAAGCTTTCCACGACGTTCAGCAAAACCCGGGATGACAAGTATCTATGCGATTACTTGCTGACCCTTCCAAGGACCGGCGACGTTATAACCCTCCCACTGTTAATGAAATCCCAGCTGTTATATATGGCGACTTTATCCCATCGGGACCACGCGACATCGTCCTACGCCGAACTGATGGATCCCTTCAACACGTTAGCGATCTTCACGCGTGCTACGCTCCTCTTCATTGTGTGCTTTTGTTCCCTTACGGAACCCCCGGCTGGATGCCTTCTCCCGAACTTCACCCACGTCTCGACGGCCGTACATCGAACGCGTCTCATCCGCGCACTCGGATGACTCAACTTCAATTCCATTCTTATCGTCTTCATACCCAAGAGGACAAATTTCCCCTCATTCATTACGGCGGTCGTCTCTTTCAGCAGCATCTGTGCGATATGTGGGTGTCTATCGATCAAAACCGACTGGAAGACGCAGTACATAACGCTGACGGCGACGTCGATCTACACAACCCCGGACGAGTCGTTCTTCCTTCATCGTTTGTCGGCAGTCCACGATATATGAATCAGCACTTCCATGACGCCATGGCTATTGCCCGTTTTTTCGGTGGATTCGATCTCTTCATCACATTTACGACAAATCCTGCTTGGGCAGAAATTACGAACGCTCTTTTTCCCGGACAAACAGCTGCTGATCGTCCTGACATCACCGCGCGCGTCTTCAACATGTACAAAAAGGCTCTCATCGACGATCTTACGAAACGTAAAATATTCGTTCTGCAGCATGTCGACTTTCACCCAAAAGAAAAGCATCCTTTACTTTTTCATGTCGCTGTTGAGAACATTAGCTTTCTCGGAAAGTCATCATTCCCAACGCCCGCAATCACTCATGGTCACTATCTCGCCTCTCAACTAAAAAGAAAAGCAAACACTCACGATTTCACAGCGCTCTCCGAGTCCTCGTCTTCTCAATCCTCTCGGTTCCGATACACCTTCCCTTCCGTCACAAATCCCTCCCAACGCCCTTCAAACGTCCATTGCATCATACACACGTCATACTTTGTATTCGTTTTTCCGCCTGTAATAACGTCGCTCCGTCCCTTCGTCATATATAACGTCATGAACCCCGATGACTTCATATGCACATCGCTTTCACGTGATATCTTTCGCGCACTGATCTCGCTTACTTACCTGTGCGCAGCACGGCCGTCCTCTAGTTTAAAATAATGCGACAAATAATTGACGAACGGTGGCGAGCCCCATAAATCACAGGAATGTCCACAGATCGTTACGGACATACACCATATGGGCCCTCGAACTATTTTTTTTTCCATCGGAAATCCGTATCCCACGTTGCCGGCTCATCGTCGCTCTTACTCTGCTCCACATCCTCGTCGTCGTCTGCCCTGCGGGCAATTAAAACATCTCCGTTTGATCCACGCACGCTTCTCTCTGGTCCAGACTGTGATTTCACATGCTTCGAAGCACATTTCGTGGGGCGGGGTTGGAGAGATGGCGGAGAATGCCATTATTTCGAGGGACTGTGATAAAGTCAAACTGCCTGGACTAGGGTCTGGCCTGGTCCCGCCCCTACCCCTACTGTTCTCGTCAGCTTGAGTCAGGCCTTGCTCCACAGTTAATGAAATATCAATTTCGTTCAAACAGATGTCGCGTGAGCGGTGCATATGATCTCAGGGATATCTCATCAGCCGGATCCCGGCGTGTCTCGATATCATCGTAGCTTTCCCCGCGGCCTCTCTCCCCCGTTCTCCTCTCTGCCTTCGTCCAAGCCTGCTCCTATTTTCTGAAGCGGTTATCGCATCCAATATATCACGAACCGTTGTCTTACTCACTTGGTTGTGTGGGCTCACCGCTGGTTGGCTTTCATCCTAGGAATATGAGTAAAACTTCAGTATGCGAATTTTTTTGATGGGTATTTTTATTGTTTAATGTAATAACAATATCTAATGTGGCGGGGTCGAGATGGGCGACGAAGTGTCTCACAAAGACACGAATAGACTACGACACCACACTCATAAAAAAACCACACTCTCATATCTATGGCAAAATGAAAGTGTATGCAAATCTTGGCTATGCGCTATAATACATCTTCAAATTAATAGTCCAAAAAGTACGGAGAAGGCAGTAACAATCGGTCCTGCTAGGGACATCCGCATGCGTCCCTGTGCGGCGCTCTTGACTTGGGAGCCTTGGAGATCAGATGACGAAGTACTTGCGAATAGTTCGAAGTTGCGGAAGAATGTATGCGTGAGATTGAGGGGCGCCCAGGATGCGTCATTTCCTGCGGGGAGAAAGGGTGAATGTCGTGCTCAGGCACAATACCATATGACATTACCACCAAAGAACGTGCTAAAAGTACACACGTTACCACTGAGTCAATCTCGAGCAGGGACAGACTCACGAGAAATACAGGCCGCCGGGCGTGATCGTATCGCTGCTACGGAAGTAGACATCATCGTGTTCCAGGACCGGAACATCGTTAAAACTGATGAAAATAACAGCATGAGCATTGATAAGCACCGGGAAGCAGTTAGAGGATGGACTTGCTAGAGTTTCACTTGTCCATTGGCAATGTTGTCCGGACTGTTTAACCTGACAAGCAAGGTGACGCGGTTCCACCTTGGACTGGTCAACAGCAGCCACAAGACTGAGAAGAGTATAGGTTGCGTACTGCCCGCTAGAAAACGAGTAAGAACCGCGGTCGAAGCTGATACCATATTCGTCGTTGCACAATACTCCCGACTCCTTGCAGATGTTGTTGGGTCGCGGTACATAAGCGTATACTTTACACACGTCGCGTGAGAACCACCACACGACCCAATCCAGAGGAGAAACCGACTCACCCTCCCCAGCGCCGTTCGTCCTCCACATGAGGCGCGTGCTGAAGCAGTTCGTCCCATTAGCCTGGTGGCCACCTGAACAATTGTCCGGATCCGGCCCGCCGCGCAGGCCAGGCAGCTTCCCGCCCTTGCGCCAATCGAATCCGCTATCAAACGCAACCTCGTACGAGACCATCATGCTCTCGTACGCGGTTCCGCTGCTCGAGTTCCAGGTGACGTAAAACTGCGCGCCACCACTATCGTTGTTCTCGAAGCTGCCCGCCGGGTACTGTACCTGCAGCACGGGGCCGGACGAGGACGAGTTGGAGGAGGAGGTTGCATTTGGGAAAGGATCATTGACAAAGAGGAGGTTCGAGGCGCCGTTCTGGATGCGGCCTTTGGAGAGGCCCCAGTTGGAGGTGATAAAGGATTGTGTGCCAGAATTGTCGAGGGTCGCCTTGGGGAAAGGGATCGTGGTGCTGGTGGAAAGCGAAAACTGGGATGCGGCTGACGCCGCAGGAGTGGCGGCTTGGGAGAACGCCCGCGCTGCGAGGAGGACAAGTGAAAAGAGGGCAAGTCGTCTGACCATGCTAGTTCAGTCAACCAGGAGTTTCCGCGCTGCAGCGGTTGAAAATGAAGCTGTGTTAAAAATAGGTATGACTTCCGAGAAGCCGTGGAGTTGCTTGGTTGGTAATATCACCTGAGACGGGCTAGCCGCCGCTGTGTCGTGAAGTCGTGAATCGGTGTCAGCGCAGCGCAGGCGCGAGACTGAGAGGAGAGAAGAGCGAGTCCAGGTGACGCAAGTGAACAAGAATCAAGTCGTAGTGAGTCCTTGGACTGGTGCGTGCCACCCAACGCCACCCGGTCACGGGTCGTATTCGTATTCGGTTTGGAGGCAGCGTTCCCCGGGCCTCACTCCCCTCATCAGTAACCAAACATAATACAAGAACTCACCTCATGCTAGGCAGGGGTGGCCGCCAAAATGGTCGCGTCAACGGGGACAGTCAGCCCCTTCTCAGCCAATCTCGCGAAGACCTCACGACAACGACAACGACGGAAGACGACAACGTCCTATTTTCGATTGAAGACGATGACGGGCTTGAAAGTTCCGCCCTCGTGGAAGACGTGCGTTCTCATCACCACGACGATCATCCGAGGAACAAGGCGGACCAGGCAGTACGCTTCCAGGAGGAGATACAGGTCATCGCACCTTCGCTGCGGTCCACTTCGGAGAGCCGAGAAGCAGGTATGTAGTTCGCAGCTCGGGTCGTGGGCTAATCGTTCTGCATTCGGAAGTGTCACTTGCTGAGAGATTATTATTATCATGAAACGCAGCGTTCGAACTCGATTCCGATGAGCTTGACGATGACTCCGTCGTGCAAACAATGCACTTGGAAGGTGGCATGCGTCGCGGCGACCGAGATCAATCTATCCCTCTCCTCGTTGGATTGCTTGACTCCTCTGCAGTAAGGAGAAGTCTGGATATCCCCTTGGGAGGAGATGATGCTTCTGAGTATTTGGATATCGACCTGGATGAGCTTGCTGCCAAGCAGGCCTCGGGAGGCGGGATGCTTAATTCTATAGCTAACATGGCCAACTCCATCCTCGGTGCTGGTGCGTGTAGCTCGTCTCTCTTTCAGTGGCACTATCTGATGATGATGCTCGTTCCCTTCTTCAAGGAATCATCGGTATGTCATTCCTGATCTGCTTCGCTATTCCCAAGGCGTTAACCATTCGTCAGGGCTACCCTACGCCATGAGTCGCGCGGGGTTCGTTACAGGGATGTTTCTCCTTGTCGTCCTTTGCTGTGTCACAGATTGGACTATCCGTCTCATCGTCACAAACGCAAAGCTCAGTGGCTCCAGTTCATACATTGGAATCATGGATCGTTGTTTCGGCTCCAGTGGACGGGCAGCTGTGTCCTTTTTCCAGTTTTCCTTTGCGTTTGGTGGTGCGTATGCGTGAACCATACTCTTTTCTGCACAGACCATCTCATTCGATGACAGGGATGTGTGCCTTTGGAATCATCATCGGTGCGTGTGCGTTCTTTCGAGCATCTCGCTCCCATGCCCATTCTTGCTACAGGCGATACGATCCCGCACGTCATCCTTTCCATATTCCCCAACCTTCCATCCATTCCCGTTCTCTCCATCTTCGCCGATCGTCGATTCATCATTGCGCTATGCTCGATCTGCGTCTCCTACCCACTATCACTCTATCGCGACATCCACAAACTCTCCATCGCGTCCGGCCTCGCGCTCTGCGGGATGCTCATCATCGTGAGCTCCGTCATGTTCGAGGGCCGACTCGTATCGCCCCTCCTAAAAGGCGACCCATCCAAACGATTCTCGTTCATCGAACCCGGGATCTTCCAAGCTATTGGGGTCATCAGCTTCGCTTTCGTCTGCCACCACAACTCGCTATTAATTTATGGGAGCCTGAGGACGCCGACACTCGACAGATTCGCAACCGTCACGCGCGTGTCGACTGTGGTGTCGCTCGTCGCGTGTTCTATAATGGCAATTTCGGGATACGTCGTGTTCACAGACCGAACACAAGGAAATATACTCAACAACTTCTCTCCTGTGAGCGTGCTCCCCCTCCACCTCGTGCTTCCACTTCCGGACCGAAGTAATTGACTGACCCGAAAATGCACCGTAGAATGATACCCTGATAAACATTGCACGGTTTTGCTTTGGGCTTAATATGTTCACGACGCTCCCTCTGGAGCTCTTCGTATGTCGTGAGGTACACAATCACCCCCTTTAATGGCTCGAGCACGCGACATCATTGACGAGGGTTTAACTGGAACAGGTAATCGAGCAATATTTCTTCTCGCACGAAGCGTTCAACATGCAGCGGCACGTATTCTTCACCACCGTCATCCTCTTTTCCTCCATGATCGGTGCGCACACATCCATTCCCCCCGCCATGCGATGAGTAACTGACACCGATTGACGACAGTATCCCTCATAACCTGCGATCTCGGCGTCACACTCGAAATTACCGGCGGCGTCTCCGCCACCGCACTCGCGTACATCTTCCCCGCCGCCTGTTTCCTAAAACTCACCAGCGCGCGAGACCTCCGCACGACTCTACCCGCATACGCCTGCGCCTCCTTCGGCGCGATCGTCATGGTGCTCTCGCTCGCGCTCGCGCTCGGTAAGGCATGGACGCCCGCGGGAGAAGCCAAGATATGCATGTAGCCGCAGACAGACTCGCTACCGTCCTCCCCACCCCACCTCTCCCCGCTTCGCCGCCGCCCTACACTCCCACCCTATACATACACGATGTATCTAGAGGTATATATCACTTTTACATTGCCCTAGGATCGCAACTTGTGTGATTCCATCCTTCTTGTTCCCGCGCTAGCCGCGTGTCGCTGCATCTACGACCGCCGCCAGCCCGGGCACGTCGTCCAGCCTCTCGAGCGCGACACCTTGCGCCTTGCTTTCGTGCGCGAGCAGAGGCACAACGCCGGGGAAGCCTGACCAGAGCCGCTCTATGCGTGGGAGCGGCGGGAGGCCAGGCGTGTCCTCGGGCGGCTCAACGACAAGTAACCACACCGCATCGAACCCCCCCGCTTTTGGCATGCGTCAAAACAGAATCCAAGGAAGATTTAAAAAAGAAAAGCAGGGAGATACGAACCACCGGGTACTCCTCCGCCGATGACACCCGCCATTGATACACTCGCGTCGAGCAATTTTGTCTGTTGCTCTGGCTCGATTTCAACGCCGGAGAGCTTGCCCATCTCGCGCATTTTACCGCGGATTTGCTGCGTGCGAGCACGCAAAAAGGTGAGCACATCACGGGAAAGAGATAGAGCACGCATGAGAAAGAATACCTCAGTGAGCAGATGAGCTTCGTAAAAGGCTTCGAGGCATGTCGACTGCTCTTGCGGCATATTAGGGTTTGCAAGCCACTTCAGCACAATATAAGTCGATCATCCGTACTTGGGGCGAATGTAAGGAGTGATGCCGCACCTGCCTGGGCTGTAGCCCCGACACCCACCGTACTGTCTCAACGTATGAATGCTGATCTCGTTCGTAGAGCTCCGTAAGCCGGGCGAGGGTTTGGCCGAGCGATGTGTTGCACTGATCGAGAGCGGTCCAGAGCGAGTGTGCTACAGTTGACACACATGGTCAGCCATCGGGGGATTGAGAGTCCCTATCAAGATGCGATGTGGAACTCACCAATTGCGCTGTTCTCCGCTCGCCACTTGAGCACTTGGCTCACCAGCAGTGGGGTGTTACTGCCCGCATGGATATCAGCGAGTAGGAGGCGCGTTCGCGGTGGGAGGGTGAATGGTGTCACTGTGAGGTCCCACGCTGTATTCTCCGGCGCTAGCACCGAGAGGAGCGATCGTGAGCCCGACTGTCAAAGAAAGAGATAAGAAGGCAGCCAAATCGGGAGTTGGACAAGGAGAGGGCCGAAAAAAACGCACCGAGTCATCCATGAGCGGCTGCAGCACGGCCGGGCTGAACCGCGTGTAGAGCTGGCTCCCGAACACCGCGGCAGAGACGTCAAAGCCGGAGCCGACTTTACCCTGGGCGAGGCAGTGCACGAATTGCGCGACGTTGTGCGCGAGACGCCGTGAGGAGGCGCTCGCGAGTTGGTCGGGTACGATCAGGCCGGTCTGGAGGAGAAGAGCGGTGACGAGGGACGTGATGAGCGCGGCAGAGGAGCCGAGCCCGGTCTTGGCTACATCTGGAAGTGCAACGCCTGTCGGGTGGAAGGGAGGTATCTCTGCCAGAGATACGAGCGAGATTGGCAAGTTGCGGCTCTTGAGCTGCGAAGACCGTTAGATGCAATGACCGGTAGTATCGGAGGTGGGGAGATACGTACCTGGTCTTGCTGCGAGTAAAAGTCGTTATCTCCGGCAATTGTGATATCGAGACCGGTACCCAGCGCCTGTTCAAGCACTGCGGGACCTTTCGCCTCTAACGCGAGGGATAAGGTCTTTTGGAGGGCGAGATGTACAAATTTGTTTTTCGATGCCGCAGGGCTGAATGATCATTTGCGGCGTTGAGAAAGGCGAGAAGGCACGGGTAAGAGACTTACGTTTCGAGCTGAGAAACGACAATAGAGGGTGGCGAGGTGGCCTGCGAAATGGACCACGTATAGGACCAGGATGCATTGATGAACTGTGGTGAACTGACGGCGATGCGGCCATGTGTTCCTCTGCTTATAACAGAGTAGAAGCGAGAGGAGGTTGAGACGACGACGCCAGAATAAGCAGGATCGAGGACGAGGTAACCTCCGGCTAGGAGAACCTTTCCTGGGGCAGAGACGACTATCGAGGCCATGGGAGTGGGGAGAGGGAGAGGGCGCACCCCTCAGTCGAGTGCTTTAACTGCATCTCTTCCGATTAACTCGCATCGGATGAGGTAATCACAGCGACTTGTCCACACCCAACTAAGAATCCTTGCCTCTCGGATATGGTCTGATGCAACGTCAACGGCATCAACTCGTGTTGCTTCACACATGGAAGTCCACGCCGCAGGACTTTCGCCATCCCATCTTATATCGTACTATACCGCCGGTACGCTGATAAGAGTTTTTCCATCTTAAGAGCCCGTGTGCCTGTATCTCGACACGGAACGTCGGCCCGCCATGAATTTACGCCACGCCACTGAATTGACAGGGTGAGACAACACCGCGATGTGGGCACCCAGATATTCACTGAGAACCATAAGGATCGCCTGGGTCGCAATCGTTTTGTTCTTAGAAGTTGGCATCTTCATCACTGCAAGCGCAAGATGTCGCTGGCCAGATCCAGTGCGCCTTTCCTTCCCCTCTTCCTTCCTCTCCCCTTCTCTCCCCCCCTCTCCAAAGGCCCGGGCTGACTCTCTAACTTGGTCATTCAATAGGGAAAAGGAGAGGCGACTCGCGTCCTTCTCGTCGCCGATCCACAGATTCTCGATGACAGGTCGTACCCGGAGCGCAGCGCGTTCCTAAGGGCCGCATCCCGGATCTTCGTTGACATGAACCTTCGCAAGGCGTGGCGCGTCGCGAAGAGCACGCATCCGCACGCAGTCATCTTCCTCGGCGATTTGATGGACAACGGGTTCGCAGAAATGTCCATGGCAGAGTGCGTCCCTCAAGTCCCGCTTCCGACTCTTCTCGTCACTCTATCCCCCCATCTCCCCCCTCCCTTCTCTCTCTCTCTTCTCCGTTTGCTTAAATAAAGCTCTCTTCACTCTTCACGAATCGGGCGTGTAGGTACGACGAGTATGCCGAGCGCTTCTTTTCGATCTTCTCCGCGCCTCGCGAGCTCCCGGTATACTACATCCCAGGCAACCATGACGTGGGTCTGGGGAATCGTCGCGACGCATCTATTCTTGCGCGGGCACGCTACAAAGTGACATTTGGCCCGATTTCCCGACACGTGTATCTTGGCGGACACTCCTTCTTCTTGGTCGACGCGCCTGCCCTCGTAGACGAGGACCTGCGCCGAGAACAGGCAGGGGAAAATCGCACGGCCGGTCTGCCCCAAGACCTCGTGTATCTCCGTCACATACGTGCCCAGCACCAGCATGCTGCCGGTGGGTGTTAATATATTTCCCACCTACAACTTTCTCGTTGGGCGCTGACCGACGGTTCTGTGGTTCAAAGACGCGCCTTTGATCCTGCTTACGCATATACCCCTGTTCCGAGAGTCGTCGAGCTGTGGCCCGCTCCGCGAGAAAGGGTCCCTCCCTGCCGTTCGTGGGCTGGGCTACCAAACGCAATACACACCCGAGACATCTGAACTTCTCTTCAACGAACTCGAGCCCACACTCATTTTCAGGTATTTGTTCCTCTCTTTCCATTCCTTCACTTTTTCTTAAAAATCATGTATTCCCCCCCCATGGTCAACCAACACTGACACAGCGGTGACGACCACGACCACTGTGAATATACCCACATCGTCAACGACCGACGCATCCCCGAAGTCACAGTCAAGTCGCTCTCGATCGCGATGGGCATCCGCCAACCAGGCTTCCAGCTCCTATCGCTCTCTAGCGAGTCACGCACCAGCGCATATGAGCTGTGCTTGATGCCTGATCAACTGCGCGTCTACTGTTGGATGTACGTCCCACTCGTATTGGCCACAGTTGTACTCGTGGCAATGCGCGCGATGCGGTCACACCATCAGACGTGCTGTGAGGAACACGCACTTGAATTGCCCGAGTATTCCGCACTGCCACAGAAGCCATCGCCTGTGCCACCACCCGTGCGAAGTTACCCACTGCGACTAGCAGAAGAATTATGGGCTATCGCGTACCCACCACTCGCTGTGCATGTGATTATCAATGTCGCAGTGTTTTTGTAGGATGTACGGATTTCTGGGCTTTCGTTTGGGCATTGTCTTGAGTTTTTTTTTTCGTACCAAGTCGTCCGATGCAAAATAAGCATGACCGATTGGAGTTTTACCACTCACGTAATAGCTGCTTAATATTAACGTGATCTATTACATACTACGGGGAGGTGTTAAGCAACAGAGGACTACAGAGTGCTTTTCTAGGCGTTGGGTCGTTAGGTTAACCAATGGTACGAGTGAAGAATGCTGTTGCTCATGGGTGAAAGCATCCAAGCCGAAACACCAGTTTGAGAGTACATTATCTCTTTGCTAGTGGTAGTCCGGTAAGTAAGGCACACCGCCGTAATCTAAGATGAAGACATTCCAAAGGCAGAAAGGAGATCTAACTGTATCAAGGGTAAGGATGAAAGGAACGCGAGGCGAGAATCAAAGGAGTCAAAGGCATGAAAGGAGGAGAGTGAGTCACAATTGTAGCTAGTGAAATTCTAGGTAAGATCCAGGCAAGAAAGCACGATAACCGAGGCGAAACCAAAACGTAAAGAGACGATTCTAGCAGGGGTGGCCCAGCGTGTCGGCGCGAAGCCACAAGTGCGGCCGCGAGGCTGATGCGAGGCCCTTTGATGAGCGAGTGGGCGTCGTGGATGTCGCGTCGCGGAGGCGGAGTCGAGAATAGAGCAGGTGGGCGTCGAGGGAGCTGTGGCGTGTGGTCGAAGACAAAGGCGATGAAAGGGATGTGGGCGCGGGAACGAGGCGATAACGAGTAAACGAGGCAGGAGGCAGTGAGAGGTGTCGACGTGAGAATCGAGTCGGCGTCGGCCAATACCCCCACGATTCCGCGGTTTTCGCGATCAACTGGACAGCTCACCTTACACTAGCTGACGGATTCGTGTAACAATTATAACCATTGGTGTCTCGGTTCTCTTTGCTAGTCAATGGACTCGTGACACAGTAATAAATCATTGGACACACCGTACAGACTACTGGATGTCCAGCTGAAAGGCACGAGGACAGGGAACGAGCTGCGGCGGTCAGGGAAAAAAAAATTGGCCACGTACAAAAATGACAGAGACACTTCTTCAATTCCTGGAGTTGGCACGTCCCGGCGAGGGGAAAGGGTGGGACGACCGATGGGGTTGGCGAGACGAGGCCACAGGAGGGGGCATGTACCTCCAACATGTGCCCGTGGATTGCTTCGCGTCACCTTAGATAGTTGGTTGGTAATTTCTCGCATTACCAGAGGTCCTGACTACTTGAGACCGGGGAGGAAGTGGAAGTGTTCGTGGTGATCCACAGCTGAGAACGGGATAACGACTCGAGTGGAGACGATGAGCTGGAAGACAGGGGGAAAATATTGTCGATGGAGATGTGCGATGAATTAGTTGCGAGTGAAGTGGGGGGCCAAAGGAGTCAGGGTGGAACTTCAGTGCGAGTGGTCGAATGGTGAATTCGATGGCGGACAGGCAAAGATGGTGAGAGGGGATGTGGATGCCTTTTGCTTACTGCAGTTGGCCCCTTGAAATTCCCTGAAATTTGCAACTTGCTGTGGCGACGGTGAGTTACTTCCCAACTCGACGATGCACCCTTGGGCTCCATGGTCGTCATAATGGGCGGAGAATGTCGTGCGACTAAACGGCTAAAAGGGTTGAGAGGGGGCAGAGTGAACAAATTTGGCCACAATAATATGGCGTACTCGAGGGTCTGGGAGGGGGTACAGGGAAGGGGGTAGGAGTCGGGGAAGTGTCTTGCATGCTGTCTTGAATATGTGGTCAGTAATATTGTGGAGATGGCGGTTGTGGTAGGGGAGTGGGAGGAGGTCGGCTATGGACAGGGATCATCGATGGCGAAAATATTGCAGCGGGAGGACGGGAAATGAAATATGGGTAGGGGGGCGTTGGAAAGAACATTCTTGAATAGATTACAGGGCTCTGGAGGACTTGCAAACACTTGAGAAACTGCAGGGGACACTGAGGGACTCGAATCGAAAAATAAAAATATTCATTGTGAATCAACGGGAAAGAGGCATAATCCCGGGGGATGAGTGGCCCACGAATCGAGCGGGGACCCAAATTGCAGAGCGAGGACCTTGACCTTTTCTCCCGCTCTTGCGCTCTTGCCTCTCTTGATTCCCGTCGACCCTCTTGACTCTTGCCACAATCCCTTGCCCTCCCCTGGTCACTTGCCTTCTTCACTTGTCCTTCGGCATATTATTGCCCACCCTCATGTAGTCCCTCATAGATCTAGACGATCTCGAGGGGCATTTTAGTGCGTAGCAGATCCCATCAGGTTTGTGGCTGAAATAGCGGTGTATTTTTTTTTCGACTTGTTTCTTCGTGTTGGGGAAGGACCAAGAAACTTTCCTGAATCTCTGGCACGGTCAAGGCAAGCCCCTTAACAAACTCAAGATTGTTGCCGCAGTGCGATGGCCGACACCTTGATGGCAGTACCGAGCCCACAATAGCCAAGTAGAGCAGTTCCTCTGGGGCTCTTGTGACATTTTCATGGCAAATCACACCGGATTTTCTCTTCATGTTTCTTGATTGATCACTCTGACTTGTCTTGTGCTCCAGACGACTGTTTGAGTGTCCTCTTCGAGGAGCAAGTGACTTGATCAGGCCGGAAAGCTCTTGCATGCTCAGATCTCAGTCCAGTCACAGAAACAAGCTACTTTCTGTCTTGATTGAGAGCTTCACGCACAGATTTTGATCACCAGGTCCCTTGAAGGTATCTTGCTCATTGTCGTTCAATGCAGACATGCGGCCCTTGTCACGTTGTCACGTAATTACGTGACATCCGTTTTTGAGCACGTGTCTGCGATCCCGCCCCGTTCGGCGCTTGTGCGGGCGCACGGCCAGGGCAACGCAGTCAGGCCGAGGATAAATGAGCGACAGAGCGGATGTGCCGACAAGGGAAGGTGAAAACGGGGGGGAAAATATTCCTGCTATCCCCGTCCTCCCAGATCACAGATGCAGGACTTCTGTTGGCGCGATATGCGTTGCAAGACCGAAGTTGCCGCTGCAATACCACCTCGCCAGATCTGGCTGTTCTTGGTGTAGACGCAAGCGAGAAATATGTCTGCGCGGCCTCTTGGATCGGATCTTCGATTCCCTGTTTAAATTTCGACGGAAGCAAATTTCGAGAAAAAGTCCGATGGTAACTCGGTCTCCGTAGAGTTCAAAGCACCAACACCAACTAGCAGCACCCTGAAGAGCTGGAAGTTCTCCATACCGTTAATGGCTTCCGGGGAGTCGGCAGAGAGATGGTAGACGAGTCTGGGATCAATGCCGCGAACGCTGGGGGAAGGAGCAAGACAAGGCGCCAGAATCTAGACCCGGCGCCAGTCGAATGCCCGCTCAGTACTGTATCTCGTGGGCGTGGCTGTCTTTTTCTTTCTTGAAAACACCGCGCCGCCATTTAAAATGCTCCAAATCCCTGGCAGTTCCCCGTTACTCTCTCTTTCTTTCCCCCTACCCTTCACCTTGTGATGGCCCAACAAGGACAGAAAACCTTCGAAGAGAGGCCTCGAGGAGAGGAACAAGAAGAAGACTCGGTCTACTATAAAACATATCTTTTTTGGCCTTCTAGAGGCCGCTCCTCGTTGCCCCTCTACGGGGTACGACTATTACCTTTTAGCGCGCTTGAAATGGCCATTAACGTATTCACGCAACAGCCTATTATCTCGCTCTACTCGGAGTCAGAATACGACCTTTCATCGAGTTCCAGGCCTTCTGTATGTGGTTGTCCTTGTACAGTGTTCTGAACAAAAGAGATATTTATCTATACAGTCTCCGATTACATTTGCACCTATAGTGAATTGCACTTCACCACCTCCAATGGAAGAATCCATCGATGTCGGCGTAGCCCCTCTAGATGAACCCGAGGCTGAAGCTCAGGAACCAAAGGAAGAGGCATTAGCAAAATATAGCACACTGTTTAAAATGGGTCTATTCTTTTCGGTGAGCTATAGTTTATTCGCCATGTTTCTCCCCAATCTGACACGATTTCAACCCGCAGCAGGTGACCCATCATCTGGACCGCGCCATCGAGGGCGTCAAAATCAAGCTTCAGAAGCCAAAGTCGCAAACGTAGTGAATCATCGGGGGAAACTCACTCTGAATCCATATTCTGTCGTCCTTCGACGAGACTCGTGTGGTTTCATTATTTTCTTGCTATCACACGCTTTCTTGCAATCTTTTTGTGCTTACAATAAATACATGAAAATTAATGAAGTGGTTTCTTCACTGCCCTCGTGCCTCACGCCACAACGGCGTCAATGCCTGTGCGACCGTGTTCGCGGCCACTTCAATCATCCCACGCACATCGTCGTCTTTGATCGCGGCGAGTAAGCCCCGCGCACTCCAACGGTCGGGATGGAACCGTCTGTGCGATTTCTCAACAAAGACGCGGTAGTCCTGTGCACGCATGTGTCCGCGCACGGTGCGGAAGAACGTCTCCACGGCAGCCCAGTCGATGTCTTCCGGCCCAAAGGTGAACGGCGCGCAGAGGGTCGGCCACGGGATATCCTCAAAGGTCAACGACGCGGGCCTCGCCGTTTCGTCGAAGGACTCGCAGAGCACGCGATAGCGCTCAAGCGCGCGCTGGGAAGTCCAAGGCCCGCGGGCCCAGCGCGCGCGCTGCGCCTCTCTGCGTCGTTTCGCCGCTTCGGCTTCGGCCTCAGCCTGGCGCGCGCGTTCCCGCCGCTCGCGCTCGGCTTCTTCTTCTTCTTCGCGGCGCTCGCGCTCCGCCCGCGCGAGCGCTTCGGCTTCCTCTTCGCGCCTGCGCCGTCGCTCGACTGCTGCGCGCTCCTCCGCTTCCTCTTCTCGCTCTTGACGCTCCCGTGCGCGCGCGGCTGCCTCCCAGAGAGGCCGGTCGCGCTCGAGCTCGACGATCTTGCGGCGGGACTCGGCGATGCGCTCTTCGTGCATGCGTAGCTCGTCGAGCGCCTCGGTCAGTCCGTCTGGCTCTGGCTCTGGGTCGTCCTGTAAGTGTGGTTTATTGTCCTGTCCTTGGTCCTCTGTCGAGGGGGTCAGGTTCGGCACGAGAGGCGTTGACGGGCGGTTGGTCACTTACCGCTCGGTTGAGTGTAGTCCTCTGGCATCTCGGCGATGATATCTTCCATTAAAGCATGATCGCGGGCGTCGCGACGTGCGTCGCGTTCTGTGGTCATGCGATGCGTGTACTCCTCCGTCCGTGCGCGGACACGCTCTTTCACTTTGGTAGCCGCCCCATGGCGAATCGAATCAGGTGAGCGTGTGCGCGCCCGTTTCAAAGGCTTGAACCTAAGGTCGCCTCCCAACGTGGTTGGCGAAACACTTTCGTCATCTACTAAAGGGAAACCGAGTTATCGCGTGAGTTCATGAAGAGAATGAACAGTAATTACCTTTCCTCCGCTTTGAAGCTGAAGGAGGGGCAGTAGTAGTTTGTGGTGTCCGTGGCGGTGTTGTACTTCGCATGTCTTCATCGGGTGGCTCTTGCGATGGGGCGTCCCCGATGTTGACTCGTGTTGTTCTGGGTATACGTGTGCGTCGTATGCCGCCTCTTCTTTCGCGAACACGCCTGAGAGGTACATGTGTCCGCGGAGTTTGGCGAGGTGGATTGGGGTTTATTGTTGCATCTACCTCATCTTCACCGCTATCCGAGTCGACGACGTGAATGACATGTCTTCGCTTTTTTGGTGATTGTTGATTGTCTTCCTCGAAACTCGAAGGGGGCGTCGATAATCGCCGTTTCTGGGAGCCATCGGCAAAAGTGGATGATCGAGATGACGCAGAGGACCAAGTGAATGAAGGGGCTGACATGACTTTGGCGCGGATCGTAGGAGGCTGAGGTGGAGCTGGGACAAAGCAATCATAGAAAGGGTCGAGTTTGTGAATATCCCACTGATCCTGGTCACATAAAACGATGTTTCTACGAGGAGTCACACGTCAGAAGTTTTGCAGCGTGTTGTGAAAACGTAATGTACCCAAGAAAGTCGACGGGGCGTGGCCAGGTGCCCTCATCATTCACGTCTTCTGCAAGTCGTGCACGGGGAACAAATCTCCAATGAGAAAACCCACTCGGGTGTGTTTCTATAACAATGCGCTTTGGATTGGATGGGCCATCGCGGGTGTGGTGGGGTTGCGTATTTGAGGCGGTGAGGGGGTGAAAGGACGCGAACACCAATTTCGCGTCTGGATGACGCAACACGCGCGAAGATTGAGTCTGGTCAAGTTGGCCTGGGCGTGAACCTGATAGCGAGCGTGGAGGTGCGGTCATTGAGCTTCGTAGGCGACAAGCCGTCCTCACTCAAAACGCGCGCGTGCCGCAACTGCTGCAGGTCACGTGAGGGTCGGGATCATGTCATCACGTGGTTTGCGCGCATATCGGCGCCTGTGAGTGACTCTTTCATGCCAGAGGACGTGTAATGACTCGTTTGCCGTCCTATTTAAATATCTTCCGTTTTTGAATCGTCCTTGTGTATCATTATCGCTACTATTTCGTTTTACAGGATCAGTCATGGCAACATTACAATCCTTCCAGGCCGAGATTGAGGACATCCGAAATCGGGAACTCGCAAAGACACGCGCGCAGTCCCAGCCCGACGCCCTTAAGAGGCATGTAGATCACAAATCTGCGCCCAAAGTTAGAAAGAAGACAGTCGGTGAAGCGTCAGCGACACCCCCTGTAACACCCAAGCCCGTGATCGACGAATCAATCCACGATCTCACTGACATCGAGCATTCTATCGAGGCGCGCCATACTCGTATCCTTATCTGTTCTACAATTCCCACTGATATCCCATCGTATAGATTGCTCTATTATCTCCAGAGGGAGGAGATACGCAAGCTAGAGATTTAATTGCGGCCCTTCTAACCCGTCAAGGGGGGGAGTATCTGCTTCGGCTAGGCGCTCGTCCTCCAAGGGCACCATTACTTGCCAATGAGGATCTTGACAACGCCAATGACTGGACAGGAGAACGAAGAACAGAGATTGAGATTGACGCCATGATTGTCCATCTCGGTCAACTAGTCGAAGAAGTCGGCGGCAAGGTACTCTCCGTGATAAACGGCACAGCCTTCCCCTCATAGAATGAGCGTCAGATTTGCATATTATTACGAGCAGGGGGGCCACATCCTCGAGCCTCGGTGTTGCTTCGATTACCTCCACCTGACGTATCTCTCATACCTGAGGTACGATGCGCGGTGGTCGGGAATGTAGATAGTGGCAAATCAACCATACTTGGCGTCCTAACAAGGGGTGAGTTCTGTCTAACACACCACCAATAATCCGTCTCAAATAGAGAGATAGGTGGCCTTGATGATGGGAGAGGATTGGCCCGCGTTGCCCTTTTTAGGCATAAACATGAGATAGAGAGCGGACGGACTTCTTCAGTCGGCATGGAGGTAAGTGAGGTATGCCTCTCTGATGCAGTTTTTGAGCAATGCAGATTTTGGGATTTGATGTTGGCGGCGTGCCAATACTCCCGCTTTCTTCAGGCTCAGTCGACCCTGACGTTCTAAGAAGGGAGAGACTTGGCTGGGATGAGATTTCACATCGCTCTGCGAAGATTGTAACGTTTATCGGTGGGTCCCAGTGTCGAATGGATGCACGCTTCTCTTCATAAATCATCAGATCTGGCTGGCCATGAGAGATATCTTAAGACCACACTATATGGCTTGACGTCTGGAGCGCCATCCTGTGTGATCTTGGTCATCGGGGCTAATGCCGGTGTTATTGGCATGTCGAAAGAGCACCTGGCCGTGGCTCTGGCCCTCAGTGTCCCGATCGTTGTTTGTATAACAAAGGTATTAATTACCTCTATTCGATCTTCTGTATGTTTGCTAACGTTGAATCACAGGTAGATATGACCCCGCCGAACAAGCTCGAAGAGACGCTATCGCAGGTGGTTAAAATTCTGCGTAGCCGTGGTTGCCGGCGGGTACTCCATTGGGTTCACTTGCGACGTTTTCACCTAACGTTTTCGTTTCCAGGAAGAATCCAGTGTTTGTCAAGTCTATTGAAGCTGCTATCGAGGTTTCGCAGATCTATGCCAAGGAGAAGTCAGATCATTTCTTTGGGTTTCACGCTCCGGCCTCATGTTCTCTATCAGAATTTGTCCAATATTCCAAGTCTCCAATGTCACCGGCATCGGTCTTGACCTCGTACGGATAGCTCATCAAACAGGAGCCAACTCTGCCTAACATTTTGAACACTTCAGGTTCGCACATTCCTCAACCTGCTACCAGCTAGCGAGGGCGATGCCGAGCGCTTTGATGCTACGCAGCCACTTGAGGTATATTTGCCTCTTCCTCTTGTTATCACGTTGCTCGTCTTCTTGACCAATGGATTCAAATAGTTTTCAGTGACGGACATCTGGTCTGTGCCTTACGTCGGCACGGTCGTCAACGGCCTGCTCAACTGCGGCACCGTCCAGAAAGGCGACCCGGTACTCTTTGGACCGGACTCCAACGGCGCTTACGCCCCGACTGTCATCAAGACCATGCAACGCAAGCGGGCTGATGTGGCGACTGCAGTTGCTGGACAAACAGTTGCACTAGCGCTCAAGCATGTGCCACGTGCGGCGGTGCGCAAAGGGATGGTGATCGTGCACCGGACGGAGATACCACCGCGGGGTGCGTGATTCTCTCTCCATTCGCTCAGGTTAGGCTGATACCAGTTACTGTTGGTGGCCTAGCGGTGAGGAGGTTCGAAGGACAAGTTTTGATTTTGTACCACAATACTACCATGCAGCCAAATTATCAGGCCATGCTGCACTGTGGCGTACGGCTTTCTGTCCTCCTTCCTCTTCTACAGCAGTAGCAGCTGACGGTGATGTGCAGGCGGTTCGGCAGACAGTTCGTATTGTCACCATTGACCATCCACAAAACCTCTTGCGGACGGGAGACCGCGCCACGGTTGTCTTCGAATTCATCGCGCACCCTGAATTTGTCAAGGCTGGTATGAAATTGCTGTTCCGTGAAGGAAAGACGAAGGTAGATATTGCGATGCATCTTGTGGGAATAACATTAGATTGACCATTCATACAGGGTCTTGGTGTTATCACGAAACTTCTATAAAGTGCCATTGCATTGCATCGTAAGTGGACTGAGGATCATCGATCATCCACACCGTGCAGCACTCATATTATATGTCTTGTACAGTGTATATTTCTATCTCTCGATTGCTCGCTAGTACAGTCCGTAATGTTCGGCCAATGTGCCCTCAGCATGTATCTCTCATCTCCCCGCTGTTTTGCTTTGTGATTGTTTTTGTCATGCCATTTAGGTTTCCCACTTCCCCAGTGCTGTAATTCACGATGCTGTACTGGGCTTTTAATTTTCTTCTTCTTCCAGTGATGAGTTGTGGGGCCAAGGTCGCGTAGAGTAGTTATGGTATCTAGTCGTGGATCTAGCGTCACAATGGGAAACACGTCAGACAGTTGTCACGGTGCACTTTTTTCGACCCGAAATCGTCCTTGACGATAAGGTTTAAGGTCGAGTATTATTCATCGGCAACGCGACAACTTGAAGACGTGAGTGCCATCACGTTTAATGAAGCATATATTCATACACTAGAGCAACAACAAACTGAGACACGAAACACTTGGTAGGACTACTGCGATACAGCGCGGCGAACACGGAACAACCCAGTGTACATGTGAACGCTGACTCAAGATGAAGTCCAAACGTCTATCATGCAAGAAACAGTCAGCCAAGACGTAGAGGAATATCTTATAAGAGTTTTCCCCACAAACAGACCGTAAAAGTGCGCAGATGTCAGCGAACAAAGCATTTGGGAATCTTTGCTTTGCATCAACATTGAACGGTGAGGATTCCGGAATTAGCGGCATCCGGGGAGAATGAAAGTCGGCGCCTAACAAAGACTAGGGTGAGGACACTGGAACGGCAGATGTAGCACAAGTACCTGCGCGTACTTTGTACAGAGTTCCTCCACAGCTGGTCGAATTTTCTCCTTAGCATCTTTGGCGTGCGAGTCTTTGCCTAGGAGGAATCAACAAAATAGCTGCTAAGAGCGACAGTGGGTTAATGAAGCCGTGGAAAGGCGCACCGACAATAAAGTGCACTACTTTGTTTGGCCTCCGTGTAGCGGACTGGAGTTCTCGCTTTGCATAGTCAACAGCGTGCTCGACGTCTAGGTCGCGGAGGTCAACAATTCCCTCGTATTGACCCTGGCATCAGAAAATATGGTTGAGCTCGCACGACTTCACATCTCAACACAGAATCGCCACGTACCTTGTTCTTGTCGTCAAAGATAACCCTGGCCTTCTCCTTGTTCAGACATTTCGTGCTCGCATCATACACGACAGCATCTTTGAAGTGGCGTTCCTCGGCCTCCTTGTCCCCCCTCTTGCGCGCGCTCTTGGCTAGCTCACGCGCCTCCAGCATCTTTCGACGCGACTCCGTGGCCAGTTTTTGCAGTCTTTTGAGTTCGGCAGTGATAGGCTCCTTGACGCTCTCGCCCTCTTTAGACGAGGGGGCCTAAGTGTATCTAGTGAGTAGGTGGAGACTCAAAGAAATGTGAAGGCGCAGGCACGAACGGTGGGAGCTGCGGTAGATGTGGTGAATGCCCTATCACAAAAAAGATGGTTGAAAACGAGAACACCAACAACCACCGCTGCAGTGACAACAATTTTTGACATGTTAAGGACGTGGGCCGTGGGGGCTCAAGGCTGTAGGCGAGCTCGGGTTCGTTGCGCCAGGCCCCATGGATGTGGTATACATATAAGATTTGATTACGGACATGGCCTAAGCGCTGCGCAGTAGATCAGAAACGATAAGGAAGTCATTGACGCGCTGGGCCAAGGGGAAGTGCTAATTGGACCGATTGTCACGGTGTCACACATGCACGTGCCTTGTTAGTTGGTAACGCAACCGTCGTGAATGGCCTGCTCGATTATGGCACCGTCCAAAAGACGACCCAGTTACTCTTTGGACCAGACTCCAACAGTGCCTACGCCCCGACGGTCCTCACGACCATGCAGCGCAAGTGGGCTGATCTCATGACGGCAAGAACTGGGAAAACCGTCACGCTAGTGCTCAGGAATGTGTCTCGTGCAGCGATATGGTGATCATGCACCGGACAGAGATGCCAGTGCCGTGCTAGTCAGTTCCAGAAGCAATAAGCCAATATGTAGAGGTATATGTTGTAAAAATTCGAATTTGCCACGCATCGTAAAAGTGAGCTGACATCATGGCAACCAAGTAGATGGAAAACAAAACATTTGAGGCTCTCTGCATCAACATTGAACGATAAGGACTCCGGCATTCGCGGGGTCCAGGGAGTATGAAAGCCGGCGTCTGAGATCGACCAGGGGTGAGGATACAAACAAAGAATGTGGCACTCCAGGATCCGCACGTACTTTTTACAGTGTTCCTCCAGAGCTGGCCGAATTTTCGGCTTACCATCTTTCGCGTGCAAGCCCTTGCCTAGGTCGGAAGAATATACAATAACAACTGTTGAGCGCGGCATGGGTCAATGAGGCCGATAAAGGGCGTACCGACAATGAAGTACACCACATTGTTTGGCCTTCTGCTGGCCTTCTGAATTTCCTGCTTTGCGTACTCGACAGCTTCCTCAACGTACAACCCGTGGAGGTCAACCGTTCCTGGGGGGTTATCCTAGCATCACAAGGATGGTTTAGTACACACGACTTTAGCATCATGACAAGATTGCCACGAGCCTTGTTATTCTCCTCGAAGATGAGCTTGGCTGCCGCCTTGTTCAGAATCTTCATTTTAGTCTCATGCTCTCGAGCATATTGGTCCTGGAAACTCGCAGCCGCATAGTACCTCATCTTGCGCGCTCTCTTGGCTTGCTCGCGGGCCTCCTGCATCTTTTTAAACCTCTGTCCCGCTTGTTCTCGTAGATCATCAGCGGTGGTGGATTCCTTGACATTCTAAGTGTGATTGTGAGTCGGCAGTGACTTGAAGAATGTGAAGGAACGAACGGCCGAAGCTGCAGGGGGTGTGGATGCCGGATGGAACAGTCCATCCTGAGATGGGATAAAACTGGAACCATAATCTGAGGTCCTAGTACCGTGAGTAGCGCGGGGGTAAGGCTGCTGGCGGGAGGCCTGTGCGTGGGCGCGGGTTGAGGTATAGTTGTAGGAATCACGATAGTAATCAGGATTTTCAGGGGTTCTGGGTGCGGTCTGGCCGCGATAAGAGGAAGCGGGACGTGGCGAAGGTCGATCATGACCGGGTGCGTCGTCGTCTTTGCTACTAGTACCAAAGAAGTACTTATAAATGGCGGAGCCGACAACAATCACTGCGAGGAAAGCTAATATGGACATGTCGATGGCGCGCTGAGGGCTTGCTCGAGGATCGGGGACAGGTTCAATTGGGTGTTCCTTGTGCCACAGATACGATACATATGGGCCTCGGTTGCGGACAGGGGCGGCCCAAGCGCCGCCGTGCTGTACATCAGAAAGGATACTGTAAATGGACATTCATCGTCACAACAGGAATGCTCTAGACGCCAGGGACGCAGTGGGAATCACTGTGCGAATCGAGTCGAGAAGCCCCCACCCGGCGGTCGTCATCTACCAGAAAGAGTTTGCCGTTTGGTTGAGACGTCGACAGGTGGCATGCAGTAGTGTAAAAGAGGCCAAAGAAGTGGAGAGAAGGAGGGATTAATCCAAGAATATCAAAATGCGCGCGGAAGAGTCCAAAACCGCCGTGCGGCTCCGAGTGGCTGGCCTCACCTTACACTAAATAATCACTGCCCTGCGAGGAGTAATATAGTAACACCCCATCTGTGATCATCAACGGAAGAAACTTGTAAATGTGGCTTCAAGTTGCCTGTTAAGTATATTAACTGCAGGAGAGCTCAAGACGAGAGATTTTAAATCTATCGTTGTGTTGTTCTGTTGTTCATAGTATATACCGTCTATACTATGCACAAGACAACATAGCTGAGTGGTGTGGTAACAGACAAGAAATCTGCAGCTCGGGAGTGCGCATCAGCAAAACATCCATTAGCTTGTTTACTTGTCAACTTGTACAAGTAGACAAGTATAAAAGTGAACAAGCTGTAGTACCTAATTTGCACATTTCAGTCATTTGTACAGCTTTTTGTCCTATTTGTTGTACTTGTCAACTTGTGACCATAAGATGGTAAATGCACTTGTGGCCAATTCTAGGTTACTTGTGAGCTTGTTGGCTTTTCCACTTGTACAAGTCAAAACAAGTTTGTGGCAGGTTTCCTGATGCGGGTTCAAACCCTGCTAGTGTTTGGCTTCAAGTTTCTTTTTGCCTCATGTGGTGAAGTCCTCACAGATCATCAAATGGACGTATTTATTCTACCAATTGCATCCAATGAGTGACAATGACCCTCTTACCCACGGGATGGCACACCCAAAAGCTGTGTTCAAGGTACGAAGAGACACTGCAGCGCCGTAGGCTTCAATTTCGAACTTGTGGAACAACAACTATCATTATGATCTAACTCAGATTTTAGTCCGCGTTGAATGTATTAGGGGGTAGGAGATAGAATAAGTTTGAACTTTGTTGGTCGATTCTCAAGGCGATCGTGTAACCAAGTATCTTCGCTGATCATAACAAAGGTAGAATCCACGACGCCGCGTACGCACCACTGGCGGGAGGGAGTGCAGAAAACACCATCACCATCTTGACCATCGCAATGAGTGTTATATTCTGACACTAAGGTGACAACAAGACAAAGTGTAAAGAAAGTGGCACAACAGCTACTATACAGCGCAATGAACATGGGACAACAATGTATACATCAAGACACCAAGTATTCCAGCGTTCAAAGTCGTTTCTGTCAATTCAAATAAACAATGAGCCTTCCAGCGTTCTCTGGATCTAGCGAGTACGCCAGCTTGCGTCTTACATCGACAGGAGTGAGTACACAGAATGATGCGACGTAAGACGCAAAACGTACTCATCGCAGAGATCTTCCAAAGCTGGCCGAAGCTTCGACACGCCGCCATCGGCGTGCGACCCTTTGCCTAGGGATGGGATCAATACGTTAAGACACTATACAACGCTTGCCAAAAGACGTACCGGTGATGAAGCAGACCGTTTCGTTATTCCTATACATGGCAGATTGGATTTCCTCCTTTGCATACTCAACAGCTTCACTGGCATACAGCCCGTGAAGATCGACAGTTCCTTCCTTATGAGCCTAGGATGAGAGCCTGAGCATGACATGGCTACCTCGATAGATAGACGGTTGCATACCTTGTTGTTCTCCGTGAAAATGATCTTGGCTGCCTTCTTATCCAGATTCTTTCTTACGCTCTCGTGCGACCGAACCTCTTCACTGTATGTACGTTCGGCTTCGGAATCCCTCCTCTTGCGCGCGCTCATGACACGGTCGCGTGCTACCTGCCTCTCGCGGTGACTGCGTCGCGCTTGCTCCCGTAGTTTCCTGGCCATTTCCATGTTTTGTTTGTTTGTAACGGCGTCAGACGCCATGTCACGCAGGCCATCCAGTACGGGTCTACGGAAACGCGGATTAACTCGGGGGGATGGATTTGCACCGGAACCGTGATAATCCGAATCAGATGAAGAGGACAGCGTGCGGGAGTGGGTCTGAGGAGACGGAGACTTGGGTGACCCAAAAACATCTGCGCTCGGGGAATCAGGAGAGGGTGTGCCCAAGTAGGAATAGGAAGACAGCCCGGGAGAAGGGGTCAAGTGAGCCAAATGGGACTCTTCTGCGTCAGGTGAGGGGACACCGGGGCAATGACAGCCAACATAGTTGTTAGCCGTTGTAGAGGTTCTGACTGTAGTGCGGCGGACCCTGGTAGATCCACACGGAACCACGTAGGAAGCCGGCAAACGTGCGGAGGTCGAGTAAGTCTGACGACTCGGAGATTCTCCAGTAGAAGGTGAGGCAAGTCTGGAGCAATGAAAACTGTCGTCCCCGACAGCACTAAACCCACCATCTTGCTGATGAATAGTCCTCCCAAGGCTGTCTTCCCGGACACTAAATCCACCATCTTCCTGATGAATAGTCCTCCCAAGGCTGTCTTCCCGGACAGCACTAAACCAACCATCTTCCTGGTAGATTGCCCATCCGTCGTCGTAGTATGGGGTTGCAAGGCTTGTCTGGGTCTTGGCTTTAGCCTGAACAGGGCGGACTGGGGTCGACGGCTGCTGATAGGAACGTTGAGTGGGGGTGGAGGCCAAAGAAGCCCGACGAGAATCGCCATCATGTGTTGGAAGATGGCTCCGGTGGTAGAGATCGTGATTATTATGGGATGTTGCAGGGGCATTGACAGTGGTCTGCTTGCGAGAAGAGGAAGTGGGAGGGGGAACTGCGTCGGGTGGCTTGGTCGTACTGGCGGAAGGTGGTGATGGGGCCGAATTGTCAACGGGTTTGTCATCGCTCCCACTATCGCCAAAGAAGTAGGCCCAGGCGGCCACGCCAGCAACCACGATGAGAGAAGTCGTCAATGATGGCATGTTCGAAAACAGGGCCTCAGGCGAGGGCTATGAGGAAACAGAGTTTCAAGTGAGTATAAATATGGGCGACAACTTACGTACCCAGTGCCATACACCGCACAATCAGAAACAATTGGTCGCCACCACAGGAACGCTTTCGGCGCTAGAGATTCAGCAAGGACTGCGCTAGTGGGTGAGTCGAAGGGGGAAGCCGCCACCTGTTTATGAGTTACCGAGGGATGAGAGAGAGGAATGGGCTCGGAGCTGCTGTGCGGATGGTAGATGTCACGTTAGTTCATTCAGGGGACTTGAATGGAAGTTAGTAGAACGCATATGGAAATTCAAAAGCTGGCGCGGAAACACGACGTGTGGTGGCACCAGTGGCCCTCAGTCCACCACTGCCATGATTATTTGCCATATCCCCAAACCTTGCATAAAGCCTTCGATGTCGCATCCGAATTCAAAAGGTGAATCAAATCAGGGAGACCATCGAGTCGACTCTGTAGCCTGAGGACGTTGTCGAGCTGAATCGTCGCGATTGGTCATTGTCGGGTCTACTCTAACTCCGAATTTGAAGCTGGTTCAGGTCTGGCTCCGCAGTGGCTCTGCGTGGTGGGACTCTTCAAGTTGCCTCCTGTACTCTGAGAATTTTGGACGAGACTGACCTGTTGTCCAATTGAAGGATCCTAGTCGATCGAGATTCGGATCGCATAAACTGGTTCGAGACACTGAATCTTCCCGGTTGGCCCACGGTGACCCTGTTTCAATCCCTTCCAAATGGGAGTCCGAACACCGAAGCTCGTGGCAAGGGCAGCAGCGATGAGAATTCTATTGATGAGGGCGGAATGGATTAACCAGCCGATGGGCTCTGACGACGCCCTTTCAGTGTCTGACACCCTGTCAAGGATTGGCTCAGGCTGACTGCGGTGATTTGTGGTATTTTCGAACGTGCGTAGGAGTCCGATCAACGGAATGGGAGGCGAGTCTTATCATCAACAAAAAGGATCGACGGTGACAAGCAGATTCAACGCATTTGTATGGATACGTCACAAAAGGTGTCCAATCGCCTACAAGGTGTTTATCCTTCACCTTCCAAGCGATCTCATCTCACGCACAGATAGGCGAATACCTGTAGCTATCGGCAGGGCTGGTCCCAGAGTCGGATGCCCCTGCCATCAACAGAGCCCGCAAAGTCCCCCTTTTTGCTTCTGATCGCACCAACTGGCAGGGTACATTGAACCGCTTTGGCTGCTCGAATGCGACGTTTCAAAGCAGCTCTTGTTCGCACGTGTCGATAATGCATAGATAGTCCCCCTCGTCAGATCTTGTTCGCTAGTACGGTTCTTCATTCCGACCCCCGTCAGAAAACCGAGGTGTCTATCTATTGACTCCTTCACATGAGCGTCTATCGGTGATCCCAACCCCAAGGGTCGCAATCTACCAGTGATGCACTACAAGCTCTACAGTGGAGGCCTAGTAGTTGGTCCATATCATCACAGGCTCCTCGCCTAATCAAGCTCCTCGATCGCTCTACGTGTAATCGCACTCAAAAATAGGAGATCCCTGTCGCTCAAACCACCGAGACCACGCGATGCCTGTTGGTGTGTGCGAGAAGTCAAAACTTCTAGGGGGAAAAGAGGGCTGAGAGCGACAGGACTCCTCCTAGAAAGTGAACTGGAATCATAAATCAGAGGGTGGTAAACGTGGGTGTTGGAGGGTGTAGAAACGCACCTGCTGTTGTCGATCTTGTCATGGATGAAGAGCTTCTGTAGTAGTGTCCCAGCGGAGGACACAACGCCGCCAATGACGCCCGTCAGGGCAGTGGTCTTTAGGATTGTTTTGATATCTGCGGCTGTTAATGCGCGTTCGACATGAACCTCCGGTGCTGACGAAGGAGCCGCAAGCGTGGAGCCGAGGACGGAGGTGATGAGAAGGATATGCGCGGCAGTCTCGTATGAACGCATTTTCATAACGTGGATTGGACAAGGTTGTTAGTTGGTTGAGCCGAGGTGAGTGTGCAATCGTCAAGACAAGGAGCGGACTGAGAGGTTGGAAAACGAAAGAAGGCTACGATTGGGTATGAATTAATTGGTCGACAAGGCAAGGGTAGAAAAGATTACACGCACTAGCCAGTACCGAGAATATCGCAGTGAGAAAGGAGCCAGAGAGCGTACAGCGTTTCCACAGTGCTTTTTATACTTGCACCAAGCCGCGGCATCTAGGAACATGTTATTGATAGAAACCGCGGTTGCCTGATGGGTGTGATGCGGATGTGTTATGAATCTACTTACCTGAGAGCCTGCCATACCCGAGACTTGGAGGAAAGAGACCAGCCAATGCGGTTGTGGCAAGCGACACGTGCAACAATCTTCAAGTTCAACGAACCGAGCTTTAAATTTGATTGCGAGTGGCCATTCGAACGTGTTTATTGTGTGCTTGTTCGATGTTGACGCCACTGTCAGTAAAAATTATGCAAAAAGACGCACATGCATCGGATGTTGGGAGTCGCTCATGAGCTGAGCTGGAACGACAACAGTACTACCAAGCTAGTAGCAGAGAGCCCGAGGAGTCACGGTGGCGACGGCAGGAGGAGCATCGGGACGTACAGCCCAAATAATGAGAATGTCGGTGTCGGCCCCAGCTCTCAGGCTGACCCCACTTAGCTTGTCCTAGCTGAGCCGAGAGGTAATGAATGACAACACTAGTACCAGGTGTACTACTGAACTGACGCAGCTTCAAGCTTCGCTGAAACGGGCAGATGTCACCCTGCATGGCCAAGCGGCGCACATGTTTCCCTGTGATCGAGTTATTCGGAGGGCCAGACTGGCCGCCCAATCGCTCAATTTTTATAAAGAACGTTCAAGGGAAAGCGAGATAGATCCGACCAATATCATTAACGCGTAACGTAATCAATTTCTGGCTTTGGAAACTCGCACAGCCGTTATGCCTACGTCCCACTGGCCGAAGGCTCGAGTCTACAGGCGTTTTCCCACTCTCCTCTTCCCACTCTGGTCCTTGCCAAACTCTCGCACCCGCCACACTCATACACATAACAACACAACTCGAACTTCACTCGTCAATCTCCCCTGCCTTCTTCGTACCAGTTAATCACCTCCACCAAGTCCGCTGAAGGCTCCTTTGCCTCTTGAGGGAAAAACTCCATCAGTTGCCGGAACACTTCCCTTCGCGCCTTGAACGTCTCAGTCGACGCGGCTGAGGGAGGGTCTGTCGGCGTCGTCGGGGAAGTAGTGGGCCGTCCAATGAGAGGCGCCAGAAGCCCGCGTAGCACATCGCCTTCTGCAGAGGCGTGGTCCGCGACCTCGGCAACCTCCGTCTGAAGAAATCGGAGCGCTTGCACGGCAGGTAGCGTCATGCATGCTTCGCGGAACCTATTCGCGCAACGTTAGGCAATTCGTTACAACGCAGAGACGAAAGCGAGGGGCCGCATACTGTTGACATCGTATCCGGAATGTGCCCCGTCGTACAATCTCCTCGCGCGCCGGTCTACAAGCAATCAGAACGCTGCTTAACAGGTTGCAAGGCACATCAGGGTGAGAACGGCGCCAGCTCACCGCGACAGTGACATGCTCCAAAAGTCGTCCAACCTCTGCTCCGTCAAGGCGTCGTTTCCATGGACGTGGTCACCTAAAGTACCATTCTCGAGTAAGCGCCCCGCGTTCCCGCCATGCAGGTATGCGATCCGTGTCCGCGTATCGTGGACGACCTGGTGAGCGTAGCGCGCTGGTGGTACACCGTCAGGTTGCACGGGTGCCGGCTGTGTACGTGTCCAGGCGCCGGGCTTTGAGGAGTAGCGGAATACCCAGTGCTCCCCATCAAGCCGTGGCACAAGAGTTGTTCGGTTGCGCTTCAAACCACAGAACCTGAGATACAGTGATCAGCAAGAGAGCAAGAAGAAAGCACGAAAAGGAGCCTACACGTAAACCTCCTTAAGGGTTGGGTCGATCACCGCCCGTTGCGCAAACATCTTGTCGGGGCCACTGGATGTAGCGAAGTTCGAGAAAAGTTCGGTGCTAGTATTCGTGTCGAGGTTGAATACATGCATGTCGGAGAGGTGACTGGCACCGTCCTCCATACCCCCAAAGATATAAAGAGCATGCTCGTTGGGTTCAAATACCATGGAATGACCTGCGCGACCATCTCAGCCTAAGTCAAGTACGCGTACATGCGAACACACCAAATCTGTGTGTGAGCGAGCGTAACGTAGACGGTGTACCCTTGAATCTGTCCCACATCTCATCAACGAGAGCCCTGCAAGAGAGGAAACGATAGCGCACGGTAGTTGACTCCATGCCTTCTTAGCCACATCATAGCAATAGAGCCCTGAGAACTTGGGAACCTCGGACGTCCAATCATTAACGCGGCCGCCGCAGACATACAGGTGCCCACGCGCAGAGTCCATGACCATTTGGTGATCAATTATCCATGGTGGTCCGCCTGACGCCTACAGACATGATCAAGGAACGCAGGCGGCGAGGAAATGGCTCACACTACCTCTGTATTTGACGAAAGTAGTTCCCAAGTCCCCGCATCATCACCGCGGGTGTGGTACGCGTAGAAATCGGCGCGCTGCGTCGGCGCTCGCGATTCACCAGCGCTGGCACCCGAGCTTCGCGTCCGCGAGGGCTCCGCTTCCCTCAAGTCGTCATCGCTGACCCCAAGACATCCCAATAAATATATGCACCCCGTCTTCTCGTCGAACACCATCTTGTGGCACGAACGCCGGCCAGGCCAGACCGCGTCCTCGCGCCGCGGAACGACGTGCCATTTGCCCTCCGCGATCGGGTACACCCAGAGGTCGTCCAGGCTGCGCTCGCCATCCCACCCACCATAGAGGTATATCCTTCCCTCGGCCTCGTCGATGCACATCGCGTGACCCCCGCGCTGCCGCGGCGCGTCGCCGTCCGCGCTCGTGCCGCACAGACGTGTCCATGTCGCTTGCGCGGGCGCCTCGCGCGCGAATTCGTCGAACAGGCCTGCGTCGGCGGAGAGCTGCAACACGCGCTCGGCGTCGGCCCAGTTAACATCGGATACGACGCTGTCGTAGAGTCGCGTGACGAGGGGGTGCTCGAGCTGGACGCCTGCGCTGGCGGTGAGAGCCTTGAACGACGTCATGTGACGACGCGAGCGAAGGTGTTTGAGGATGTGCCGGAAGGCGGTCGTCTCCATGTACTGCGGTGCTTCATTGAGTTGATTGTCGACGGAGAAATCACTGTAGGGGACATACCGCCTCATGCCGCTGCTCAATCTCCTTCACGTAGCTCTCGCTGCTGTACCCAGAGATGGAGACGAACCAGATAGATATATGAAAGCTATGGCTGTATGCGCTAAAGGGACCGGTGCATCAATACTCCTGCAGCAAAAGAAACGCGAATGTCACCGCACGATATGGGCATGATTTTCAAATAGCGGCTAGGAAAGGTCACACCCTCCCTGTTCGCATGCCGCAAGGCTAAGGTCTCTGGGACGCTATCATCTTTGAGATGGGACGAGAGGACCTCAGTCATGCGATCCTTGGTCAGGCCGACGCAAATTTTAAACTCCTTCATGTTGCATGGGTGTTCTGAGCATCTGGGTCACGTCCTGTGGTGGGATAAGGTTATTGACTACCTACGTTTGTAGTGCTAGGCAAAGGGACGGAACGAGGCGAGGCCATTGGCAAGGAGAACATAGAGTCAGGAGAGGGGCGTACCTTTCCAAAGGTTATGCTATCTTGGGCGGGCTTGAGTGACAGTTGACTAGGAATTGATCAACAACTCACCGATGACGCTAAGAGTATCAAGTCGCAAAAGAATCCACTGCTTTACATTCGGGTTCTCATGTTGCCCGCTCCACCGACTATTCGGGTCTGAGGGCGCGTCGACCAAGATGTTCTCGGCAACATAGTGATTACTGTGTTCTGAGCCACCAGCGATAGTGTATGACAGGCGTGTGGACGGTGGGTGAGAAGCAGCACCATTCGCCGACATAGTGGTTGTCGATCGGGATGTTTTTTTTCAACAACATTTGAGATGATGTGGCGTCACATCAGCAAAGTGCACAGTTGGACTTGCGAAATCTCCTTGGAGACGGCGTGACCCCCAAGGACGACAGGATAACTTAAACAGGACATTGCTTCAACCGAGAGCCATACACGCACATGCTACAGGTCTGACGGGGAACACGCAACACAAAAAAGACACAAAAATAATAAGAGGGAAAGAAAGAGCATTGATAGGCGGTGAATGTACGACAGGAAGGGATACCGGCTTGCGTTCGGGATGATACGGAGGTGGTAATTATGTACAAGGCGGAAAGTAGAACCAAGGGCTTCCGAGACGGGCGATAAGTGCCAAGGTAGATCATGCGTGAGACGGGTTCGGAAAAACCGGGGGTGGTCGCACTTGTATATCGCGCGGTGGTTTGACGCGAAACTCGCCAAGGATGGGGATGTGACTGCCAATTCACCTGTCAGCCATTGTCCATATGTTGACGCGAATAAAGAGAACATACTCGGACGGATTGTGAGCATCCGGGAACCCAACCACTTTCTCAAAGTATCCGCGATCCACCTCGCTCAGCACAGCATTGACGGACAGCGTTGTCGTTGAATACCAGATGTAATCGATCGCACCATGGAAGCTTGGCGTGTAGTTTGTGAGGGGTAGCTCGCCGATGCCCGCATATGTGCTCTTCAACCCCAGTCGATGCCGCAAGCCGTCGCTTGTATATCGGCCGTATGAGTGTGATAGGAAGTCCGGATGATCCCCCGGAAGCGTCCCATTTGTAAGAAACTCATATACGCCACTACCCGGAACGGAGTTGTAGTCACCACTGATAATGATCGGAATCTTCGTTCCATCCGAGTACGTCGGCGGGGGTTTCACCGGTGATCCGTCGGTCGGCGGGCGCGGTGGGTATTTGGCAAAGTTATTCGCAACCTTCTCCACCTCATCGACAAGTAGCGCGACCTGCACTAGCTTAACGTCGCTATACTTCGGATCCCAGCAAATGTGCGCATTTGCGATGACATGCCGTGTGCCCGTCTCGATGTTCTCAAAGAGGCAGATGACAGCGATGTCGCTACGAATCAGCACCCGATTGAACATGTCATCTGTTTTCTTGAAATCGGGCCGCTGCATTGCCACTGTACTGAACTCGAGGGGGTGCTGCTCCACCAGCTGGTATCTGCGATATCTGTCAGGGTACTGCACGGTAGGACAGTTTGTAGGACACGTACTTGGACTTGTTGAAGAAAATCGCACATCCGTCTACCAGCCTGCGATCCGCCTCATTCATTGTCTTGTAGCGAGATTTGGGATAGTAAACTCCTTCGTATCCTGCTCCTCCGAGCTTGGGGACAAAATACTCCTCGTATTGTGCGGTTTGAACCTCTTGCAGGCACAAGAAGTCTGTTTGATGCTTGAGGAGCTCAGCCATGATGAGATCACGGCGGTAGCTCCATTCGAGGGCCCAAGAAGGTGTGTAGCCGTACAACCGTTCTGTTGCATACATCTCGCAAAGAATATTGAAACACAAGACACTGAACACTTCTACATTCGAATCTTCAAGGAGTGCTTCGCGTTCCCCTGGCGCTAGGAGGTCACGCAGAGAGCGGGGTGGTGGAGGCGCAGGGATTGGGCATGAGTCGCGTAAGAAAGAGATGAGGGCCGGAGTACCCTCCTTCTGCACAATCGCCTTGAGGGATGGCTCAAGGGGGTTTCCCTCAATACCGAGCGTCTGTAGCTGATGCAAGGTGCCAAGTTCTGGCGGAATACTGGCTATGTGATTGTCGAAAAGGTAAAGTTCCTTGAGCTTGGTGAGCATGCCCATTTCTGGTGGCAATGTTTGGAGGTTGTTTCCCGAGAGGTCAAGAAGCTCGAGATGCCGTAACCGGGCAATCTCCGGCGGAATAGTTGTGAGGGCATTGTGATTGAGGTAGAGATTGATGAGGAAGGTAAAGGAGAAGAGCCCAGATGTAGGGGGGAGATGCTTTATGTGTACCCCACCCATGTCAAGTGAACTCCAGCTGTTTTCGGGGGGTTTGGCAGCAGTTGGACGAGGCGCCTCTGCGACAGGTGCCACAGTCGATGAGGGATGATTGACAGCGGAGCTAGCGCCGTTTGCGGAGGACTCTCCACTTGGGCTTGGACTAATTCCATTCTCTACACCATCAGATTCTTTAGTGACTACTTCAGGTGGAGGCTTGTTGGGGTTCGTGATGGGGATTGCGGACTTTGTTACGGTGCGGGACGCCATGGCGCTAGCACGAGCGCGGTGATGCGGGGACCGAGAGGCACGAATCATCTGATCAAAATGAAAAAAAAGGTTGGCTCGTAAAACGAGTCCACATGTGAGAAAACAATGACGCACCTCGCATTTGAGTAACTGCTGCTGCCAATGAGGTGTGATGATCTGACTCGACGTGCTCCCCGGTGAACCCTGCCCAACACCAAGGGTTTGTCCAAGGACGTTGACGGCGACACCTCCATTTGAGGGTGGTGAGGGATAGTGTGAGATGGAGTTCTGGTGGTGATGAAGCGACTGCATGTGATGGGGCATGTTGCCATTTGTGTAGAGGGCATAACCGGGTGAAGGTGGGGGTGGACCGAAGGGATGGGTGGGACGAGCCCAAGGTGATGGATCCGGATGTGTTGAGGAGAGTTTGTGGGCGATGCCCGGGGATTGCTGAGGATAGTACATGTCATTGGCGTGTTGCCTGACGGACTGGGGGTGGATGGTGGTATTTCAAGATGAATTGATTGATCCTGACCAAACCTGAATGGAGAATGGAGGAAAGATTAGAACGAAATATGAGAGTGAGTGAAACGAACCAAGGAGAGTTGTCGATTATTAGCAGCAAACAGCGCAATTCACCAGCGGGTCGAGTAGAAAAGTGACCGTTAAGGGGTCACGCAACGTGACAATAGAGATCAGCTTAGTCATCACCCGGCCGAGATATCGTCAACCGCGTGCTATTCGCGACCTGCCCGGATTATAACCGTCCTCACCCCCACTCCCTCATCATCTTTCCCCTACCGCTCTCTAGACAATGTCGGTGTACCAGGCTACCGTATCTGCACCCGTCAACATCGCCTGCATAAAGTGAGATATTATTGTCGTCCTCACGTCATATTTTCTCATCCCCCATAGGTACTGGGGAAAGCGTGACACCAAGCTCATTCTTCCCACAAACTCCTCCCTTTCTGTTACTCTTGACCAGGATCACCTTCGCTCAACAACCACGTCGCGTGCAGACCCTTCCTTCGACAAGGACAAGCTGTGGCTTAACGGCAAGGAAGAATCCATAGAGGTCGGTGGACGCCTAGCGACTTGCATCTCGGAGATGAAGCGTCTACGTGCGGCTGTTGAAGCGCAAAACCCTGCCGCGCCCAAGGTACGCTTACCTCTTCCTTTTCGCTTCCGCCCAGGCTTTCTCATCCGACTTCGGTTCCGTCCCGCAGCTATCTACGTTCCCAGTGCACATCGCTTCTCGAAACAACTTCCCCACAGCAGCCGGCCTGGCATCCTCAGCCTCTGGCTTCGCCGCCCTTGTTGCATCCCTCGCGTCTCTCTATGAGCTCCCCGCGACCCCATCAGAGCTTTCTGTCATTGCCCGACAGGGCTCCGGCTCTGCATGCCGTTCATTGTTCGGTGGCTTTGTCGCGTGGGAGATGGGCTCCGCACCCGATGGCTCAGACTCCCTTGCCGTAGAAGTTGCCCCCCGCGAGCACTGGCCAGACATCCATGCACTCATATGTGTCGTCTCGGACGACAAGAAGGGCACATCGTCCACCTCGGGCATGCAGCGAACTGTCGAAACATCTCCCCTACTCCAGCATCGCATTGCACATGTAGTCCCAGCGCGCATGGATGCGATAAAGGATGCTATTAAGCGCCGCGATTTCCCGACATTTGCACGTATTACCATGCAGGATTCCAACCAGTTTCACGCTGTTGCACTTGATACCGAACCACCGATCTTTTACCTTAACGATGTCTCGCGGGCCATCATCGCGATCATAACGGAGTACAACCGTGCCGCTGGTGCCACCAAAGCTGCCTATACCTATGACGCCGGTCCCAATGCGGTAATCTACGCCCCAAAGGAGAACGTCAAGGAGATAGTCGAACTTTTGTTGCGCTACTTCCCCCAGGCCCAGCCGTTCCCGGATTCGTTTGCGCTCGGCGTGGACAACCAGGGTGTCCTACCGGATGGCTTTAACGAGAAAGTGGCCAAGCCATTTCCCGTGGCAAGTGTGAAGGGATTCATCCACACCCGCGTAGGCGACGGGCCACGAAAACTGGGCGTTGAGGAGGCCCTACTTGGGTCAAATGGTTTACCGACGTTCTTGGCATGATCTGTTTCCAATGTAATTTTCATGGTTATATAGTGTAGAATCTGATATAGACTGTAACGACGGTGGTTCGGGCCCAATCGCGCTTGAAAAACGCGTCGCGCACGTGATGTTATTTTGCCCCATTTTGTATGCAGCGGCTCCTCAGAGGACGGCAAGTTTGTATGATTCGCGGAGAAATGCGACTCGCATTTAGAATCGTCTCTTCGGCCTCTAGTCGTCTTCCATATCTTTTACAAATCGGCCCAGCTGTTTCTCTCTCTCCGGGGAAACGAATTTGTACTCGTCTCTCGTCCAGAGGGCCCAAATCTGTAGCAAAAGGAACAGCGAGACATACACCACCCAGTCCCCTTCCATCACCGCCACCTCCTCCAAAAGGTACGCCACCAACAATCACCACACGAGACATCGAGATGTACGCGGAACCGCTGTACTTGCGGGGCTGGGGGCTCCGAGTCTGTCCGATCCTGCCTAACGGAAATGGCATCGCTGTGTTGCATAAGCGGTTCGAGTTTGCGATCGCCGGGTCGCTGGAACGGTTCTTGGCGGATCTGAATGAGTACGAGGAGAAGAAGCAGGTCCGTTCCGTTCAGCTCACTATCCCGCAGAAGAAGACGTCCAGATGATACCAATTTCCTCCTTTTATTTCCTTATCCTCTTTTCTTTTTTTTTCGTTTTAATTTTTAAATGCTCAGCATCACGCAAAGACGGATGTGTTTGAAGATCAACGCGCTGTCCTGGTCAGCACCTGGACGCACGTTGCGCAAAGGTCGAACACGGACGGAAAGAATGAAAATATCAAGACGCAGGGCGTGACTGCACGCGATATTCGGCTTGCGTATGCTCTCGAGAAGTTGTTCGAGAGGGCGCTGGCCGAGAGCGGTGGAGTGTATGATCCCCGTCTGCGTCCGGAGGCAGACCGGCCCAAAACGATAGAGGAGCTGGAAGGTTATGACTGAGTGGCAGCAATTGTGACCCAAAGTAGATCGGGTATTTTCACTTGCAACTTATTTCAGTCTTCGACTCGAAGCTTCATGGGACATTCACAGCTGCGACAGAAGTCCCGAAATTGGGTCTAAGTGAGGACTCGTGCACCTAACGAACGCCTTTGGAAAAGAAACCTTCCTTGAGATTGAAGGCGTCTCCCTTGCCAAACAGCCGTGCCACGTGTGCTTTGAGGGCAGCAGTATTCGGCTCGTGATAGACGTCGTCGCCGAGCGAGGCCCGGATAGCATATTCGTACATCTCCTTGGAAGGAACTGAGAGTCCCCGTCCCCGCTCAGCCTAGGTCCCGCTCGATGTGCACGAGAAGGGGCAGAGGCATACCTGTCACCGTATCCGCTACATGTGAGAATAGGCATGTTTGGTTTATGTGATAACATGACACTCTGGACACCTCCACCCGGTAGCGCTGATTATCATCGGCTTGAGTAGGAGCGATAACGTCAATCTTGGAGTGAGCCCAACTTCGGCACCGATCGAAGCGTCGGCAAGCTTACGAGCTTTAGTCAACCCAAAAGCGGCACAGGATCCACCCACCTCGACCAATCGTCTTAATTTTTTTTAAATTTTTTTTTTTGAATCCGGGTTTGTATTCCGCTACACGTGCGACAGAGGGACAGAGGCGGTCACGTATGTACTACACTACGTATTATGCTTAGGAGTGGGGGGTTATAGACGTTGGGTCAGGTTTCGTTGACCATATGTAGAGTTAGGGTGTAAGGTGTGGTGGTCTCTAGGGTGGGCAGTCTCTACTGCTTCGGGGTGCTCCTTTTAGCCTGGGTCCCATAAAGTCCGCGGCTTAGCGCAGGCGCCAGTCTCTTCCAAGAAGTGTAGCAGCGAATGGACGCGCTTTGGATGTGAGAAAAGCTGGGGGATGTTTCGTAGGCGGCCGTTGGCGGTGAGATGCTTTCGACGCGCGTCGTCGTATCGGGGGCATTCCCTAAGGACGTGCTCGATTGTTTGGATCGTTTCGCCGCACTGGCAGGCGATTTGCTCCGGTGTGTGTTGGGGGAAGAATCGCTGGGTATATGCGCCGACGAAGGCGTGACCTGTGATGATACGGTAGAGTGTGGAAATGGATTGCCTCGAGAAACCAGACTTAGCTGCTGTTGTGTTTCGCGTGGGTCAGTTGAGGGAGCGCCCGGGTGGGCCCTGTGTGTTGTTCTTTTCCTTCCGATAGAAGGTGGGGTGGGGCTTCCCATCTGGCGGTTTGGTGAGCGCCGTCTGGTATGCCATTGAAGTGCGTGGGCATTGGTGCCATCTTTCCGCCCACTTGCTGATGGCTTCCTCCTCGCTTTTCGCCTTCTGGCTTCTGATTGATTGGGGTTCTACCAGCTCGGTGATGTCCGCGGTATTGTCTTCTCAGTTGCACGCCATTGTGAAAATTTAGTCGAGTTCACTCGGGCTACGTTACTAGTAGGCCCTACTCACTGAACTATACATAGTTAACTTGAAACGAAACATCTTTTCAACAAGCGATCAATCGATGGCCCAAGAATAAAACCAGCTCTGAGACCATTTTTACGCACAGGAGGAATCCGCAAGTCTTATCTGATCGAACGGGAGAGTCTACAATAGGTTGAGGGGTATTTTTCAATGGAGCCCTTAAATTGAGCAATGATCTATGGAGCAGTTTCGCAAAGCGACTTGGAAATGCCCAACACACTGGCAGGTAGAATTTCTCCGTGTGCACTACTGGCGAAAGTAAGCCTAAGAGCAGCTCCAGTAGCCACACCTCGTAGTTGCCTCGCGCTGGTTTGCTCCTGCTCTTGCCCCGTTCCTGGTGCCTGGAAGTTGTCAGCAGAGTGGATATTCTCAATTTCTCAACAGTAGCACAAGTCAACACCAACGTGAACGCGAACGGTAGTAGTAGTTCATGCCATGCTGGCAGAGACTCTGAGTTCTCTACGCAATTGAAGTCCCGCCTACGGTTGCCAGTGCGCTCCAAGCGTACGTCAGTAAAAATACCACCAACTTTTTTGGGCTCGTACGAGCTAGTACGAGTGAAAAAGCCAACAAGTGCACAAGGATCCTGGAATTGACCAAAAGCCCGCTTTCCAACTTTTCCCAAAACAGAAATAAGTACAAAAAATGGGGAAAAAGGTGCTAAAAGTGACTAAAGTGGTCAAATTTGTGCCACAACTTGTTCACCGCTTTTTTACTTTTTTACTTGAAAAAGCTGACTAGTAACTACTGATGTAAAGCGTAATTTGACGCAATGCCAAACAACTCAATTATTCAAAGAAGCTCAGACCGAGGGCTGCGCGTTGCCTCACCTCATACCCGGCGGTCATCGTCATGGATGGAGTGGTGTCTGGTTCTCATACTCCATGTAATCGCGTTTCTTTCCGAGTCGCATTTCATCCTGCCAGTCCCTTCCAGTGACAGGTTACCACGTCAGTGTAATCAAGGTTCAAGTTGGCTTTAATCATCCTCCTCAACTGACGCCACTCGCGTGCGGCGTTATAAGAGACCAACTAGTAAGGCAAGGGAATTGAACACCACCACGAGTCACGATAACAGGGTGTCGTTATCAGACACTTGGCTTGATCATATGATTATTCTAGGTCCTCGGCCTCGGCTGACTCGCTTGTGTTGATTCTAGAAAGTTTGAACTGAACCCGGGGTGCGTAGCATCGCGGTGGCATCAGGGAAAACCTCCCCCGCTAGCGAGGGCTAGCGAGGGCTAGCGAGTGCTAGCGAGTGCTAGCGAGTGCTAGCGAGGGCTAGCGAGTGCTAGTGAGGGCTAGCGAGGGCTAGCGAGGGCTAGCGAGTGCCAGCGAGGGATAGATGATGAAATTTGAAATGAATCACGTCCTTCTATTGGCTCTATCCCAGATTATCTCGGGAGGTTTTTCCGGTATCCTTGTCATGAAATCCCGTTTGTAACGTGCGTGTGCTGTTGCAATCACTTAAAATACGACTCATGATCTGTGGTGGATGGTTATCTCAGAACCCTCGCACTCCTTCCCTTCCCTGTCGCATCTAAGCGATGGCGGCGAATTCTACTGTTGCTTTCGAACAACATGTCACACGCGTTCGCGACCACGCCTTGCTCGCGTCCGCTGCATGGTTGATTATGATTCCTATAGGGACCCTTCTCCCTAGGTACATTCGTACCTTTACTACTGCTAGGTCGGTACAACCACTCCGAGGTCTTGATAGGAGTGGATATTGACTTCCGGCCAGGTGGTGGCTGGCCCACGCTTTCCTGAACTTCGTAGTTTCTGGTCCGCTTCTCCTTGCCTCATTCATGATCATCAAATCGGACCTACCTCCACATTTTAAGAGGCCATCTGACACCCATAAGGTCAGAAATTTTTGGTGCCATGCGTGTACTGCGACTGTCTATCTCAACACAAATGCAGCGGGTCGGCCTCACCATTTTCGGTCTATACCTCACCCAATGCGTTCTCGGCTTATTTGTCCACTATGTCCGCATACCCTTCCCAGTCCTTGGCAGTCGGCCTCCGCAGAACTACTTTCATGCGGTGCTAGGCCTGGCTACCATTGGTCTAGCAGTATACCAGGTCTGTCCGTCATAACTGCAAATTCAGAAAAGCTGAAGTTTTGGGATAGGTTTACACTGGGATCTATATAAAATGGCCGCACGCAACTAAACTCCCACTTAGTGACACAGCTAAGCACTCTTGGATGATCCTTGCTATCGTGAGTCCTGCCGTGTTCAAAGCTTGTTAGATTCGAGAGGTTGATTTGTGATTGGTAGCTTTTTGGCACTTTTTACGTCCTTGGACTGGCATTCCTCCCTCGTCAATATAGGCAAGAAGGGAATGCTAGTATAAAATCAAGCTAGTATAAAATCAATGATTTGAAATTGCGAGCAGGCGCACGGGAGCGCAGGAATGAGTGTCGAGTCCAAGTGTTGGACTTGGCAACGTGTGTGACGTGAGGAGTCGCTGATGTAAGAGGCGAACAACGAAGGGGAAAGAGAGTAAACGCGAACTTGATTTTGGGCTCCTAGAAAGCCCATTTTTATGCTAATCGTAGTATACATCCGATACTACATCACTAAGCTATTTTGAATATCTGAGACACTTTTTGTAAGTTATACAAGACGTATCTGGACTACTTGAATCTCGGGCTTACTTTGGGCTGCTCACGTCTGGTTTCCAATGCTGCCAGAACTTCGTACTCTGACAGTAACATCAGATAAGAATCACATGTAACTATGACTATGAGAACAAAAGAAGAATTACCCCATGAAGGGGCGGTCCAAAAATTAGGCTGGACTCGCCTTTGGCAAGTCCGACTCGGAAGGCTCGGTGCCCGGGTGTTCCACATTACTGTGGTCCTCCTCTCCGACCTTGGGCGGCGCTAATTCCGCTCCCCCGCAGACGCGATGCAGTCCGAGGGAGATTTTGTGTTATTAATAAACCATCTTCTGAGCGCCGATCAATCGGGGCCAGGCGCGTGAGACGGACGGGCCGGTCCCAGACGCATATTGTTAACACACAATGACACGCTACACAAACGTAGGTCGGAAAAGAACGTATGTACAGGCCAGCTTCGACCGGGGCGACGATCAAATTACTTCAAATGTCGCATCGACATCTACGCTAGGTCCCCTCGACACTTCTCGGACAACGCATCAAAGCAGCGCCGATGCACCGCCAGAGCCCAGCCGTAAACGCAGCCGAAAGAGCGAAGATCACTCTGGGGGAAAGCAGGTGGCAGAATCTGTCTCCGCTGCAGTCGTCAGCGATGGAGACAAGAAAAACCCACCGGTTACCAAGAGTGAAAGGGCAAAGAAAGCACTAGCTAAACTAAAGGCTAAGGAAAAGGCCAAGCGGGCTAAGAGTGCGTGTGTCTCAACTTTTTTTTAAAATCGACTACGACATGTTTTGGAGATGATTCTCATAACCCATCGCCCAATAGCGTCTGCAGACAGAGCCACATCGACCGAAGCACGTCGGTTGAAACGTCTCGCCGGGCGGCGCGCGCAAACGACATGTTTTGCGTGTCGCAACGTCGGGCACGCGGCCAAGGATTGCCCATCTATACGGCCGGATGCAGATCACAATGGGGGCGGTAGTACGACGGAAGGAAGGACGAGCCAGGCTGCCGCCGCCGCCGTCGGCATTTGCTACCGGTGCGGCTCGCGAAAGCACAACCTGGCGCGGTGTCGCCAGCTGGCGCGGCCAGACGACCCGTTACCCTTCGCGTCGTGCTTTGTGTGCTCTGGGCGCGGCCACCTCGCGAGCTCGTGTCCGCAGAATAACGGCAAGGGCGTGTACCCGAACGGCGGTTCGTGCAAGTTGTGCGGAGAAACGACGCACCTCGCCAGGGACTGCACGCTGCGCAAAATCGGTCAGCTCGATTTCCTTCCCTCTCAACTTATCTTCTGGAAGAAATTTTTTCGTTGACGGGATGCGTGGTTTGGCAGAGGGGAACGTCGGTGCGACGGTACTGGGTACGGGCCGTGAGGCTGGCCCTGACGAGGATGACTTTCACACGATTCGACGAAAAAATGCGGAAATGGACAGAGACGAACACGGAGAGGCGAGAGCGCAGAAGGAGGCTAAGGTGCGGGCAGGGGCACTTACTGGGGTCGTCAAAGCATTTGGTAAGGTTCCCGTGAGGCCGAAGAAAGTGGTGAACTTTTGAAAGACGCACTAGTATCTCGGCGGAGCTGGATGTACAGTTTGTTCTGCGTCATCTACAGTCTGGCCTTCAGGTTGAAGCTCTGCGCCGGAGACTACACGTAAGATTCATCGACCCATTTGCGAAGTTGCAAGTCAAACAAAGTGCTCTCGAAACAGTGTTGCCGCGAAGGAAACAGCTCATCGAACAACTTGAACATAGGGCATGGTTATGCCTCAAAGATAGCAGCTCTACTCTGAACTCTGAATGCACGCGTGTGATAGGGATGCCTGAATGAGAAGCCCGCTTCTTTTGCCCGCTATGATGATGTCACCGAGTTACGTTCAGGTTTCGGAACTATCATGAACGCGACACTAATCTATGGCACTGCATGGTACATACACCAAGGCAAATTAGACCCAGGTGACTGATGATTTGCAGGAAGAAGGAACGAACCACTTCTTTGGTTGTAAGCGCCGTGTTGGCTGGTTTCAGAGCCATAGACACTGGTTAGTTATCGCCCGTACCCCATGCCAGACTGAAGGGCACATGGTTTCTAGCTTGCCAGCCCAAGCATTATAGGTCGGTGCTACTATCACGCTAATCTTGTAGAATAGCCTATAAGGGTTGGTGTTGGTCATAGGGAAGATCTTGTCGGAGAGGCTCTACAAATCTTGTATCGGCAGCATGGATACAAGCGCGAAGATCTATTCATTCAGACAAAGTAAGACCCAACACAATATGATTCTCATCCACGATAAAATAATGAATCCCATCCCATAGATTTACGCCAATCGGTGGGCAAGATACCTCCCAGCCTCTACCATATGATCCTTCGAACACCGTCGAGGCGCAGGTCCAAAGCTCCTTTGCAATCTCCTTGCGGCAGTTGCACACAACGTATCTTGACTCTTACATCCTGCACTCTCCCTTGGAGACCTACGTGAAGACACTTGAGGCGTGGCGCGTGCTTGTCGGCTTCCAGGACGAGGGCCGCGTTCGCGTGATCGGCCTCAGCAATGCGTATGATCCGTCCCTTCTCGCCCGGCTGGGAAAGGACAGTGGCCGCGCGGTACAGGTCGTACAGAATCGCTGGTACGAGCGGAATGGCTGGGACCGTCGGGTTGTAGAATGGTGCCGCGCCAACGGCGCACAGTACCAGTGAGTTTTAGGTTGTCCTGTCTTTTGGGTACGGCATGATATCTCATGTTGCAGATCGTTCTGGACGTTGACTGGCTCTCCGAGCCTACTCTCACACCCCGCCACTGTTACCATTACAAGAGCAAACAATTGCTCGCCCCCACAGGCCGTGTACCGATTTGTTCAGTCCCTGGGTATCACACCGCTTTGCGGAACAACGGACGAGACACACATGCGAGAGGATATTGCAGCCGAAAAACTTGACAAAGGAGAGGAGAATTTCGGTACGCTGAGTCAATTCATATGGCGTTAATAGGTCGGAGAGTCGGTTCATCAAATACTGTACAATAAAACGTTGCTGTCGAGAACGAAAGTATCATGAAAGTCACATGGGCCGAGAGGAGTATTGCTGTAATATAGCATCATGTATCCAATGTCCATGCGTTGTCCTTAATGAGCCGCTCTCGCTCGAGAAGGTACTTCCCTTCATCCCAAGGCTCAGCGAAAAAGCAAAACGCGGGAAAAAGACGCGGATGAATACTCACCTTCCTTGTACTTCTGCGACTGATCGGATGCTTTGTGGTAATACCATCCAAGCCTATCACCGCAACCAACGCAAAAAACATCTGCGACCGTGTGGACGCCAGTACTTTGCGAGGTGACAAATCACGAGTGATCCGAGACCAGGAGTACTAGTGGTGCTTACAGCAATGGTCGATCCTCCTTTCCACCCATCCTTATGTTAACAGCAGAATGCATCAGGCTTCCGCACACGGTCAGTCTCAACGTAACTGTAGGACAAACGCAAAGAAGGAACGTACTATCCACGACCATCACGACCAGAGAAAGATTTGCTGATAAGCTCATCCTTTAACGCCTAGATGCAAGCGGCATCAGAAAGTCTTCAACGGATGCAGCCCAGAAGGGGATAACGGGAGATACTTGCGATCACGGCGGAGCAGTTTGAGCAGTAGAAACTCGGGTGACCCTCGAATACGTGCAGGACCTTAGAAGTGGAAGATTTGTCGGCGGAAGGCATGAGGCAGTCATAGATATACAACCAAGAGAAGAGTGAGCAGAAGACTCCCTACGGCCGCACATGACTAGTACTACAGTACTGTACTCCCTCCTCTCTTCTTCCTACTCACAATGTCCGGTGCCACTTCATTGCCTTTCTCCATACGAATAACCGGAAAATATGAATGAGTGCCACTGAAGCCTTATTAGACTATTTTCACGTTCATAAGTGATTCCTGACACTCAGACCGTCTGCAACTGTTCTGTCACCCTCATGCCCGTCATGCGAATTCGATATCTGCCCCTAGGAAACCTAGTTCTCACTAAAGTCTCTACCAGCACCATTATCAACACGCTGAAGGAGAAGATAAAAGAACAGTGCCCCAACGAGCTTGCCAACGTTCACAAAAGCGACTTTCTGGTGTGGAAATTCAAAGGGCCGGTGCCTAAAAGGTATACAGTTCATGAAGTCGAAGGCATGATCAAGGATATCCAGTTCCCCCCGACTCAGACCAACGACGTAGGGCTCCTCGACCCAAGGTGGAAGTTGATGGATATCAACCTGGGAGGGCGATTTACTGCTCGTGCAGGTACTACCACTGCGCGCACCTTGTACGTCACACTTCTACTGCTGTAGAAGATCGCTCTTAAATGCATTTTGAAGGATGTCGACGTCGCCAGAGGTATATCCGAGCGCGAATACCTCAACTCACCCATTGTCAGAGAATACAAAGATATTTTCATCAATGTGGCAAAGCAGACTTTGTCCCAGAGTTTGAACGGAAGCTGGATCGCAACCTATGTGTCCACCCTGATGACTTGGAGCCACTCTGCGCCCCGTCATGCCAATTATCTGTCATGGCTGACTATTTTGAGACCTCTACCTCCGAGGGCGAGTCATCGGAGGATGCAAGGCGTTACGCCCAACCGGACGAACTGATACACGTCGAGGCCCTTGTGATCCGTGAATGGTAGAAACTCTGGATTCCTCATTCTAGACAACTGTTAAACGACAATGTTTGGTAGGCTTTTCAATGCAGTCTTCCTTCACACCTTCAATTGACAACAACATGACCACCGTCGATCTGTACATACTCGCTTCCTTTCCCCCTTCTACTGTCATTTAGCGTCATCTCTACAGAGGTCAGTCTCCATGGGATTTCCGTCTTGTCATGAAATGTAAAGCCGTTAAACCCACGGAACAACTCCGCAAGCGCAATCTTTGCAGTGACTTGGTCATATCGAAGGTACACCTCCCTCGACCGCTCATAAAGGTTAATACGACAGGAGAACCACAGTGGCCTCCAGATGAAATCCGGATGCTTTTAGAGGGGGCTGCCGTTGTTCGTTTTGCAAGCGGATTTTTGGATGAGTTCAAGGCGAAGAAAGACTTCGTCCTCAACGCTATGTTTATTTGGGAATATGACCATGTAGGTCGCTATACTCTGTTTCAGCGCCCCAATGAACCAAACGGTATGTTGCGCTTTGAATATGAGCAACCTCACAGACTGAGTCGTAGGTTTGTTACAAATCCGTGTCCTTTTCCCTGAACGACCCGGATGGCTGCGTCCAGCTTGTGCGCCAACTGTACAACACGTGACACAGTTGAAAAGGATTGAACGGTTCCGGCAGATGACCCGGGAATCCACCATCAAATCGTTCTCTACCAAGGATTCTCCTGTGAACAGCGGGAAAAGGTTACAGTGACGGTAATTCTGCATATGCCACCGAGCACGCAGTTCTCAGAGCCCATGTCTATAAGGTGAAGCCCGATGTCATTATAGGTGAAAGAGGTATCGCATATGAGCCACTTTCGAGGTGTGACAAAACCAAACTCACTTATTATATGTCATGTTGACGCCCATCGCGAAGAAGGTTCGCGAGAAATCGAACGAGATTGAGATTCTTAATCTTCTTAACACTATCCAGCCGAAGTCCAAACACGTTATCCCGTGGCTTGATTCGTTCCACACGCAGTCGATGTCTCGGGTCATTCTACCTAAATTGACCTCTGTCCCATTTTTCCTCAAGTTCGCTCCTGGGGCACTTTATGACGAGGTCTCTCAAGTCTGCCGGGGCCTCATCAACGGTCTCGCATACCTTCACGAGCACTGTATCGCTCACGGGGATATTAAGCCGGACAATCTTCTCGTCGACGATGTACAGTCCGATCAAGGCTGACCGATGGTCGTGCGGGTGCGTTCTTCTGCACCTTCTCCACGAGGCTCCAGAACGAGGACGATTCACCTAGAGCAATCGCGAGGAAGCTGACGAAGTATGATCCCAACGAGCAGCCTTCGTTGTTTGAATGTCGCAAGTGGTCCGCCGACGAACTTTGAGCGTGGCCAACATGAGGACCGCCACGGGGAGAAAGGCTTCGCGAGAAATCACGCCTCCAATATCGAAGAGACCGAGACACGAGGTGGGTGGGTCATGATTAATGCATGATTCCCAGATCCAAAGTCTTGCCAGTGGTCTTTGACCCCATATGTATTCTCAGCATACCTCGAAATAATTCACGTTTGGGTGTTTGTTGTGGCAGGCGTGGCACCTTGCCAGTTGAGCCCGGGCGGAGTGGCTTCCGGGCCGCTTCACTGTTACACATGTAGTATTTTGTCCACGGCTTGTCTGGCACTCACTTCGAACCACGATGGGCAAGAAAAATAAAGGCGATACACCAAATCCGAATAATATCGCGAACAGAGACATTCTTCAGCGGCTTAACTTCCTGTACCAAGCGTCTGTGTACATGGAATCTATCTCCCGTCAGAGCAGCAACTTTGTTGATGCAGGAGCTGGGCCTTCAGAAAGCGATTCAGGGCCTCCAGTGGGCGCCACGACTTTAGGAAAGGCGGGCCCGTCAATAGCACGGCCATCGAAGGCAGCGAAGAGGAAGGGTGATCGAGAGCAAGGTAAACGGCGAGTTATATGTGCCGCAGATATCGGGCAGGGGTATGTGCGTACTATGAGATTGATTGGGCAGAAAGCAACAGTGAAAATGTGGGTGTCCTCGATCGTCGATCTGTACGCCGCTCGATAACTGTTACCTCAGGGATCCTACGGTGAAGAGGACACTGTGCAAGGGTTGCGACACGGTTCTCATCCCAGGCCTATCTGCTACTGTCAGAGTTAACAGTGCGTGTGTCTCCACGAGTCCTATCTCATACATTTTCAAATCGGCGTTTCCAACCACACACTCAGGGTCCAAGACTCATAGACACGTTATAATGACAAACTGCCTTCGCTGTAAATCGGCACGTCGGATTCCTGCTCCCCCGGTGCCAGACTCAGACTCGGACTCTCCTCCCGAAGAGGAATCTGCTGGGGATACAGCCATGGAGGTCGAGAGATCTGGGAAATCGACTCCACCAACGTCCAAGCGCAAACGCGGGCCACCTTCCCGCCCTCCGCCACTGTTCGAGAGAGAAGGGCATGTCATATTCCGTGGCAACGTATGGATGGGGTCCAAACATCCGTAGAGATACATGGTGTCACGTCCGAGTCGCGTATCCCATTACTTTACTTTCACTCGAGCGCATTGAATTACCTGACACTCATGTCTCTCTGGGCTGTCGGCGTCGAGGGGTTCGAGGGTGAGGACTGCGGTACCAAGTAAGACTCGGACGCTTTTTACGAATGGATGGGCTTTCGCCAGGGCTGTCGCGGCGGCGGCAACGCACGTGCCGGGTGACCTGCCCTAAACATTGCCATATATAATGCCTTGCTCCTGCGTGTCCACTTTTCTTCAGAACATACTCAGCTAGGATCTATATACAGAAACTAACTCGAGTCTTGCATGTTTACACATGCCACCTCCTTCTACTCCAGTCGATGACGCCCGCGCACACTCGTCATGCAGAGAACATGCTACTTCTTCGGGGTAGCTCGAGGACGTTAGGCTCGGGAGCATGGGAGCCCTCGGGTGACCAGCATACCTTGCCTGCGAGTTGTGCGTTTGTCTGATGGAGACCTTTCTTACGATTGTTTCGCGATTATATGTTAGTATCCGATGATGTTGTACTGGCAATTTATGATGGATGTTAGTCGTGCAGAAAATTTTCTTGGGTCGAGTGCGGAGTTGAAAATTTCCACCCCTTGAGATTTTGCGGCGTGGCGTAGCGCTAGAAAGGTCGAGGTACGGCGGTGGTTGATGCACCATTGGAACGGGAAAGATGAAGTCTCGGTGTAGTGCAAATTTAAACGTGTGCCATCAATTTAACCATAATCTCCTTGATCGTCCTCCTTCTCCATATACCTTCTTTGTGCTCAACGCCCGTAGGTACTCGAGGGCGCGTTGCCATGAACATTATACCAGCCATCATTTCATCCTCTGGTCCGTCTCGTACGCGGAGCCGATGCGAAATGACACGAGGCACGACCTTCGCAACGTCAACCTCCGACACATCCCATTTGACAAGAGGGTCCGAGTGTAACCAATCTGACCCCGTACCCGACGCCACGGATCCTGCTCGCCGCGGTGATGGCATGTCTGACGACTCTCCCTTGACCCAATGCAAATGAACACTTATATCCTCGCCGCCGCCCCCATGATGGAGGGACAGCGTGCTTCCCGCTGCGGACGTAATTGAGAGAGCGGCCGCACGCGCGACGAGAGCAGAGCCCACTTCCCCTGCGCCGAGTACGCGGTGGGCGCGTACCAGTGCCTCCGCATCTTGCACACAGCGTACGCCGAGCAGCTTCCCGTCGAGCTCGTGGTGGTGCCGTGCAGCGGCGATCAGGTCCGCGATATAGAGTCGGAGCGAAGGGTGGGTGTTCACGTGCGTCGGCGTGCTGAGGGAGCGCAGACGGGGGAGGAAATCGCGTGGGAGGATGGGATTGGGGGTGGCAGGCTGTGTTGATGTGAAAGAGAAGGAAGAGGATTGCGTGCCGAAGTGGGAAGCGAAGTATTCGGCGTGGGCTTCTCGCGTGTTAGAATGTAGGGCAACAGCTACGCTTAGCGAAAACTTGTCGAGCTGCAGGGGCGTTCGTAACTCGTGTAGGAGGACGGACAGAGCCACGGACAAGGTGACGTACCAAGCTTTTGTGAATTGGGGGTCGCTCACGTGGGTCGAATGGACATACGTACACGAAGATGAAATCTTCGGGAAGTTCCCCAAATGAGGCATCCGCGCCGCCCTCCGAGTCCTCACCAAAGGTGACGCGATTCTCTAGCAGGGTACGGAGTAGGGCGCGATGACATGGCACTGCGGCGTGTTCGAGCCCAGTCAGCACGAGAGCTGACGGCAATGGCCGATCTTCCAATGCGTGTTCCAGCAGTGGGCTTTCAGATTCGATCAGTCCCGATGAATCAGAACGTGTTGCTGTCGCGAGGAAGGGAGGTCGTCGTGACCGCCTGGATTTTGCGCCCGGGCGTTCGCGCGGCAAAGTGGGAGATGCAGGTGTGTCTGACGATGAGGCGTTTGGTTCGCTAGCTTGTCGTCTGTGACTTTGCGAGTTGGGATGAGAGGATGGGCGTTTTGCGCGAGTCTTGGACGAAGGATCCAATCTGCCCATCGGGGCTCCTTGATGTGGAGAAAAGATGTATGAGACAAAGGTAGAGGGCGAGAAATCGGACGGTGGTGTTATCCTGTGTTTGTGAGTTGTGTAACCAAGTATGTCGGTGAATATCTAGCAGTCGTGATGAGCTCAGAGCGAGATAAAAGGGTGAGAGGTGATGAAAACCTATGTTGGGAAACAGCAGGAAGTAGTAGCCATCCCCTAGTGAACGGAACGGAGGAGACCAGTACGATATTACTTACAAGGGCAGCCAAGTTCTGAACAATGGTGATATCCTCGTCTCTTGTTCTCAACAGGACGTGTCTATTGCCTGCCATGATGGAGAGTATGATTGACCGAAAGATGACAGGGTCAAGAGGGACACCGGGAGCAGTTAAACGAATGAAGCTGAGTATCGAAGCGAAGAACTCAGGTGTTCCAGGAACGCCCAAGCGTGGCGCGGTGTCCTGAGGTAAATCTGGATCATCGTTGAGAGAAGACGGCTCGCTCATCGCGTCCACGTCAAGCGTAAATCAAAATGAATGAATGGACACTGAGGCAACTCACGTGACCTGCTAGATCGGTCAAATGTATACAGTCGCTTTCACTTTAACTTTCCCTTCCCCCCAGTTCAGTGGAGTCCCGTTGCTTACTTGCTCGGTCTCCCGCCTCTTCCACCTCCCGACGGTGTTCCCCCCTCATTCTACCCGTGTGGGACCGCGTATGGTCCCCAACGAGGTTTCTTGTTTCATCAATAGTTCAGACGTCGGGGTTGCCGTGGCTCCATCACCCAGCTAGCTATCCCACCATCTCAACCCCATCTTATTTTTCCCGCCTAGCAGATGTCCAACCATCTCGCCGTGGTCCCTGGCTCACGTCGTCCCATTCGTATCGACTCGACGGGCGTCGTCGTCGATATCGCCATCCAAAGATCCAACCATCCCTCGTTTTCCTCCAAAATAGGCCCAAACACGTCAGCCTCACGCAGGAAGCCGCAGACCACCTACAGATCTCCCTCGTTACAGTTCCCGAGCGATTTGCGCATCGAGCGCTCTGGTCATTGCATCCGTCCTTCCCCATCGGTTCACGGTCCGCCATCGGCGACATCCACGCGCTCTTCACACACGTCACCTGGTCACGGTGGCGCTGCTGCCGATAACGCGCCAAGGGCGCCCGTCAAAATAAAATACCCGATGAAGCCGCCGCTGCCCATTTATCATCCACTCGGCCGGCTCGCGCTCTCGCTCCCCCAGCTCAATATCGGCGCGCACTCGCGGAGCCCATTGAACCAGACCGAGGATGCCTCACGCGCCTCTGCTTCACGCACCCGCCGGCCCGTAGCAAGATTACGTGATGCTGCTGACACGGAAAGTGTAGATGCGGGCACGCCCCTCGCTGTACCTACCGATGCGCCAGCACAACCGGACAAGCCGAGCCCGCGCAAGAGGCGCAATGGCGGACAAAGCAGTTCTCGTCGTCGCAGACGTGAGGCGGACGATGGCGATGCGACGTACCCCGCGAAGCGCACACGCGCTAGTCGTGCGCCCGCGGTGCCACCCTCGGACGGCGGCTCTCCGGGTAATGGCGGAGCGGATGCGGCAGAGGTGGATGGATCTGAGGGAGGGATGAAGGCTCCCGAGAGACGATCAACGCGTTCGCGCGCCGCGGCGCAGGCAAAACCGCCTCCTGTACGAAGGAACTCGAGCGCGAGTGATAGAACGCAAACGTCCGTGTCCGTGTCTATCGCGGGTGGCCAGCCCAGGAAAGAGGATGCTGACCCTACGCCACTTGATGGTACTGTTCGCTCATCCGGTCAAGCTGAAGCTGTGCCAGCGGTCAAGGCTGCTTTGGAAGAAGCCCTCGCGCACGCTGTTCAAAACGGCGTGCCGGCGCAAGCGAAGGTTCCAGAGGCCCAAGCTGTTTCCAAGATGGACGAAGCCTCGGGTGGTTCAGGAGAATCAGGACTTGGTGTTTCTGATGCCGTCAGTGCACAGCAGAAACCTGATGAAGTTGACCCTAGTGAGGAGGGCGATGTACGTTTACCACCTTCCTGAGTGAAGCACACGATCTCGAACCGCAATACTTGGTTTTTCGTCGCACATGTACCTCGCTTTCGTTGGCATCACAGAAGCACACACTTGTTATGGTCGTCTCGTCTCGGTTTTGATCGCCCAGTTTTTTTTATTTATGTATCGGATATGTGTACATTACAGCGCCATGAGAAATAACTCAGTAGTACTAGCTCCTCGATCAGAACAACTCAGTGATTTGATGTGGCCGGGGAGTTGTTGATCTGAATTCGCTCACCGCCGGGCATTGTGGTGATATCACTAGTACGAAAGTCGGGGAACTCTAATGATATGTACTACCCCACGTGGCAGCTAGAAGTGTTTGTATTTTCAAGGAGCCGGAGCTCAGACCTGCATCTATTACGGTAGCTCGGACCGACTACCGACAAGGTGTGGCACGTGGAAGGGAGCCGCGTGAATGTGGCGCGTGATCGGAACTTTGTTTCTGTGATGCATTCGATGAAGCGTAGAAGAGGACGTATGTATTCGATTCAGGGCCCAACGCATCGTCATGGGTCATTTGAGAGGTGAGGCCGGTGAGGTCCGATCGCCGGTTTTCCCAGACAGGCTGTCTGCATGCCCCGCCCAAATACCTTACAACAATTCAGGCAGTGTTGCGGTTCCATACATGTCCGGGGCTCCGTGGAAACTACATACCCTCGATGGCGAAATCACTGCTCTGGTTACTGATTCTGTCCCACCGAGATACACTTTGTTCTGACATATCTTCACCCTCGAAATGACGTGAGAGACGACATCGTATGGGTACCTATCGCTGGCATGGGTGGGGAAAGCACATGGTATACAAGTTCCAATCCTCCATGGTCTCTAACTTCCAAGTCGAATGGAGTTCAAACGCGCACGACCCTCGTTCCCCTTCAAGGGCTCCTCGATTTAAAATCTTGTCTTGGGCCCCACTCATCCGCGTTTCCACCCCGCTTGCTTGTCTCCCTTTGGGCTGGGTTATCTTCCCCACATCTAAGAGCCGTGAGTTTAAGAGCCCATGGAGGAATATCATCGACCTCTTCAGGACAGTGATGCCCTTTCGGATGTAAACTCTTCATCCGTCAATCTCACAGGTCCGTGTTCTCTTTTGCGTTGACGCGAAGACCCTATTGACTGCAGTGCTCTAGGTCATGCTGCGTATTTTGGTGTCACAGATACGACTGGTGCTGACCCTCTTTATACCCGAACGACTCCAAGCAGCGCATCCGCAGGGGAGGACGATGTAAAAGAACTCCCTGGCGACCCAACAGGGACGAGTGGCGTGTCGTCAGATAAAAGGCCGTTTTACAAAAGTCATCTGTTCTTAATCTCTCAGGTCATTGCAGTGCCCGTCGGGATTGGCCTGCTCTTTGTAATGTTATATCCGGTGGTCAAAGCCATTGCTCAGCACATCGTGAACGTGTCGAAACTGAACGTCGACCGAGTGGTGATATCGGAACCGACGAATACTTCGTAAGTTCTAGCTCCCGAAGCTCATTACAGGACGCCGAATAGCCTGCTGCTTTCGTTAGCTTTTCCCTCCACATGGACGGATGGGTAATAGCAACCACCTTCGTTTCTAATTTGAAATTCCACTCGCTTATCGCTCATCTCCAGGTCTCACACGCTGGCATCTTCTCTGCCCGGATTGACTTTACAAATTCGGTGAACGTCTCCTGGGTTAACGACTCCGAAGAGGTTCCATTGGGCCTTTTCAACCTCAAGCCGCTCAACGTGAGAAAAAAGCGCGCATATGTCAACCAGACGACCGATTTCACTATCGCGGATGAAGACGCGTTCGGGCGTTTTACCCAGCATATGATCACGTCAAAGAACTTCACTTGGCGTCTGCGGAGCAATGACTTACGTGTGCAAGCGCTGAAATTCCCGATATCCAAGGGTGTGACCTTCGAGAAGGACCTTACCTTGAATGGTGCGTGTTATGGTGAGCTTTCCGGAGGATGGTCTCTCATCTTTGAGGTTCTAGGCATCAACAACTTCGATGGAAGTATTGTACTAAAGGAGTTCCAACTGCCAAGCGACAATCCCGAGGGTGGCATCAACTTCTACAGTGTAACTACATTGACAAATCTCAGGTGCGTCACAGGATTTCGTGTTGACATATTATCCTCACATGAGAGGTCTCCAGCCCCTTCCAACTCAACCTTGGGACCGTTGTTTTTAATCTGCTCTATAAAAACGTTCATTTAGGGACCGGTACCGGGACAAATACCACTATCGTCAGCATTATTGGTTCAGATCATTCTATCCTGCTCTGCAGCATGCTCACGCCGTCTTAGGCTCCTGGAGCGAATGACATCGCGCTCTCGGGTCGACTTGTCCCACACAATGATTCAGAGTCAGAGCTCGCGGTTGTTGGGCAACTCTTCACTCAATACATCAACAGCGATACGTCGCCTGTCGTTGCACAGGGCGTGTCCACTCTGCAAAACGACGATACGAGCGTTTCATGGCTGAGCCAGGGGTTGCAGGCACTCAGACTGAATGTGCCATTTAAGAGTCCGGCTCCGATTAGCCCGATTCAGAGTATCAGTATCGGCAGCCTATCCCTATCCTTTTCTGAGGCCCAGCCATGGGCGCCAGTGGCGAATAGTCGCGGCGTCCAAGCTTCGATGTGTGCGTTGTTCCCAATAAATGATGTGTTCGTTAGCTGATGTTCATTCAACACAGACCTGCCCTTTGGTTTCAACGTAGAGATTGGGCAAATTGAGAATTCCTTCAATATCTCGAGGAATGGGTCCACCGTAGCTGGCCTGACAACAGTCAGTGTTTTATGGCACTCAGTGTGAACCCTGCTGACGTTTGGTTGTTCAGCCATTGGGTGCTTCTACGTCTGAGATCCATGTCCTTGGTTCTACGAACACAAGTGGTACCATCAACATCACCATCGAGAACACTGCGCTCTCTGTCGTGGAACCAAACAAGCCGCATTTCTCTTCCTTTAGTATGTCTTACAGTCAGCTCTCCTCGGGTTGTAGAAACTCATTTCTTTTACGCACAACAGATGCCGAGTTGACTGATTTGGACTACGAGCATTTTCGACTCGAAGGCAATGCTCGTGCCGTTGCCAATATGAGCATTGGTACTCTTACTCTCGATCCCATCAAGTTCAACGTTTCCTCAGGTTTATGGGGTTTGAAGGGGCTGAAGGGGCTCGCGAGTATCGACGGAGTCGACGTCCTTGGGGGCACACAAGATGCCCTTTCCTTAGGCATCAATGTGACCATCGACAACCCATCGAACCTTAACCTCGCGACAGGAGATTTAGGTATGCCTATAACTACCCTGTTAAAATCGCCGCTAAAGATGATTTATTCAATCAAGTATTCCAACTGCTCAAGGACAGCTCGCTGGTAGGCACAACTGTCATGCCGAACTTGACTCTTCTCATCGGTGAAAACACTGTTACGGCGCAAACCGCATTCTCGGTAAAATGCACTTCTCTTCCTTTCTGTCTTTCTCACAGCTTGATTTTACCCCGCAGCCCAACAATAATCTCGAGGGCCAAGAAATCCTCGATAATTTTGTTGGAAAAAAGGGTACGCTAACTCTTCAGAATCCATGTTGCACTACCGTTGAGGTGTCGACAGATTCTCTGATTACCATTGCCGGCTACAGCGAGAGTACGAAAATCGCGTCTTTGCTGCAGGCGTTTGAGACAGTCGACCTGAATGTGACGCTTCCTGGCCTAAGGACTGACCTTCTCTCAACTGCCGCGTTGACTGGTGAGTTTCGCTCCGGGACTTTCTTCAGTAATTCTCTAATCGCTCGTCAAGTATTACCTACTACTGGACACGAAAACAATATCGTTCATGTCTCCGTTTCGCTCGCGAACCCCTTCACCGCTGGGTTTTCGGTCACCGGCGTTCGCTCCAACATAAGCACCCGAGGCATCCCACTCGGAACTATTGGGGCGAGCTCAAACTTCTCGTGTACTGGGAGATCTACGACTAATTCGCCTAACCTGGACCTTGACCTGAACCTTGACCCTGCCGCGTTGTTCACGGCGACACGCTTGTGCGCAGTTGCCGCAGGCTTAAGCACAGAGCAGTTGGATGGAATTGTGGGGCTCGGAGGTTATAAATATCTGCCGACGACGGGTGGAGATAGTGTAAATGCAAGTACGAAGAAGCGAGGTAACATCTATACGTACGTGATCCCTTCATTATCACGACAGTCTTACCATGGATGACTTGCAGCGGATTCAATCTCCCGAACTTCGTTGACATAGCATTCAAGCAACTTCACTCAGACGTTCAACTCGAAGCAGATATACAGATTGGTATGTGTCCCCCTATTTCTGCCTTCGACGGCAACGCTGAGCCCAAGGTTGTAGGTGATTACAAGACAAAGTTGCATTACACCCAATCTGCAGTTCCCACAAAGACCGATGAGACGCTCAATCTTCTCTTGCCCATCCTAGCACGGCCAATCGTACAGAAAATTGTTTCCGGGTCCGCTTTAGGGTAAGGAACCAGTGTGGGTCACTGGTATCCCAGGTCTAATACTAGTTGTCTTTCTAGCATAAACAGTGTCTTCATCACAAACCCCACTATGAACTCGTTTGAGACGAAATTGTCGGGATCCATTGTCCAGGCAGGGCCATGTATGCGCATCCGGAATTTTTGTATCTGTTTCTAACAAAGCTGCAGTTGACGCAGAAATATCCTTCGGAACTGGCCTCACTATTGCGTGGTCTGGTCAGCCGTTGGGAAACGTCAAAATGCCAGATATCAACATCACTGGGGATGTTGGGGCCCAATTCGAAGTGGAGGCTAGTTTTGAGGTTGCTGACGTTGGCCATCTGACAGAATTCACGAAAGTGAGTGAGTGGCGATATGTACAGAGCGCCGCCTGTTTAATGAGCCGGGAAAAGGTCTTGCTCACCGAGCAGACATTTGAATGGACGATCTCCGGAGAAAATCTTAGTGGTGAGTTCGCATTCTTTGTCGTAACCGTATCAAATGCTGACACCATATCGAGTTTCCGGTTTAGGTCAGAGATTCTGAGAACGGGTGGTTCCCATAAACTAATCCTCGTCAAGGGATTACTATTCCTGGCATCTCGCTTCCGAGAAAGACTGTCACCCTTAAAGGGTTGAATAACCTGAAGAACGCCGTCGTAATCAATTCGTTCGATTTACCCAGCAACGACCCCGCTGGTGGTATTCACTTGACGCTTGATACAAGTATTACGAACGTGAGTCTTCGAGTTACTTCTCTCAACCTCTTATTTTCAGCAATATATTTGACAGCCTTCGCAAGTTGGCATCGCCCTCAGCAGCATCAATTTTCAAACTTACTTCGGGGACACTAATATTGGTCCAGTGGCGTCGAGTGGTTCATTCACCTTAGCGCCTTTGGCGACGTCACCGTTAAGTTTGACTGGCCGTCTTGTTCCCCAGACCCAACAATCTGAGCTTTTGGATGTCTCAACCGTCTTCAACAATTTCATACACGGCCTAGATAGTCACGTCTCCGTCCACGGCGACAGTACGGGACCTGAAGACGTACGTAGAATGCACCATCATGATGAGCAGCTGCCGCAAGGCTGATTTTGACGTATAGGTCGCGTGGCTGAACGACGCCTTCAAGAGCCTAATCGTTGACACTGTTCTACCTAATCGAGGGAAGCTCAACATCATCAAGTCTGTTGAACTCAATGAACTTGACTTGCGCTTCACGGAAGGCACAACATACGATCCTACCACCAGCAGTAATGACGCCACTGCTGCCTTCACGCTACCGTTCAACTTCCCGGTAGATATCAAAGCGCTTGAGCAAAACATCAGTGTCTCGAGTGGCGGTGCACCGTTTGCGGAATTGGTCATACCCAAGGGCCCCGCCACCACGGACGTGCAACAACGCATCATCCACCTAGCATTTTCGAATGTGCCGTTTGCAGTATTCGGCGACCAGTATAGCGCGTTCCAGCAGTTCTTGGCTTCGACGACGACGTCGACAACCCAAACGATGATCCTCTCGGGGATAGCGAACACGGACGCGGACACCGCCGTTGGATTGCTGTCGCTCACGGGTATCGAGTTCTCGGTCAACACGTCGATTGCCGGGCTGCAGGGCCTGTCTTCGAAACCTACGCTAGTCACGTCTCTCGACGTAAATCATGGGTACCTAGATTACTTGCTTATCAAGGTTAACTCATCGTTATTCAATCCGAGGTGAGATTATCGGTCGCTTTGTTTTGACAAGAGACTAATTCTCGGCGTCTCAGTAACATTACACTTGGTGGGTTTTGATACTTTACGAGAGGTACATTATACTAATAACATGCAGGTGCCGGAGAGGTTGACTTCAGCCTGATTTTTCAGCAAGTCATTTCTAAGTTTGTTGACAGCTAACCTCTTACACCTACCTTCAGGGATCAGCAAATCGGCTCAGCTATTCTGGTGTGTTAGGAGAATGTTGCCGATAAATGTGCCCTCATTCTTGTCCAGACGAATCTCCTCCTCCTGCCTGGGAACGTTTCATATCCCATAGGTGCGCTCTGTTTCATGCTATCACATGACATGTATGCTCATAATTTGCACAGACGTCCATTTCCAACCCCAGGGCAGTGCTGTATCTGCCGGTCAGGCATTGCTTCAGAATTACCTGCAGGGTGTCACATCAGATACGACCATTCAAGGCTCGCAAGGATCAACAGCGATCGACTCGCTGAAGATCGCCCTATCTGAGATTCATCTTTCTCCTGTTGAGATCCCTGCCTTGCATCAAAACTTGATTAGGGCGGCCAGTCTGGAACTGCCTACAGATATCGTACAGACTGGGATAGCTTCTGCCTCTTTCACCGTCGATAATCCTTTCACTGCAAGTATCAACATTATCGAGGTTACATCCACTGTCCTGTATCAGGAACTAACTCTAGGCAAAATCGATCATGTCGACCTGTCGTCTTCCCCGGTGCATGTTGATGGTCATTCGAGCACAACGTCGCAACAACTACCATTCAAGTTCAATTTGAGCCCTCTCACCATTATTCAGTTGCTTCTCTCTGGCGCGCAAAGTAATCGTGTAGATCTAAGTCCTCTTATTGATCTTTTCAAGATTGTGACGCAAAAACTGAATTATCATCCTCCGGTACGTTGGGGCGCGTAAGCGTATGTCATGTGGGCTGACTTTGTACAGATCACGACCAGCGTTACCACGGAACCGCCCGCCTGCGTGAGGTAAGGCAACCCCGGAGTACTACTCGTCCGAGGCTTACATTCTCTGCTCAGCGGAAAACAATTTGACGTAGTAGATGCCATCCTTGACTCCCTCAAGAACTTAAAGTAACACTGGACATCGACAGTCGGGTGAAGATGGATGATTGTACGTTTTCACTTTCGATGTCGAAGCACGAACTTTATTCGGTACAGATTCTACTGAGCTGGCCTTCAAGCAGTTCAACGTGACTGCTGTTGTGAGTTGGCTACGCATGTCTTGCTTCATCTGGCTGACGTCACATAACAGACGGACAAAACTGCTCTCTACTTGATTGGTGCCGTTGGGCCGCTAATTGTGCAAACACTAGTCGATGGCGCAAACCTCACCTTTAGCGCAGCTAACGTCACGTAAGTGGTTTAATAGAGCAGAGAACTCCTTGGCTTAGAGCATTAGCAACCTATCGGATGGTGGCTTCGATCTGGCGTTAGAGGGAGCTCTGACCAATATCGGTCCTTTAGACGCTCTCATCGAATTTGAGGAGCCTGTCACGTAAGTGCTCGACGTGCACGCCTTATCGGTGCTTCTCATGCAGGTCTTCGGGACAGCGTGACCTGGCAGGGACACGACATCGCAACCATCGCTCTTCCTTCAAGTATGTGTTTTCTTGGTTGATCTGATGCATGACTTGATGAGCGCCAGTCTGTGCTGCCGCCAATGTTGGAGTTCCTGACTATCATACGAATTCTCACCTTACAATTACCGACGAAGGACGGTGAGTCCCGATACATTTTGCTTCCTTATAACATTTAAAATATCGTTTGGAGGTTCACTGCGTTCGCTACGTTTCTTTTACACGAGCCAGACTTCACTTGGACAATTCACACCAATAAGCTTCGTGTTACTGCCCTTGGTACCATCTTCGACGGCGTTTCCCTCATCAAGGACGTCACTCTCAAGGCCTTCAATAGTCTTCCTGGCGTAACGATCAGCAACTTCCAGCTTCCCTCGGATGACCCTGCAGGAGGAATCCATATCGAGACGGATTCGCTCATACCGTCGCCTGCTCGTTTGTGTCGTCAACAGTACTGGTGTTTACACGAGCTCACACGACGTTCTAGAGCTTGGTATTGATTTGGGTACGGTTGGCTTCCAGGCATTCTTCGAGGGGACAGTGATTGGTCGTATGTCCTCCGTTTTCTCTCAACAGCATATCCCTGTCAACACCTCTGGTAGCTCTATCTACCTCGTTATTAGCTCTCGCACCGCAGTCCGTGACTAAGGCACATCTGTCTGGTCGTATCACACCCAAATCAGGGGTCGAGCTTGCTGCCACAGGAAAACTGTTCTCTCAGTTCCTCGCTGGCCAGAACCAGACTCTGAGCGTCCAGGGCGATTTCGTACAGCCTTCTGGTACTGCCGCAGTTGGCTGGCTGAGCACCGCATTTAAGTCTCTTACATTGCAAGTCATACTTCCGGGACACATCTACCAAGTACGTTTCCTCCAATGCGACAAATACCGACTTATTTCTGACATTTCGTTGAAGGTCATTAACTCTATAACAATATCTGACCTTGCGGTTGTCATTACAGAGCCGAGCGAGACATTCGCACCGTTGGTCAGCTCCCAGCACACCCTTGCAACTTACCGGAATCCATTTGGGTTCTCATTGCAAGTTGTGCAGGCTTCAGAAGATATAGTTCTTGGAGTTGGTGGCCAAGACGCTGCTGAGGTATGTTCTCTCTACCCAAGTCATTGCCTTGCTCACCTAGGGTGTTTTGGCCTAGCTTAAGTTACCGCTCTCGAACGCTGCAGGGGGCGTATCCACTGGGAACATCGCAGATCTCGAAATTTCCTTCTCGAACCAGCAGTTCCAGTCCTTGAACAACGTTCTTTTTGCCACATTCTTTGCCGCTGTCACCGATACTCAAGGCATCGAGTTCGAATTAAAAGGTTCCGCAGACGCCGTGGCGAGGACGACAATTGGCGATATAACCATCTCTAACATTCCCTTCAATGTTACATCTGATTTGAGTGGTAAGCTCATCCAATCGTTAATATTGAGGTCCATGTTTACGACAACAACGTGCGCAGGCATCAATAGCTTTGGACACGCCGCCGGTCTTAGCAATGTTAAGATTACAGGAAGCGGTGGTAGCGGTGGAAATCAATACATCAATGCCGACCTGACAACTGCACTGCACAACCCATCTAACATCTCCCTTCAAACCAATGACCTCTCTCTTGCTGTCTTCTATAAGGATGTAAAGATTGGTCGCGCGGCAATTGATGTCAGTTCCTTCACCCAAAGGTCTAGGGATATTTACTATAATCCTGATTTATAGACGTTGAACCTCATCCCGGGAGACAACACGGTCTCAACTAGCGAGTTCCACTACCAACCTGACAATGCCAATGACACCACAGCGCAGAGCTTCCTCACTGAATTCATCCAAACCGGCGACACCCTTCCCTTATCCATCAAAGGAGACCTATCAAGTTCTCCATACCTATCATTAGTTCCGGCACTAGAAGGAGTCTCAGTCTCTGCAAGTCTCGCCGGTAAGTCCGATTTCCATTGCCTTTCTCGCACCTGCGGTATACTCTTAAGGCCTTGCTGCCCCACCAATTATCACACATATCAACGCCTATATCCCATTATCGGTCCTCGTTGACAACCTGATATTCGTGGACTTCGATGTCAGTGCTCATGAATGCCACAGCGTTGTCGCAGACTGACATGAAATTTGCTTAAATGTTAGATAACAAATCCGTTCGATACGAACATGCACATTACCTTCGCACAGGTCGATGCCGGAGTTGACGGAGAAACATATGCCCACTTTGACCAAACTTTCCCAAGCTTTCCCGTCCCCGCGAGGGGCACGGCGAATAGTGGGAAATTCGGCAATGTGCTCCTCACCAAGGGTAGCGTGGATTCGCTGTTGATCATTCCATTGGGTCACTTGGACGTGTTCGCGGTGGCCACAGTCATGTGCGTTTCTACTTCCATGGATGAGGGGACTGGCAGACACTGACTCGCATGAGTTCCTCAGGATCGGTGACAGAGGCTATACGATTCCATGGTTACACCTCACGCAGCTCAACGTCCCAACAAAGTATGATTTAGCGGGGTTGTCGCTGGGAGACTTTCATCAGGCACTTAATGAGCCAACAGTTGATGGGTCTTCGACTGTTAGCAACGCTCAGCCCCCTAAAAGTCACGTTGGGAGTGGTGTTAGCTCTTTTCTGAGTGTCGCGACAGGGATTGGATCGGCTGGTGTGGAAGCCACGAGTGCGGTGAGAAGCGATGTTGGCGGAAACCTGCAGCCGCAGCAGACACCGAACCCAAGCACCCACTGATGATTGCGGTTCCGACGTTGAGCGTCGCACGCCAGGTTCTTCCGACTCCTTTTAGATGTTGTTGTGGACTAGGCTTATGTCGGGATTGTTTTTCGCATGCAATTACCATGAATATTGTACGCAGTGTAATATAGCATCAACGTGAAAACTTGCATGCGAGAGGAACGAGATGAACGACGGTAAGCCAGAATGTTAGAGCTCCCCGCGATTCGCGTTTTGGATGAAACAACTATTATTTGAATTGTATCTGACTATCGTACGCTAGTGTTCAAGTGAGTGCATGGACCCTCTAACGAATCCGGATGTATCTTCTTTAGCATACTCCATCACAGAACGGCCGATGAAAAAGGACACGTGATGGATGACAGCATATTGCAACGTGCCAAAGTATGGAATGTGATACGCATTGCTCGTGAGCGATAAGGTCTACTTGTTTTGGTAGTTAATGAGGCACGCACTTAGCAATGGTGTGTTGTCCGCGTTTTGATATATGTTCCGAGTTCGCATGTGGCCGATCAAGAGCCACCCACCTACGGGCGACGGATTTCGTATGTCCCAACGGGCACGAATCCACAATCCACATGCAGCGGCAGGCACACCCTTGGACGTTCACTTATCAACCGTGTTTCCAATACGCAGTTCTTGGCTCAACGTTCGGTTTTTGCTGGGGTACCTTCTATGTGTACCCACGACCCTGCTCAAGAACTCACGCCCACGAAGGAAGACGCTGGAAAGCGAGGTTCGCACTCGGGTTGGACTAGTACTCCGAGAGAAGCATGAAATTCCATCAATCATTTAGAGAAGATCTACAGGCAACAAGGAGGCTTGTGGCGATAAACTCTCATGGGGATGGATTGGGGAACACATCGTGTAACTTGGCTTAGACAGAAGCCAGGAGAGCACAAGTTAGTACTCCGGCGCCTTGTGAGCTGAGCCTGCGAGGCCATGAAACTTCAGGAACGCCGTAGATGTGGGGCCGCATGCCTACGCCGGGGGTAAGAAAGTGGCCCATAGGATAACACTCGTCGCGCCCCACAACACCACCCAGACGACATACGCCCTACCCCACCGTGGTCGCTCAATGAGCAGCGTTGCGGCAGACCAGTAAGTGCTCGGCAGTGCCGGGAGCAAGCGGAGCGCGATCTGCGTGTGCGCGTTCGTGAGCAGTGTAATGCAGAGTATCGTGGCGTGCACAGCGTGTGCCGTCGTCGTTGACGGTCTGAGCGCTCCTGACTTTCCACGTAGGTGCGAAGATAGGTGAGACACGCTGTAGAAAAGGACAGGAACGAGGAGTGGAAGCGCGAGGGCGATGTTGGGCAGCTGGGCGGGGGTCCAATAAGAAAGGAAACCGACGTGCCAGTAGGTGCGCTGGACGTGGGTGTAGATCGAGGGTATGAGGTGGTTGCACCATGATGGCCGTTTGGGATCGGTTGTGCTGGTGGCGAGGCAGAAGGCACTGTATGCGTTCATCTGGTGAAAAAAAGACGGCAGGAGCGGCAGGAGGGCGTGGAAGCCAGCACGGAACACGACGCTTGGGCGCGGCAGGGTAGAAGAATGCAGAAAGGGATCGACTAAAAGGGACCAGGGCACATAAAGCGCGAGCAGAATGCCATTCGAGCGGAACGCCGCGGCTGCGGTGAAGCACAGCGATGCGCTATAATATCGCGCGCGTGCACAGGCAAGCATCCCTATAGAATGCGAGGCGCGACCCGGAGCCAACGGTGAGAAACACGGTGATTTAGAGTGTGGCGGTGGAGGTATGAACACGCACCTTGGTAGGATAAGAAAGTGAATATGGGCTCCGCGTATGGTGCAAAGTACAACGTGGCGGGGCTCGCAGGGAAGAGAGACAGAAGCGCGGTAAGCAGCGCAAAGGAGGGTGACCGAAAGTGAATTAATGTGAGGCGATAGATGGCGCGTGTGGTCGGTATCGCAATCAAGGCGTGAAAGAGTGCGACCCATGTGAGGGCAGATGTTGTGTCGTCTAAGAAAAATGTGGGGAGACGATCTACCATTTGCAGCAGGAAAGGAACACCAGGAAAGAAAGCCCAGTGATGTTCATAGGAGTATCCATCCTTCGCAATGCCAGCAAAATGGAAGGCATCCCATCGGAGTAGAGAGGATGCGAAAGTTCGTAGTGCGGGGGGCGCGAGGATGGCGCGGGGGGAAGCGTCGAAAAGGGTGAGATAAGAGGAAGATAGGTGGATCGATGCAGCAATAAAAAGGCGAGAGAGGACGGTTAGCTTGTCGAGGCGAGAGAGATGTTCATCGTCGACGGCGGCCATGTGAAGGACATTGTCTCCAGAATTTGATATCATCACTTGCCAGGTCCCCACTTTTTTGAGCGCAGTCCAGCTGTCAACGCAACTGGCGCTAAACGACACCACTAGTACTCAATGCACCGTCGAACGGCCTCTCAACCCCCGACGACAGCGCCCCCTCCCCAGGAGCAGGAAAAGACCGACGAACCAGTTTCGATCGCGCAACCCGTAGACACGTTAGCTGGCGCGCCTACTCTCATCAACTTCCTCCACACCGTTCCTGCCCCCCTGGTCGCACTCCTGGTCCGCCTAGCGCCACCAATTTCACCCGTACGCCATGTATTCCAGATAATCAGCTGGCAGACATCTTGGGTAGATAGTTGGTTGCTTCTCTGTCTCTGGTGGGTCGTCGTTCTTTTTGCTGAACCAGCGCTCAGGTCCGTGTCCTTCTTTCTCGGCGCGTGGAACCACAAACTGACAATCTCAAAAGATACCTTCTCCCTATCGTGATTGGATCCGCTGTGGTGTGCATTAGACGATGGGAACCACCGAAATACGTGTCACAGCCGATGAGCGAGGGATCTGTCCAGGTGGCAATGAGAGACCTTGCCGCCCTTCTTGTCCTCCTTCCCCCTTTTCCTACGCTCCCGGCCTTTCTTTCCTCCTCTGAGCTCCCTTTGCCTGCTCTTCTCCGTGCCTGTACAATATTCTCCATCCCTTATCTTATTCTCACGTACCTCATTCCCGTACGCGTCCTGATCGGCATTTTCGGGACGGTCGTCTTGACCTATCGGGCTCCTTTCGCGCGGCTTTTGCGTGCCGCTCTCTGGCGCAGCGCCTTCGTGCGCTGGGCCGTTTACCGTTCCTGGGCCGAGCTCACCGGAATACCGATGCGTTCCCCGATTCCAGTCCCAACCGCGAACGCGTCAGTCTCCGGCCAAGGCACCGACACGACGGTCACGGCGCAGCTCCGCTTTGCCTTCACGGTGTACGAAAACCAACGCTGGTGGATGGGGCTTGACTGGACCGCCGCTCTGCTCCCCGGGGAGCGGCCTTCGTGGTGCAGTGGCTCGCAGGCGCCTCTCCCCCCTCCTGCTGCTTTCGCGCTGCCAGCTTCAACAATTGCCTACTTACCCGTAGGCGATGGCGCGCGCGACGCGCGCGAGCAGCGCACGGCGACTTGGGCGTGGGCGGAGCCCGAGTGGCGCGTCGTTGTGCGGCGTGATGGGGAGCCGTCTGTGGATGGTGAAAACGCGGAAGGCGCGGAGAATACGGATGCGGATGGGTGGGTGTACAGCGATAATAAGTGGGAGAGCCATAGTGGCAAGGGCGGGCTTGGCAAGGTTCGTACCCGCTCGCGGTGCTTCTCTTCTACCTGCGCTCACCCTGACATGAATTTCTGTTGTAGTACACGCGCTACCGCCGTTGGACGCGTGTCGCCGCCTTGACGGAGACCACGGAGCGCGTGGGACATGGGCCCACAGGAGTTTTGCGTGAGGACGGGAATCTGCACCCGCTCGATACGTTGATCGGGGGTGAGAACAAGGAGAAGACGATCGAGAAGGAAAAGGAGAAGAAGGACAATCTACCTGGGTCCACCCGTTCTTCGCTTGAGAGGCGGGCATCTGTCGTTCTGGGCGCTGTTGGAAACGGTCTCAAGCAGAAGCTGCACGCCGCGGTATCGGGTGCACACTAGTACTATATTGAGATGATTGTAATCGTGTAAAGTACTGACAACTCTAGCAAGACTTACGGTGGCGTCGAGGGTGGCATATGGTCAACCACGACGTGGTACAGTAGCCCTTATTTATTATGTCTTTACAGGCTGCCTTCATAGTATGGCTTTCCAAGTCAGCGCAGCGTCGTTATGTCCGACCTCGTCGTGGTCCGTGTTAGGGCCAAACAATGTCCCGTCACAACGATATAATCCTCACAATTGTTGTGATGTAACATTTCTGCAGTGCGCTCTCGCAATATGTGTTCAACTACTATATCGGGCTATGCCATTTGTACTTTGTCCTTCTCGTCCGGTACCATGTCATTCGACTCTGCAAACGAAAAACGCTCATTGCTATCTAAGCAAAGGCGTCCCAAGAAATCAAAGCACGTCCTTGTCATCCATGGCGGTGCTGGTGTGATCCTTCGAGAGAGGTCTTCGCCCGAACAGCAGGCACGTTACCACACCGGGTTACGCGCGGCACTACAAGCTGGCAACGCAGTTCTTAGCTCTGGTGGTGAGGCGATGGATGCTGTCGTCGCGGCAGTGAGTGTCATGGAAGGTAAGCAATCATGTCGACGCTTACGGACCAAAGCTGAGTCCAGTCCTTTACTTCTTTCAGATAATCCACTTTTCAATGCCGGCAAGGGCGCCGTATTCAACTCTGCCGGCTTCGTACGTGTGTTTTTTGTGTATATTTTAAAACCGTAGGCTATGCAAACGAATCTATGCCCTCGCAGAACGAACTTGAGGCATCGCTGGCGCTCTCCAGCCCTCCCGCTTCGCACCCTGACGTCTTGCCCGCGCGCCGCGCTCTCTCTCTAACTCTCCTCACCCGGACGCGCAACCCCTCGCAGCTCGCACGCACGCTTTACCTCTCCCCGGACAGCACACGGCACGCCTTCCTCTCCGGAACTCCAGCGGAGGACCTCGGCGGCCTCCCGATCGTCGACCCGTCGTACTTCTACACCTCCGCGCGGTGGCGGGAACACCGACGCGGACTCGGGCTCCCCGAGGACGATGCGCCAGGAAAGGGGGAAGGTGACGAGGGTGAGATGAGTTTGCTTGACGAGATGCCGATGGGCACGGTCGGCGCCGTTGCACTTGACGGGCGAGGGTGCATTGCCGTGTGCACGTCTACTGGAGGACGCACGAACAAGCTCCCTGGCCGCGTCGGTGATACGCCCCACAATGGGGCCGGTTTCTGGGCGGAGGAGTGGCAGGCGTCGAGGGATCGACGGTGGTGGGGGTGGTTACCCCGCCTGTGGCGGGGCAAGGCGCGCGCTGTGGGTGTCAGTGGAACGGGCGATGGCGATGTGCGTCCTTCTTCCTGCGTCCGCGTGGGGCGATCGAGCGCCGTGCTGAGGCGTCCCGTTTACTTCTCTCGTCGCCAGTACTTTATCCGCCAGAATACAGCAGCGACGTTGGCACACCGAATGCAGTACCTCGACGAGCCTGTGCAGAAAGCCGCGCAGTCAGTTGTCGAAGCGCTGCGTAGGGAGGATGGCGTGGGGGGTGTCATTGCACTGGATAATCATGGCAATGGTACGTGATAAACGATGAACCTAGACTGGGACAACGGTTGACCCACGTGAGATAGTAGCTACACCGCTGAACTGTCCGGGTATGTACCGCGGGCTGGTGCGCGAAGATGGGGTGTTGAAAACTGCCATTTTTGATGACGATGTGCTGGAATGAGCGCGAGCTGTAAATGAACCTGTACATGTACAGTAACGCATAGAGATCGGAGATCTTGAATCACGTGGTTATTGGCGTCTGTTTACGCGACGACGAGACGCGTCGATGGGGCGAGCGCTCCGCCCCTCCCTTCGAAGACACCGTCTCCTTGACTGGAAAATTTGGGGGGTGACACGGTAGGGTGATTTTCTTCTCTCTTAAATCTTCTTTTGTTCACTTTTAGTCCTTGATTTTTTTTAAGGACGCAATCTTGACAGATCAGTTATCCTGGGCCACGCCTACTAGCTCTAACTCCGTCCATATCTCATAAAGTTTTGCAAACGCAAACGCAATGTTCGGCCGCTCCTCTCATTATGGCGGGGCGGTGCAATCAGCAGAACATTACATTGAGGTAACTCAGCTTCTCTGGAACTTTTCTTTCATGTAATGTATGTGATCCCCTGTTTAAAGTACAGCAAGAGCTCCAGGGCGAAATGCCACGGCAAGCTCTGTGGTGGATCCCTTATCGGCCAAGGTGAACTCCGCTATGGCCATACCGTCACGAATAACTATGGCGAGATTGTGCAATGGAGGCACTGGTAAGCTCGGACGGGTTTTTCTTGCGCTGCGGGCATTCTCATCGAGATGCGGCACGCAACAGGACCTGCGTGACGTCTCAGACTTTAGGACGTATTTCGTCATATGGCATCCACCGTGTCGCAGGTTTTTCATCCTTGCACGCGGATGATCAAGCGCGCGTCCGCCTGGCATTGAAAAGGCGACGCGTAGATCCCGCGGACTTGACAGGGCCGTCTCCGTCATCGTCAAAGCCAATGTCACAGCCTTCTCAAGTGTCTGCCACTCAGCCGACTGCCTCAAGCTCAAAGAAGCGCAAGGCGGACAACACACTTGGTCCTTCGCAATCCCAAAATGTGGTGGTGCCTTCCCCGACACAGGCTGCTACTCGCCAAGCGGCGATAGGAGGTACCGCCTGGGAGGAAGGAGCTGACGCTGAGGAAGTCTTGGATGAGCAAATCGACGAACTCTATTGCACCTTGTCGTCCAACGTTGTCGGCATACAATACTACAAGGGTATGTGTCACTGTCTGATATCATCCCATTCATAAGTATTCATGAACGTTTTGCGTGGCAGGTCTTGTCGATGCTGGGGAGCAGGTCCGCCTGATAAGAGAACCAAATAATAAATATGACCGGTCCGTCACATTACGGTCTTTCTAACAGGACTTGGGCACCTCACGTTTGAGGTTTTAGAAATGCCATTGCGGTGCAGAATATTGGCCGTACCCAAGTAGGTCACATACCTCGGCAGACAGCGGCCAAACTTGCTCCTGCTATCGATGCTGGCTCAATTACAATGGAAGGCACCATGAATGAGGGAAACTGTAGGTTTCGTAGCATTTGGTCTCATTCCGTGTGTGATGTTTCTCCCAGTGCGCAGCTTCAATTATTCCTTATCTGTGTGAGTCCAAGGTGAATGTATGCGATACACGACTAAGCCAAATTTCAGTACTCTGAAGATATACGGGGCTATTGACAAGCGCAATCAAATCGAGCCATTACTTCGCTGGGCCATGCCAGCTCAACGTGGGCCCCCGGCGCCAACGCCTTCGACTTCGACGTCAACCATGCGCCCTTACGAAGCAGCTGCGCCCTACCCATCCTATGTGGATCCCAGGATATCAGGCTACGATCCAAGGTCCTTGGGATATGCCACTTATATGGCTGTGCCACCAGAAGTTCTCAGGGGGCAACAAGAGGAATTCGCCCGTGCAGCAGAACTCAGGCAGACGCTCGCAAACCTCGATAAGGTTGACGACGAAGGCCGTCGTAGTTCCCTCCTCGACACCCTCTGTTCAACTGAAGATATATTGAACTTGCCAGAGCACCCTAACCCACCCGGTATTGCGAGCGGTGAGCTTCGTGTTGACTTGCTGAGACACCAAGTATGTGATAACTCCCACGTGTGAGAGCGAGCAGGTACTCAACTTGCCTCTGCGTTGACAGAAGCAAGCGTTGCAGTGGGCGATTGAGCATGAAAACCCGAAGCTCCCATCCAAAGAAGAGGATAAGCCTGTCCAATTCTGGCAGTATCGAAAGACAGGCCCTAAGGCGCGTGCAGTCCCTGATTCTCGAGGCGCTTATTAACTGTCCTGTAGGCATATTACTACAACGGTACATGTTCATCGTGATTGACCATAGTTGTAACGTGACTCATGTTGCGCTCTAGTTGTAACAAAGACACCTCAGGAAGTCCCTCCTGTGCTCGGGAGAGGCGCTTTGTGTGGCGATAGCATGGGCTTGGTACTGGTTCATTTGGTTCTATGGCGCTTTTGGATCTCACGTTACGAATCGAATCATAGGGCAAAACTCTGACGATGATAGCCCTTATCTTAACCACGAAGAATGAAGTCTCTCCACACTATAGTAAGAGCACGCTCATCGGTATGTATCTCACAACTGCGTTCTAGGTTCTGGCTAAAGCGCCTTTTAGTTGTCCCACTTTCTGTGCTCTCCAACTGGGACAAGCAGATTCAAGACCATTGCGTGCCAAACGCTTTGAGTTACGCTATCTACTACGGTGCAACTCGTGACATGTCTGCGGATGAACTCCAGAAGTATGACGTTGTCGTGACTACCTACCAAACCGTTGTCGGTGAACATAATGGTTTCGACGAGGCATCGGGAAGGAAACGGAAAAAGCGAACAAGTAGCTTGTTTCAGGTTCCGTGGAGGGTACGTTTCTTCTCGTATAGATAATCAGTAGCCGTGGGAGTTGATGCCAACGTGGCCCTAGCGTGTCATTCTGGACGAGGGCCACAATATCAGGAACCCTCGGACACAGATGGCCCGATCCGTGTGCGCGCTCAACGCTCAGCGACGTTGGGTTCTAACAGGAACACCAATAGTGAGCTCTGCCGTGTTATTGAACTAATCTGAGCTAACTCTTGGCAGATCAATTCCCCACAGGTGAACCTCACGAAAATCATATTAATCATACGCTTAATGGATTGTCAGGACTTGGGCTCTATTCTCACGTTCCTCAAGGTCTGTAACCCTCTTGATAATCCTGACCTTCAGAATCGGTTGCTCCTACGTCCATTGAAGAATGGTGATCCAGCAGGCGCGGGATTGCTCCGCGTAGGTGTTCCAGAAGCAAAAACAGTTTGCAAGATGGCTGACCGATTGACTAGGCGATCTTGTCTCAAATTTGTATTCGACGAACGAAAGAAGTGAGTAAAAATTAAAATTGGTCTGCTCCTGTCCGGTGACTTTGCATAGATGCAAGATAGTAACGGCAATTTCCTCGTTCCATTGCCGGGGGTGAGTCACAGCATAGACTTGAGGTAGCCTAGATGGCTTAGATCACCCCTTAGGTGGAAATGACTCTCGTTCCTGTCACTTTGGATCAAGAAGCAAGGGTACTGACTCTCCCCGAATCTTTGCGCTTCACCTAACTCTTTGTGTCAGGAATTATATGACATCGTTGAACAATTGTCCAAGGAACGCATCGAAAGTTTTCTGAAGGGATCCAATGATCCAGCCTCTTTAGCTGTACGGCGGGTGTTCTTGCTGTCTTGTTCAGCTATTCACACTACAATAGTTCTCGACCAATGCCTTGAGCATGCTTACCCGCCTGCGTCAGCTGGTCCTCCATCCTGGCCTCATTCCAAGCGACTACATTGACCAACTACGTACAATTGATGATGACAAAGGTGATTGCAGGATACAGGTCACACCAGAGGAGAAGGCGCGCCTGCAACGTCTACTTTTGCAAGCCATTGAAGACAACGAGGAATGTCCCGTTTGTTTTGACGTGCTAGATGATCCCCGGATCACTGCTTGCTCGCACAGGTTCTGTTTAGCCTGGTACGCTTAGTTCTTTCTGTGCCAGAATTTCAAGCTCAACAAAGTCAGCATCATGGAGGTCATTACCCGTGATGCTAGGTGCCCTATGGATCGTCGCTCTCTTGGCGTTGGAGACCTCTTTGAACCTCCCCCGCCCACCGAGTTGACACAGGCACCTATACATGGAGATGACATAGACGGAGCCACGGACCTACGTACAGGGTCTTCGGCTAAGATAGAGCAACTCTTACACCTCTTGCGACTTTCCCCGGAGAATGAGAAATCGCTGGTATTCTCTCAGTTCACATCTTTTCTCGATAAAGTGAGTTCGCTGGCTCGGCTTTATCAGACTGCTCCTGCTAATGGTTCGCTCGAAAAGATCGCGGAGGTCCTTGATGAAGAAGGGTTTGTATATCTCCGTTGCCCACCTTTTCTTCATTCACAGTCAACCTACATAGGATCCCGTACGTCCGATTCGATGGAAAGATGTCTGCAAAGCGGCGACAAGAAACTCTTGAGACATTTTGTGTTCCGATTGAACACGACACGAAGATGATCCCAGATGTCCAATCTACCGTAGCCGTTCCGATGTCCGAGGTGCAACCGACGAGACGAAGTTCGAGGTCCTCACGCCGTAGTAAAGCGAGTGCTGGAGACCTCCAACAAGCGGATGCCATGTCAATTAACAGTGACGATGACGACGATTTTGTGCCCCAGTTGGATATCGATAACGACGACGATGCCGATGGCGCTCGCACGCGGAGTAAGAAAGGCAAGGCCAAAGCTAAGGGCAAGGGCAAAGGCAAGGCGGCCGCTCAGTCCCAGCTTGGCTCGTTAAAGGACACTGCCACGAACGGAGTAAACCCTAAGATTATGCTTATTTCGTTAAAAGCCGGTGCTCTTGGACTTAATTTGACGGTTGCAAACAATATCTATTTGTGAGTACATCCAAGCATCATTTGGGACCGCGGCGCTGACTTCGGAACGGAACGTATAGAATGGACCCGTGAGCTTATAAGGACGAATACATACAGACGTTTGACTAATGTCTTGTGTTTTTAGTTGGTGGCAAGAGGGTATCGAGAGTCAAGCTATCGATAGATGCAATAGGTAAGAGTATGACAAGATTCGTTGCAAATACTGAAGGAGTTGCCTTGTAGAATTGGCCAGAAAAAGATGGTTCACGTCTATCAGCTCATCGCCGAAAACACGGTAGAGGCAAAGGTATGCGTGTGTAATTTCTCTCGTGGATCACGGTGGTAACGGATTGTCGCTAGGTCCTCGAAATACAGGACAAGAAAAAGAACTTGATTAAAGAGGTGACGCCTAGTCATTGTGACATTCTGAGAGTGATGACTGAGCCTTAAACCATAGGCATTTTCAGGCATGAGAAGCAAGGAAACACCGCGCCAGAAGAAAGAAGCGAGGTTGCAAGGTATTTGGCATTTCGTCTTCTGATATCGCAACAAACCTTTTAACGTGGTCCTTAGAACTCGTCGAGATTTTCGGCATACGCAGACAAAGCGCGCCTTAGCCTTAGCTTTTCCTTTGCTTTATGTAACATAATCACTTCTGATTCTCTGCCACCGAACAGACACCAGCCTATTATCGCTATACTTTCACAAGTTGTCTACAGCCTCATCCGGGATGCTTCATTGTACGTACGGATGTCACCGAAAGATGTGACATTCTGGTATTGCTTGCTGCCGCCTCAGATGCATAATACGGTCCATACGATCGAGACTGTACAGTACCCACGTCGTTTTATCATAACGAACTAGTAAAAATATTAGGATAGGTACTCCTGTCCCTGGTAGTCACCATGCTTGCATTCTAATTTTGATGACACCTCTACACTAAGATATTTCACGCTATGCATGTGTTCGCCTGCGTGGTCCCCCTCTTGCGTGCGATCTTGGCCGGGATGCGCGCCCGCCACATCTTACGATTGCTGCGCCGGGCCTGCTCCCGCAAATCACTAGCCGTTTTCATGCCCTCGACGGGTACAACCGCGTCAGTCTTGATGTTTAGTATGTTATTCAGGGGAGTGAGCGGAGCATTGCGGAAGTCGAACTCTAAGATTCGTGAAGGCACGAACGGTGAGAGAATGTCACACGGAGTTGTCCGGCTTGTGGGATAAGGCTCGTGCAAGCAACGTTGCTGTTATTCCCGGAGACTATCAAGGTGTTGACGTTGCTGGAATAGGAATCTGTGCGGTTGAAGTGAGAGGGACGCAGTTGGTTATCTGGCTGGGTTGCGGTGTCACCATAGTGCACCTGTGAATAACCGGACGAAGAGGACTAAGAGCGCGAGTGAGTCAACAGAGAGACGAAGAACATCAAGGAAGGGCTCCTTGAACCGCTACCACCACCATCGTTGGTTTTCCCATGGTTTCCTTGGCAAAAGAGCACATCCGCGATGGATCGTCATCCACCCCCACATCATCTTACCCCACACCAAGGGGACCCCCTACACTAAGGGGACCTCTACACCAAGAGGACTTCTACACCAGGAAGGGCCACCTAGCCCCCATAGCGCCAACGCGACAAACCAACAACATAAGACAACAAGGCCCATGATATCGGAAACAGCGCACCTCATATGGGTACTGAGATGCAAACGAAACACCCAAGAAAAAAGAAACCCAATCGAAGAAATAAGAGCGAGGTGGCTAAAGGCAATCAATGCGAGACTCACCAACGATAAAATCACCGCAACGAAAGTAAAGCGAGACAAAAACTTCTCCAGACTAGCGGAGAACACTTGGGAACAGGTCCTTAGGAAAGAAGGGGACATCCCAGAAAACTGGCTATTCCACTGTGAGGTTTTAGTGGGTAGGAGAACACCCCCCCCACTGCGGGCGGCTCCGTGAACTGAGTCCCACACTACCCCGTAACAGGGGTGTGCATAACAGCATTTTCCCTCACAACCGACCCTCGAGGCCGGCTACAGCGGCCATGCAGGGCTGATGATCGATGATCATCTCCTGCTGCATGGCATTTATTCTTAGTAATAGTCAAACTGTAAAGTAAGACAAGCTAGGAATAAAACGCTACTCAAAAAAAAAAAAAAAAAAAGAACATCAAGGCACAAACGGTAAGAGCCGCAGAGCACGGGGGAACCAGACGGGACTGTCCACCTTGTGATGAGACACAGCTCGAGCAAGATAGGTTGCGGTCGTGATCCGGCGCTGAAAGAACTTTGACGGTAGCCTTGGTGCGAGGACGGGAATGTTGGGAATGGGAAGTGGAAGGAAGCGATTGGGAAGTCGGCTGGGTTGAAATACCAACATAACGCGACGAAGAGACCCAGTTAGGGGGACCACGACACCGGTGCGAGTGGCGAGCATGAGCAACAGCATGGCAAATTAAGTGGGACGACCTAGCCAGACCCACAGTTATATAGTCATCCTATAAGTGCCAAGTAGAAGATCAAAATTGATAAACGCCTTTCCGTGCTGCGCGAGGAAGAGCATGTAGGGGATGTGTTCAGTAATGTGTATCAGTAGTGACGACCTATACATGGCAGGCAGGACACATCGTGTGGAGTGCGTGTGCGGGAAATGCTGGTCATTCTAGGAACTGACATGCCACGGTGTGGCCGTTGGGAGTGTGCACAAGGGTGCAGGTAACACCCGCGCAGCGCTTGCTAGTCGCACGGAATGAGCGCCCGGCACGTGCGCCCTCAACAGTAGTTAACTTATCAGATCGATTGATTGTTCCTATATCCATCCCTTTTTCTCATTTTTCTCCCCGCCAGTGTCGACCTCCATGGTCTACGATCGTAGCTGGTAGGTAGCAGTAGCAGTTGAGTAAGACGTGCTTGACAGATCGGGATATACGGTGCGTAACCGCGACAAGGGTTCAGAGCAACCGATGATGTCCAGTATATAGGCAGAGCAAGGTGAAAACAAGCAGGCTAGACGACGAGGCAAAACATTCCAGCAAAACCAAAATAAGTACGAAAGCCGCCCATGGCGCCACAAGTGCAAGTTCTCCCGCAATAGGGCCGGCGAACAGAGAAGAGAAAGAAAACAAGAAACACTGAAGATATAGAGAAAAGGTATACGTGCAAATGTTCAGGACTTCAAACTGCGCTCATGGAGGCAGCTCTGCTGCCTGCTCCTTTTCTTTGAGGACTCAGGGTACATCTCTTTGATGATATCTGCGAATGGCTTCCCGATGTCCTTGTCGTTTTTCAGGCAGTACACAAGCCTCTCCTCGAACTCTCTGAGGACCCTGTCAGTCTCCAGGCGCTTGGTCCCAGCTTTGGCTGGGCTGACATCGCAGCACTCCTGGGGCCGCTTGTCGTAGTGTCGGTCCAACGAATCAGACCGTGCGAAGAAGTCGCCGCAGTGCACGCAATAAGAGATGCTGTTCGGGTGCGCCTCTCCGGTGTTGCAGTGGCGCTTAAAAATCTCGAAGTCGACGAATCCCGCCTCTGGGCAGAGCCGGCACTTGATCACGCGGACGGTCCCGCGCGCCCAGTCGTCCGAGTTTGCTTTGAGGAGGGTCCTTTGCCTTGGGTCGAGGCTCCTCGGGATGTAGAAGTCCGTGTTGTCCTGCTGTGGTACCGCGCTGTCGACGTGGTGCCCTGTCGCCCCCTCCACACTCCCCTCGATCCAAGGCTGCTCTCCCTGCACAATCGCCCCCGTCGACACCTGCTGGACACTTGGCCCCTGCAGGGATCGAACGGAAACTTCCTGTGCATTCTGAGTCGCGAGCCTCTCCGCTCCGCGTCCCGTAGCCTTGGATTTCGTTTGAATCCAGCTTGGGTCCTAGCGGCAGGCTTGTCTGCCTCCAAGACCCCCGTTGTGGTGGCCATCTTTGCCTTGCCCTTCTTGCGCGGGCTTGGTCGATGGCCGTGATTGATGTCCTGGTTGCCCTCACCGAGGGCGTCATCGACCCCTCGACGACGCTTGCCCAGGACTCTTTGCGGCAGTGTCGTGATCTCTGGGACAGGTGCCACCGCAGCACCATGATCGGGCACAATAAGTCCCGCTGCCCCCCAGCCCGCTGGGACGCTGCAGATTACCAGTATTATATCACCCAAAAGTAGGACCCGAATAAGACGAGGACACGTACCATGGTTCCACAACAGGGCCTACGAATCTGAAGACGCTCTCACTGTATTCGGGCGCGACCTGCGCCCCAATACTCCCGTCTACGGATGTATAACCAAATGACGCGGTAGTGAGTAGACCGGGATCGAAGATCCAGGCCAACTCGGGCGGAGAAAATGTGGTGGGCGTGTTAGGCCCGCTTGAGATCCAAAACTGCTAACGTGTCCAGGTAAGCATAACCCTTGCAATCGCGTGACCCGCACTCGCGTCTTGCGTCCCAGCCGCCGTTTCCATGGGCGACTGGGAGAATGCGGGCCATGGTGCATCGCCGGGTGACGGTGCAACAGAATCTACCCCAGTGAGAGCTTTATGGTATGTGAAGACCCAACCAAAGCAGAAGAAAGAAATATGACTTACGTGGGGTGGGGGCGTACCAGGGATCAAGAAGGTCCTGTCGCGCAACGAGATAAGTCGATGTCCTCTGTCGACGATCAGGACTCACAAGATTTATCCCAGTGTAGTCCAAGGAGACGTCCGAGTAGTTGAGTTTCATGGAGCATTGAATGCCGTGTAATTGGTGGGTTGGAGATCGGCAGGAGCGGCGCTGCCCTGGGCCAGGTTTTGGAGCGTATTGGCAGAGTTCCAGTTGATATCCTGTAAGAGCCAAACGTGAACAACCTGTCGTATCCCCGGATGAGATTGTGTTCACCGTGAGAGAAGAGCCCTGATCGAACTGTGGTGCGGGTTGCGCATGGCCCGCAATGTCGGACCATCTGGTCAAGTCCTCTGTCTGTGACCAAAATGCGAGGTCGCTGGGAAGAGCACTGTGGTGAGGATACATCAGTAAAACTACCACCAACTTTTTTGGGCTCGTACGAGCTAGTACGAGTGGAAACGCCAGCAAGTGCCGCCTTCAGCGGCAATCCAATTACCCTGTGTATGACCGATTTCTCTGTGAAGGGGGGGGGGTTTGTGAAGGGGTAGGTAGACATTGTCACGTTTCGGGGCCAGTCATTCGAGAACAAAAGAAATTATGCATTAGATATAAAAATATTTTGCATGAGATCGGCTGACAGTATCGGCTGTATAATCTTCGGTATCAGTTTTCTGATTGCCGTTTGCCTAAGTACCTTATAACAATAAGCGAATTTGAAAGGTGGCCAAAGCCTTTATATAAATTGCCCATGTCCTCTCCGGTTTGAATCTGCAGAAAATTTAACTTCGGCGGCATCTACTATGTCTGTTATTGGCTTGGACGAAGATCTTAAAGTCTCCAAGCGTGACGAGTAAGCCCAACATGCTCCCGTGTCCCTCATGTCTCCAGACTGAGACCACTCCAGTATCTACCCAACAGTCGACCCAAAAGTCCACTATGATGCACAGACATTCGCAGGGAAGGTAGTATTAATCACTGGTGCATCCCGTGGCATCGGTGCAGAGATCGCCTTTCAATATGCGCGCGCTGGTGCTGCACTCGCATTGGTGGCCCGCACAGAAGCTGCCCTCCATGTGGTCAGAGATGCAATCCTTCGGGAGCGCCCCTCTGCGCAGGTCCTTACTTTCCCTGCCGATGTGAGAGATGTGGCCAAGGCGGAAGCAGCAGTAGCTGCTACTGTTTCCTGCTTCGGTCGTCTGGACATTCTTGTTGCCAATGCTGCCATTCTCCGCCGATTCGATGGATGTGCGTTTTCCCACACGTCATTGTACGAGAATGCTTATGCTGCATTAGTGTTCGCATCTAAGGATGCGAAGGGATGGTGGGACGTTGTTGAGGTCAATCTTCGTGGCTCTTACAACTATATCCAGTGCGGATGTCCCACATGCACATCATGATACCGTGCACCACGCTCACTTTCCATTGATTAGTTTTTCTGTCCCTGAATTGCTCAAAACGAAAGGCCAGGTGGTCGTTCTCACATCAGTGGGAGCTCAAACTCGATTTCCGACAGCGAGCGAGTACTGCACATCGAAGTTCGCCATAAATCGTCTTACAGAGTTCGTTGCCGTCGGTAAAGCTTTTTTTTTTGTTCATCTTAAATTTGCATGGGTACTAAATGCCAGCTCATACCTTTCCAGAGTATCCTGACATCAAGGCCTTCGCTGTTCATCCTGGTTGTGTCAAGACAGATATATACGACGAAAGCGGCGGGGGCTATCTAGTTGACTCCGCTGCTGGGTTAGGTGCCGCGACGATATTGTACTTGACGTCAGGCAACGCTGACTACCTGAGTGGTCGATACGTTGCGGCGACGTGGGATCTGGGTGAAGTTGAACGTGATTGGAAGGAAAAGATAGTGACACAGCACGGCCTTGTCAACAAGCTGTACATCCCAGCATGACCAAGCTGTCGTGCAAGCCCGTACATTATGTCTTTTCCGATGGTGGATACGGAGGATTGCTTGAATAGCGAGATCGCTCACCAATTTAGTTGTCTGGCATAAAGGTTTTCACGCGGATCTTGTACTGCTATTGTGTTGTTACAAGAATAAGATACACATAGAAAACCAATCGAGATGAACACATTTGATTGCCAGTGCTGCCGAATTCTGACTTGCTGTGAGAAGCATCGCGATGAGCTGAGTTCATCGACGCAACCTATCGCATGAAAACAGCTATCAGAATTGCGGACGCAACGCAACAATAAGTTGAACCTCGGATTCAGTGTTCTTGAGGACAACAGTGACCGTCGAACTTCACACAATCAAGCAGAGTCATAGAGGCGCTCGAACAGAAGGATGGACATCAAGAAACCTGCTAGTTACTTTTTTGGACTCGTACAAGTGGGAACTCGTATTACGGTATCGTCGACTAGTGCGAGTTCGTACGAGTCAAAAAGTCGAAAAGCTGAAACGGAACCTAGACCTCACAACAGTTCATTCACAAATTCATTTTCAGGAGGAAAGATGCACAAAGAAACCCTATTTTTTCTTTTTCCAAAAAGTTCAAACCTGACGGATGCTTTCCCGATGTGGGGTCGCAGCCGGTCTGGTTGGTGCTTAATGTTCACACACCTCCAATATTGCTAAATAAACCTTGCTCTGTAAGGAGTAATAACTTGTCTGTGATTATCAGCAGAAGGGACTTGTAAATGTGGCTTTCCTGTTATATATATTAATTGTAGGAATACGGCGCGGGGCATAATGTTGTGTTGAATTCCTACAATCATCACTGTCGTATCAGTATCCTACATGAAAGTAACAATAAGTTAAGATTTTAGGAGAATAGGTTACCAAGAAAATATGCTACAATCGCAGTGTAAAGTGCGCTAAGATCATGACACCTAAAGCCAGTTTAGACGTGAACACGAACAAGACATCCGAGATTCTTGGCATTAACATTGAACGATAAGCACTCCTGCATTCCTGCTATCCAGATAGTATGGAAGGCTGCGCCTGACATTGTCCAAGGTGAGAATACAGAACGATAGATGTAGCAATCCAGGATCTGCACTTACTCCTTACAGAGTTGTTCCAGGGCCGGCCGAATTTTCACCTTGCCATCCTTCGCGTGCAAGCCCTTGCCTAGGTCAGAATGACCCCACGGTTAAAGTCGGTGAGAACGGCATACGTCCAAGAGCACGCGAAAAAGGCCTACCGACAATGAAGTGGACCACTCTGTTTGACCGTCGAGCGGCCGACTGAAGTTCCTGCTTCGCGTACTCGACCGCTTCTTCGACGTACAAGCCGTGAAGGTCAACCGTTCCTTCGGGGTGAAGCTAGCGCCACACAGACAGTCGTCAACACGCACAACTTTGAGGGGGGTTTCGACAGACGGACGGCCACGTACCCTGTTCTTCTCCTCAAAAATGAGCTTGGCCGCTGCTTGATTCAGATGTTTCATCGTGATCTCATGCGCGAGGGCCTCATGGTTGTGACGACGCTGGGCCGCGTGGTCTCCCCTCTTGCGCGCGCTCTTGGCCAGGTCGCAGGCCTCCCTCATCATGAGTCCCCTGAGTCTCGCCTGTTCTCGTAGATCCTCGGCAGTAGTAAATCCCTTGATATTCGCGCCCTCGTCGAACGAAAAGGACTAGATGTGACAAAAAAGTGAGGCCGGCAGAGAACTCGGAGAATACGAAGACAACGAACGGCAAGGTCCGCAAAGTGCGCGTGGTTCTGAAAAGACTGTCCGGCGAGGATACGTGATGAATGTGAAACGTTACGGTTGTCGTCGGGTTTAGGGTACTTGGTCTTAGTCTTTCTGCGCGCAGAGGATTCTCGGGAGTAACGATGGCCTCGACGGCGAACATTATCGTCGTTCCAGCAACCAAAGATACTGGAAAAGACGATAATAAAAACAGTTGCGAACAGACTGGTGGCGAGAATGAATGTCATGTTCATGTTGAACACGAGGAGGCCAGCTGGCTAGCCCCAGGGTGATATACGCATAAGCGCCGGGTATCCAGGAAATAACCTCGTTTCCCCCAAGAAACACGTGTTGAGCAGCAGGTAACGGCGTGAAACAGGATGTTGGTGGGAGATGCCCATGAAGGTTGTTGGTAGCCACGGCGGCGACGGCGGCCACGCGGAACGGTCAATTCTCAGCCGCCGTTCGAGGACATCTCGGCTTTTCCCTTTTTAAAAAAAAAACCTCTGTGTTTATAAAGCGTGGCATGAGACGGCGCGAGCCAGTGGGTGTAGTAAACTATAGATTCGGTGTGTACAGAATCTACCAACACATCGTGTACTATCTCGTCTTTTGCATCGCCGTTTTCCCGATTCGTCTCCTCGTTTATGTGTGGTATTTAGTACATGATATCCCTTCCACGTCTCTCACTACGGGAAGGAAATCGCTACTTGCTTGTATAATCTCAAATGGACAGACCGGAGATGTGAAAACTCATAACCGTCAGCACTCTATTCACCTAGCGTGTCCAACCGTTTAGTCAGAGCATCTATCCGCTCTTCCAAACCAGTCACGTTCCCCTTCACCACCCTCCCGTTCTCGGCGAGGCTCCCTTCGACGCCTTCGACGGCCTGAGTCAACGCGTCAAGCGCCTCGCGCGACTGGCGCTGCTCCTCCTCCAAAGTGTGCAACACGTCGCCGAATTGTGCCGCAGAGGCATGCAAGGTGGCGAGCGTGCGCAGGCGCGCGAGGATGTGGGGAATCTGTGGGAGTGCGGGGACAAGACGGGCTAGCGCGGGCGCAAGCTGTTCTTGCAGCGATGCAGGCAGGGCGGCGGTTGAATTAGTGGTGCCATCGCCCTCGGCGGCGGCGCTACGACGGTGTTGTTGGTTCGTGGCTGCCAGCCGATCGAGGTCAGACAAGAGTAGCTTGAGACGGCGCGAAATATTATCCAGGTGTCGAGGTTGCGCTAGCACGGTGAGTTGTGTGTTCAGTCGAGTGAGAAGCGGTAGAAGTGGTGTTGGCATCGCCGAACTCTATATCAATATCTGCACTTTAGTACGCTTTCTATAGGACTGAGTAAAAAACATGTGCACCTCGTCAAGCGACGTGCTAGCTGAGCCAACGAGTCTTTCTAGCTCTCCAACACGTCGATCGATCTCAACGACATCCTTAACGGTCTCCAAAGGCTTGTGGGACTCCTCTGCTGCCTTGCCAACTCCACTCCCATTCTTTTCAGGGACCGCCACCGTAGCATGTCCAACCGGCGGCGGGTCCTGCAGAACACCTTGGACTAGCCGCACCCGATCTTCGTGACCTACGGTGTACTTGGCAAGCCGTGATTTGACATCAACGATACCCTTGAGGAGGTCCCCTGGGTCAACGTTGCCCTGCTCACGGTCACGCGCGAGGAGCGGATTCGCAGGGTCAGCGAGTTCCGTTTCCAGAGAGGCGAGCTCGGATTGTAGTAGCTTTAAGCGGAGCGCAAGGGACGGCGGGTGTGTCGGGGTAGGGGACGGTGTCCGTGAAGAAGGATACGCATACAAAGTTCGCTCGCGTGTCCCTGCGACGCTCAATGAGTTGAACGAAGCGAGGGTTGAAGGAAGCTACAAACGCTTGCGCTCTGCCCGCCGAAATCGTCTGCTAGCCTCGGCCGTGTCAACAAGGCTGCTTTCATCGATTCCTTCTGCTGCGTCGGGGTCTATCGCCTTTCGTGGCCGTGTTGAAGGTCCTTCTTCGTCACTCGAATCGTTATTCTGCATACAACTCAGTCCTGATAGCTTCCTAGATCAGTGGAAACTTACCTCATCCTGAAGGGACTGAAACGCATCCTCGGTCTCATAGACATCCTTTCCAGACGAATCCTACAATATTGAGGAGTATGTTTACTCGTGACCAATGACGGGGTAATAAGAGACACACAATGTCCGGTAGATTTGAGTATTTATTCGCGCTCATTGATGATTTGGGTCGAAGCTGGATCCAACAATTCAGCAGCAGCCGACGCGACTAGTTGGTCAATATTTAATTAATCACCCGCGAGCAAAAATGAAATAAAAAAACTCGTCACCTGAGCGATTCGAACACTCGCGGGCAAAGCCCAACCGCTTAATCTGCATATAGCAGGCGATCCCGTTAACCACTCCGGCAAAGTGACGACAAACCACAGACAGCTCCAAGATATATGACATGTAACTGTAACTGTCCAAGGTCGTGGCTGCACATTGATAATTCTTCAAAACGAGAAAATCCCAGAGTGCTGTCGGTACAGAGCCAAGGCAGTTGGAAACGTTTAATTACATGTCGCTGACGAGTAGGACCATCCTCTATATTTAGACTCGCACTTCCATCCATGCCAATTGCCAATGATTAAGGCCTCACTAGATGAGAATGATGTCCGTGAAGCAATGGCGATTATCCCGTCCAAGAAGGAGGGAGCCATCAACCATCGTCCTCGTCCTTATCCTTTGACATTGAAGTTCCTTTCTCGAACAAAAATGACACGGTTCCACCAGGGACGTCCTTCACCGTGATCTCCGGGATTGCTCCCATGCGCGCGATGTTGTCGAGGTCGACGGCGTTGAGTAGTGATGATATACGACTCTTTGACGAGCCATCTACTGAGTCTACTTGTTGCTTATCGGAGGATGAGGATTTGAAAACCAAGCCACGGAGGATGTCATCATGGACGCGTTCGCCTGCGTCTGGCTGTAGGCAATTGATATGGGTCCATTCACCCAGTGCGGCGAGCTCTGCCTTTTTCTTTTTCAGGTACTAGTAAAGGCACATCAGGCATCAGAATCCCGGTCTGGACTCTGAAAACAATACTCACTGCTTTATCTGCCTTCGGAGAGTCAACAATTTTGACCTGCGATGCAACGATGAATCCTGATGGGGCGTCTACATCGATCTTACAGTCGTCTTCTAGAGTCGGGTCAGATATTGACGTGTCATCATCATCTCCCCACGTCCCAGTACGATCACATGGGCAGTCTAACAGGTCATGACTGTGACAAGCAGTGTCAGGGTAGATTGTGAAAATATCGCGCAGCTGGTACACCCGTCAGTCAACCTACGACCCACAGGTTCAATTCAACATTTCTCACCTCCTTGGGCGTAAATGAGTTGGATTTAGAATCAGACTTTCCCTGTCGTTAGAACAAGTTAGACGGGACGAGGAGAGAAAGAATGTTGTAAATGTTCTCACATCTCCGATTAATGCTATGGCCGACCAGAGTCAACTTTTTCTTGCATATATAGGTAAAAGAACGTACTGCTGCTCAGCCCTAGTTTTGTGATCTGACGCTGGTAGATCTTTTCTGTGTTTGGTACGTTGAAGACGAGTGTTCTCTCTGAAAACCGATCAAACTCACCATCGATTGTTCCTGCAGTCAGAAAGCGGTATATATAGACACTCCGCTTCTGTCCGTCACTAGAATAGAGGTCAGCGTCGGACATAGTAATGAGTTTCTAACGTACCGGTGTATTCGTGCCATTGATTGAAGGTCATGGCTAGAACGTGGAAGATAAGTGGTTGTTTCGTAGTCATGCAAAGTGTCACACCTTGGGTTCCAGTCGGAATCAACGAGGCACAGTCTTGAAGCACCGATGAGATTGAGTCCAACGCCGCCCGCTTTGGAACTGAGAAGGAACAGAACTAATGGTAAAGGTATGGGAGCCAGCGGCAGCAAGAAGTGTTATCTGACATACAACAACGTTCTTGAGAAGATTTGTTGAACGTATTTACATGCTCCGATCTTTTGGCTGCCGGCGTTGAACTAGACACAACTGGTGATTAGTGCTGTAGACCGAGGGAAGGTGAGCAGCCGGGAGATTACCCATCTAGACGAAGGTAGCTGTATGATTTCTTCTTGCAAAAAGCTTCTATGATGTTGAGAGTAGACGTATAATGAGAGACAATTATGCATTTTTCATCCGTATGCTGTGAAAGTGAGGTGAATACAGCACAATTGTGAGAGTAAAAGATGGGACTTTTCGAATCGCTCTGAGGAGATTGGCGAGGGCCGTCAATTTTCCTGATTTGCAATTAATTACGTTCATGTGAGTCGGTGGCTGTAAGTCTCACCGCTCAACGATAGGTCTTCCACTCGAGTGCGCTCAGGCAGCAATTTCACTGCCTCCTCAACAACTGTTGTTCTCTCTCTGTTGTCTTGCCCTTGGCTGGTCTTTGCCTTTTCCTTATCTGCGACGGCCTTAAGAAGGATTGGGCTGTTGCTTATCTTCGTAAGGATGTTGATCAACGCCAAGGACTCAGCCGTGGAGTGTTCAATAATGTTGTCCAAACGATCGGGGTTGAGAATCTTGGAGAATATTGACAGTTGTAATGCAGTTGGAGTGACAAAAACGACATATTCGTCTTGAAAATGGGTGAATAAAGCCACATAGGCGGTCCTAAACGCGCTTACATTTAGGTGGCAAGAACTTTTTCAAAATGCTTGCATCACGTCGAAGAACGAAGCTGCGAGATATGGCGAGTAGCTAAAGGAGGGATGTCAAGTTTGTCGGCGTACGCAACAGGGGAGGCATTACTTGTGCCGCGCGGCCTTCGCCTAGTTCTGCTTCCTTTGGTGAACACCCCGGTTCTCGGCTACGGACTATAGGCGTCTCGTACACGCGTCGAAAGGTTGCGTAGTCGTCTACGGTACAGTCAGCGACACGATCGAATCGGAAAACAGTTCCGACCTAGTAGTCCAGGATTGCAAAAGTCCGCCTATACAACGATCAAAGCGAATGTCAAACAAGGTGTCTCCAAATGCGTTAGTTTTTCTACCATCGCATGGAACTCGCTGAGATCATTCTGGATTGGTGTTCCGGTTAGAATGATTCTTCTTGGAGTCTTCAGGACCCCGAACATGGCCGAAGTCTTGTTGTTGGCGGACTTGAGTCGGTGTCCTGCTCAAGACTCAGCGAAGGCCGAGACAGCTCAGCTCATGGATTACGTGCCTTCATCTGCAATAATGAGCCCGATGGGTGGACTAAACAAAGTTAAATTAAAAGGGAAAATCAGATGACTGGCTACGCTCACTTGCAATAAACCAAATCATCACTTGTGAGAAGGCGGCTTAGCGAATCCGAAAGAATAAGAGTTCGTCAAAGACCTACACCACGGTGCGCAGTCGTTCGTAACCTATTAGAAGGACCTGATGGATTTTCCTATGGCGATGGACGTGAACAGAAGGCAGCAGGAGCAATTAAATAAACTAACGAGTTAGCGAACTGCCTGATGGCCGTCTTTCCCTTATCCCCGGTAAGTACCCCGACGCGATCGCGTCCTAACCTACTCGTTATTCAGCGCTGGTTGCTGAAGGTCATGATTGGCCATGAACGGAAACCATACCACTTGTGGAACTCGCTCTTCCAGTTCTGAGATGATTACGTAGCCTAGCTTAGCGATGTCAGTCACTTGAGTCACTACTACTTACGTTTACTAGGGTAACAGGGCAGACGATAAGCACCTTCCCGACAATCGGGCCCGCGCCTGCGTAGGGGCTCTGCTCTACTTGGCAATGAGTACCGAATCAGGTAGAGGGAAGGGCCAACGTGCTTAGCAGAGTCCAGATGAGGGTGATCGTCTAAAACGGTTTCAGTTGTGAATACTCCGACTAAATTGTTGCACTAACCTGAAGGGTTTTTCCTAATCCCCTTTTGTTACACAAACGCCGTCAGGGTGGGCGAGGCGCTATGAGAGTAGGGGAGCCGTACATTTCATCCGCAAGGATGCACCCCTGGCCCTCGTGCTTCCGGAGCCCCATGACACAATCATACATAAACTTCACTCCTACGGTTGCATGTAATTTGACCCGTCACCCTACGGGTAAGCGAACTGACCTTCGACCTGGTGCGGCCTCAGTCGTCGTGCCAGAATCGGATCTATTACAACAGGAATGATGGGTATTGACCTGAATCTTTCTGTAAGAAGAACACTAGAATGGGGCGATTTGAGTGACTCACTTCTTGTTGAAGCGATTTGAATGTTCTTCAGTAGGCGCCTTCATCACGACTGCGCCTTCCGCAGTAGGATTATGCCTAGATCACTGAGATAAGGAAGTACATCCCCATCAGCTTAAAGCACGCGCTTACAGAGCGTTAACCATTCTGGGCTTTGGGGTGGGCTTGGCATAAAAAGTTGTTGGAGGAATGAACCTCATACCGGATGAGGGGGAGTTTTTGATAGCTGGGGTGCCATTCTGTGTATGAGTAGCACGAGGCCGGATATCAGCATGCTCTTCCGATAGTTGTATCTCGTTCTCGCTCTCATTGTCCACCTTGAGCGCCATCCCTATAATTTTCGGGAATTCCGCCTGCGTTATTCGAGAGTCCAGCTCTATCTCCAAGCTGCCTACAAAGGTCTTCAGTCCAGAGGTAAGGCGCAAGTTCTCAAAAGGTTTCTTCCCAAGTCTAAAGAAGTAAACCTATTCAATTCGAGTCTGCAAAAAAAATAAGTGTTTGCTTACATTTTACCGCGCTCGGAGACAAGTATCAGTTTTCCCTCTTGCACAGTGACATATGCATCACCATCCCAAGTCTTATGCTTCCTGTGTTGTGGCTTTCTCCTGATGAAAGAGGGTCGTCAGCTTCTGAAATATAGAAGGACGGGGAGTGCTACCAGTTAGCAGTCCAGTAAGATTGGGCATCATTGCCTCCCTCAGACTGTGCCTTTGATGATGGTGTCACGGGCCGGGATAGTAGATTGATGGGCTCCAAGTCGATGGGTTTTCTCGGTAGAACAGAAGCCCCATGGGACACTGGGGGACGCATCGAGTATGGGTTCAGCGCCACCGGTTTCAACGGAACAAATTGCTTTGAAAGGGCAGAAGAAGTTGCTAAAGGGGCCAGTGGTGTATCGCTAGTGCCGCCGCGGCCAAAGCATGCCCCAGAAAGATACTCCGAGGGTTGCATGGCGCGGTCGAGCTGGAGCTCCTTGTTGCCGAGATTTATCTGAAAGCCTTCCTCAAGTACGTCGGGGCTAACGCTGCCGGTCGTGAGGCTAGGACATCAATCTCAGTTTCTGAGCGCCGAGCGAAGAGAAAATCAACGCATACACGCGACCATCCAGGTCCATGAGGACGCCTTTTGGCCTGGTCACTACGAGAACGCCGTCTCCCTGCCACGTCTTATGTTTCTTCGACTGAGGGGCCCTCCTTCAACATAGTTACGTCCCATTCATTCCGAAATTTCCTGGGAGATACATACCATTGAACCATCCAATATCGAGTGCCACTGCCTGATGCGTTGGGAGCTATGACGTTAGTGGCCTGCTTCTTGTTGCTAGAGATTTCAGGCTCCCCCAGCTCATGTGATTTTCGCTTTTCAGGAAGGGGCATATCGGGAGGAAGTGGGTCCAAAAAAGATGGCATCCAGAGTGTCACTAATGGCAGTCGAGCTATAGAGATCCAGGTCCAGGTCGCGGTCGTGACGCGACGCGACGCGCTCCTTGTGTGGTTACATAATCGGATCTTGCATCCGGCTGTGTTTGTCATCGGGGATGTCTACGCCTTTACCAACGAGTTGGACCACGACGATGCCGTTGCCGCTTCTGAGTTTTCAGGGAGAAAAAAAATTTGCCCTATCATCCGCATGTCGGCGCATCCTCGATTGTAGGGCTCGACCCCTGGCGGCGTCTGATCACATGGATATGGATATCTGCCATCTGCCACACTCGAAGCAACGGTGAACGAAGAACCCTCTGTCAGACCCACACTTCCCATCCCCGCCTTCTGTTTCGGTACACACGTATCTGCTACTCCGTGTCACCACCCACCTATCATGTCAATCTAGGTGCAAACAGCCTGCCGTTTTGTGGGGTCACGCGCCTATGAGTAACCAATACCCTGCGGTGCAAGCGAATTCCGGACCATACATTGTCCACATGTAGAACACGCTCGTCGGATGTATCGCGTCATGCGACAACCACGTGCGTAACATCTACCGGAACTCGATATATAGCTTATTTCGAAGAATGTCGCCGGCATCCTCTATTTCGGGGAGGTTTAGCCCATCAGACCGTCAGAATATCAGCGCATGGGAACTTCGGGTCCAATACCATCCAAGTCATGACCTTGTGCTCCTAGAATTGTCTCTAAAGTTGTGTCGTTCCGACACGCTTACGCATAGGGGATGGCGAACAGCACATGTGGCATCGAGAGGACGCTTGCCGCACCCGTGATACAATGTGCTACGGACCAATAGCAAGTAAGAGACAAGCTTGAGCGCCCAATACGCCTAGGTTATAACGTGATCCATGAACTCTCGAGCGCTTGCAGATATTGAGAGATAAGGTTACTCATGCTTGAGGCTCCATGTGACGGGTCCCAGCCTTGGCGCAAGGAACATCTTGCGTACGCCGCCCCGACCATGGCGCAGACGCCGACTAGGCGCTTATCAACTGCTTTATGCGCTCAACAACTGTTGTGAGTCATTTTGCGAGTGCGTTGCGGCGGAGCACGTAAGCCCGCCCACGATCGTAGCAAATCGATTGCCCTGATCAGGGTTTATTTAATTTTGAGGATTATCTGCGTTTGTAAACGCTGTATCAAGAGATTCCAGAACCTCGGTAAGTTGCTGGAGCGATCGCGGGACCAACGCAAGTGAGGGCTCAACTGTGTCCATGTCGCAGAACACAGGACCACTATTCTGGAACTACACTTCCCCAGCGTGCAGCATTCGGCCGACGAACGGGATGGATAAGCCCTCTTCGTTAAACGAACAATACTTTGCGAAAATATTAGCAAATAACTTCATTTAGTTGTCCCCACCCATCGCAGCTAGATGTGTCCATAGACCGGACGGCCATCGATCGCCGTGGCCAAAACTTTAGTGTTGAGGATTTCACTTTCTGGGATGGTCATGATGTCTTTTGATAGCACAACGAAGTCCGCGCGCTTCTTAGGTGTGATGGACCCCAGGATGTCTTCGCTGAAGGACGCCCATGCAGGGTCAAGAGTCATTCCTGAAACAGAACAGGGGGTCTCAGCTGCCAGTGTCCCACAGGAAGGAGAGACGAGTATGATGACACACCTTTCAGTGCCTCTTCGCGCGTGAGGCGCTGTTCGGGGAACCTGAGACAGGTCACTTAGACGGTTGGCTCTCTGGATTAATGAACGTGATTTACCATCCCCCTGGCCCATGAGGAGAAGTGCCGTCGGGTGCACGTCGCGTAATGGCGGCGAAGAATCCGGCCAAAGGATTCATGTCCTCGACGGGCGCGTCCGAACCGAGGGTAAAGCGCGCACCATAGTCGATAATATCGCGGAAAGCGTAGAGCAATTTCACACGTTCCGGTCCCTGCGGAGGGTGAGCGATAGGATAATTCCCGAGTGCGATAAACGCACCAAACGATCTTCGGCAAAGTACATGTCACTAATTCTAGCAGTAGTAAACACACTCCGTTAGACGTGGTATCCGTGGCGTAGAAATGACCTACGCGTGGGTTGGCTGGACACTGGCGATAACTAGATGATAACCTCGAATCAATCCGGGCCCCAAGAAACACCGGGAATCAAATGCGCACCTCCGAGCCTAGCGAGACGCGCCATATCCGAGTGCGTAATGATCTGAGCATGCTCGAGACGAGGTCGGAGGGCAGTCACATTGATACCATCGAGCGCAGACTCGAATGCGTCAATGACAAGAGTATTTGCTCTATCACCAACTGCGTGGACATTCTAGAAACGAGGTGTAACTCTTGTGGTGCAGGCGGAAACTCTGACATTTCTTACTGTCTGCCAGCCGTCTCTTAAGAATCTCTGGATATTGGATATCAAGACCTCTTGATCGATTCTCATGAAGCCTCTCGTGCTGGGGTTGTCGGCGTAAGGCTCGTGTAGCTGATAGCATCCATCAGGTCAAAATCGCATTTAGGTTTCAATAGGACTTACGGCTGCCCCACCGGATCGCAGGGCGCCTGGAGTGATATTTTTTTAAATTAAGTTATTCAGGTCGCATAGTTAGCGAGAAAGACTTGCCATCGGCAAAAATCTTAACGCTTCTTGCAGTGAACCGACCATTGGCAGCCCCGATAATCGGTTGGATCTTATCACCCCAGTAGTCGTTATTCTCATCAAAATGAGTCATGCCATAAATTCGAATCTATACGGTCGTTAGCAAAAGTGCCGAGGATCACTTACGCAGGCGTACCGGCAACTTCTCTTCCTCGGCCAGTCTGACAGGCTTGAGCGTAGGTGCTCGGGTTATTGAATGGAGAAACTCACGATTTGAAGAATTCCAGGGATTTCGGATCAAAGCCGGCATCATGAATGGACGTCAGTCCATGGGAGATCGCATAGTCTACAACCGACTGGAACCGCTTTTCGAGGTCCTGATACGTAGGTTGGGGAACTGTAACGAGGAACTGGGCATTGTCGAGCAAGACACCTGGAACGTACTTATGTACGCGTATCAAACACGAAGGGGAGGACCACGTCACCTGTCGGCTTGCCGGATGCGTCACGCACTATGACACCACCCTCGACGTTCTCAGGGAGAGGAGAAATGTCTTCGAGAACCTTCGAGTTCACCCAGATCGCATGTCCATCCTTAGCCTCTAGTACAACCCGATGCTGTCGCACTATGGGGTCAGAGTCTAGGACTGCCTGATTGAAGCAAACAGGGATGTGCGTCATGTGGCAGCAACGAAGAAGGGCTGTCTTACTGCATTTGGGAACCCCTGCTCGGCCCACTTGGTGTGATCCCAACCCCAACCTTCTACAAATTTCAAAGGATCTCGTTTGATATCTTCGTCGGACAAAATATACCGCCGAATCAACGCAGTGACAGCTGGGGTACGTTAGTTTTAATCTTGACAAATTGCGAGGAACCGGGATCACCTTTTGCACTGCGAGCGCTCTCCAGGGGAATGAGCCGGCTCGCGCCGTACTCCAGCATGTGTGCATGCGAGTCTATATATAATATTACTGATTAGAGGTAATTACAGGCTGCGACTCGTGTAGGGCGCCTACCACTTATGCCAGGAACAACAATTGATCCCGATTCGATAAATCTAGTTGCCAGACGGGGTTTTGGATGCGCGCGCTTAATGGCTTCCTCAATGGCAAGTACAGATAATTCCCATCGGCGGTGCACTTCATCTAATGTGGCTTTATGGTATACGAGGGGCGGCATCGTGCGGTTACATACCAATGGCACCAACGTCTACGATGTGAGAACCCTGAACAACCATGCACTGTGCGCGAGGGTAATCAGGGTCGACGGTGTAGATATGAGCACCAGAACGCGAGCAGAGAGCGTATGCGTCTGGTAGAGGTGTGTGTTCCCGGCCACCAACGTAGGCGAGACAGAGAATGGATAAGATCACAGACGTGACGTAAAGTAGGCGTGTCAATAAATGCGCCTGGGGTGCCGGAATGGGTGCGACAGAAAAACCGTCAGCATCCTTTTTCGTGATAGGTTTCGGGGATGAAGACTGAGAACGGAGACGTAAATCCGCCATGAGCACCGCGCGAATGGACAATGAATTAGGGGGGAAGGGGACGTGCAGAGGTAGGGGGAGGCGAACCAGGTATTTATGCGAAAAAAAATCTAGGAAATTGCCCCGTGAGGAAGGCTCGGATTGCATTTTTGAAGCAGGCTCACCGGGGGCCAATCCATCGAATAGGCGCCCAAACAGGCGCCTGTGAGAGCATGTTTGTGTTGATCCCCTCAGAACTGCCTGCCTCCGATGACCATGCCGTGTGTCCATGACGGGCGTCTGGACCCAGCATATGATTTCGAGCGTGACCCAGGGGCAGGCCATGCTACTTGCCGAGAAACGCCACACGTCTCGCAGATTCCAGGGAGCGATTCTCACCCGAACCCGAGCAAAGACGTGCCGCCAAATATCTCGACTCGCCTCAAGGGAATCGATTGTCTCACGTCAAATTTCGCGCAGTGTTACGTATTGAGCTTCTGGATGTTGCACAGCGCCAATAATGAGCGTCCATCGTACAGGCATCGCGTTGACCTTGCCAGTCCGCTCCCTGCGCTGATCCGAGGAGGAGGGGGTGTGGTCGGAGTGCACTTGAAAAGGCAAATTTACCGGTTAGACCCCAGGCGATGGTTCGGTGTTCATCAGAACCGGAACATGGATGTAGGGTGCGGGGAGTGGATTAAGAAAGGAAAAGAAAAATCGAGTGCATGGCGTGAATGGCTACTTGCTGCCATGGGGATTCCAAGCGACGGGACGGGCGGCGGAGGCAAAGGCGACGGCTCAGTCGCAGCGCTTAGAGTGGCACGTGGTCCTGTCTCCGCTACGCCACGTCGTCCGTCGTCCGTCGTCCACTGCTGCAAACCGACTGGCCTGCCACCGTCGCAGTGTGATATGCCCGACTCTTTTCGTCAGTCCTTGACTGGCTCCATCCTCTCTCATCGCGTCTTCCTCTACTCCTTTGCTTCGACCCTCGCCGTATCTGCTGCCGTCGTCAATGCCCTCCAAAATCATAGCAACTTCTACTCCGTCGCCGTCTACTTGTCAAAGAGCGGCGCAAGCGTTTTGGTCACATCCTCTTCTCTGTCCTCGGTCCCCAAAAAACCTGATTATCCTTCTTCTCGCAGATCCTCGCCAACTTCAGCCTCTTGCTGTCCTTGATGTGTGGTCGCCTAGTCCAGCAGGTATTTTTCGGCTCATTGCGGCCGGTAGAAGTCGAGGTGGGTCCATAATCTGAATTTGTTTCCTGCTGAATTCAACTCGCCCACAGAGACTCTACGACCGCATGTGGTTCTTTGTCACCGAGTCACTTCTGGCATTCACCATTTTCAGAGACGAGATTGACATTCCCCTTGCCGTCATGTTTGGATTTCTGTTATTTGTCAAGTCTTTCCACTGGCTTTTGTCGGACCGGATAGAATGGGTATTGACAGCCTTTATGACTATCATGTCGCGTACTCACCCTCAGAAGATGAATCAGATGCCATATCCCGGTCCGTCAACCCTCTTTCACGTACGGATCAGCGGCCTGTTCTTCCTGCTATGGGTCACGAACATCATCATGTTGGCTTTTGCCGCAGAGAGTATTCTTACCAATGGGGTTGGGGTTATCATTCTCTTTGCAAGCGAGGTTAGTAGAATCAAGCGTGTCCCTGACTCTGTAATCATATGCCTTGCAGTACTCGATCCTCATGGCCAGTCTAATCAATTCAAAAGCCAAATATGTCCTGTCTACCATCGAATTCCATCGCGCGGCGTCCCGCGGAGGAGAGAATGCACCGGCGTGGGAGGACAAAAGCATGTGGATTTTTTACGTCGATCTGATCACTGGTACGTCTACCCACCCCTTCCGAGTGGACCCTATCTAACTCACATTGAAGACTTTCTGAAGCTATCCACTTATCTTGGCTTCTTCGCAGTTATCGTTACGTTTTATGGTGTTCCTTTGAATGTCGTCCGCGACGTATACGTCACTGCCCGGTCTTTCATAACGCGTCTCCGGGACCTTATGCGATACCGTACCGCAACCCGAAACATGGATGAGCGTTATCCAAATGCCACCCAAGAGGAAATGTCCTCAATGAACGACCATACTTGCATTATTTGTCGTGAAGAGATGACACTCCCGGATGCTTCCCCTCGAGATCAGGCCAATCCACCAGGAACGGCGGTACCTGCAAGAGATGGCCCAAACATGACGCCAAAGAAACTTCCTTGTGGGCATATATTCCATTTTCATTGTCTCCGCTCGTGGCTTGAGCGGCAACAGAGTTGTCCTACTTGGTTAGTCCGCTTAGAAACACTTCCTTTGACACGAGTTGATGTCTCTTACAGCCGCCGACCTGTTCTGGACACTACTACTCCACCCGCAGTTGGTAGGGTAGGGCAAGCAGATGCCCTTCGTGGAGCAGCTGCTGTACCTCAAGGCGTTGCAGCCCCTTTTGGACCCGCAGCTGATGCACCGCAGCCCCCAGCCGGGCATTTGGGTAACATCTTCCGCAACATGATCCGTGGTCCACCACCTGCGCCACCTCCGGCACCGTATCCGCCGGTACAACCCCAGCAGTTTGCAGCAGGCGGCCCACCGCCGCACTACGCATGGGGTCCCGGTTTTGGCCATCAGCCCATGGGGCCACACTTTATACCGCCACCGCCACAACAACTGCAGCCAGCGCCGGTCTTCCAAGGTTTCTATGGCCCAGGTGGGGCATGGCAGCCTTGGGGTGGAGGGGCACCGCAACAACGACCAGTGCAACACCAGCAACCGGGTGCGCAGAACACCGCGAGCGCCACTACAGTTCCTGCCCCAGCCACCTCCGAGGAAGGAGAACAGTCTACTCCCCAACGTGCACCTGTTGAGGGTGGGCGCCCCAATCCGCAGGGCCAGGGTACGCCATCAACCCCTCAGGAGGCTGCCGCCCTTGCAGCCTTACGCAGATCGTCACCCGGTGCCCCAAATGCCCGGATCCAAGACTCTTCCACTAGTATTTCACAACCTCCCCAGACAACGTCGGCATCGCCGAGGGCTCCGGAGCCACCTGTTCCGCGAACGACCACCCAGGCTACAATACCTGCACCGACTCCAACAGTTCCTTCTCTTTCGACTTCTACAGCTCAACAGCCCACACCTCCCGCTACAACTCCGAATAGGAATGTGAACGTGCCCTCGTTGATCCCGATGTCCTTCAGTCCCGGAGGCTCAGGACCGCGCCCTGCCAACGGACCTCTTTCGGGGTCCCCCATTATTTACCGCTCCGCGCCTCCGCGCCATGCGCTGTCGGGACGTCCTCTGGCTACACTGCCCCCGACGCTGACGGATGCACAACTCGCTCACTTAGACGGACTCACTCGTGAGGCAATTGACGAGCGACTGCGTGTGCTCGAGAGCATTTCAAGTACCATGTACCGGTGTGTGGAGGAACTCACACGCATGCGCAGTGTGCTTCCGGTGTCTGCCGGGCCGGCCCCGCCGACTTCACCTGCCACGCAAGTTCGAACGCAGCCAGGGCAAGGACAAGGCCCAACTACATCGACGGCAGTCAACGAGAATGCGCCAGATAACCGGCCCAACGATTCGGATTTGAAATCTGACTCCCCATCTTCCGACGCGAAGCCAGGTACTGACGTTAGCGGCGCCAGTAGCAACTCGGTGGGAACGCCTGCCGAGGCAAATGGCGACGCAGCGGAAGCTCCTGTGCCCGGAAACTGAGACGCCCGCCTACCTCTACTTTGTCGCACGCTCTACCGTAGGATTGCAATCGCTCACATTGTGTCCGTGTTTTACCCCCTCGAGACTCGGAGACCCCGTTGTATTTTTATGGTCCCTGTAAGGGAGAAAGCCGCTTCATGGACCATCTCTCCTTGTACAGAAAGACCCACGTGGCCAGTTGGCGCTTCGGAAAAGTCGCGCGCAATTTTGGACCGCCATTGCGATTCTTGGCTGGCTGATCATCGAAATGTTGGACCATATGAACCGTAACTTATTGGTAAATGTAAGACGTAAGTGTAGAAGCGCTGTGAACGCTCGGCAACGCGCGAGCGACCAGGAGAATTTCGGCCGCCGAACGCTTCGCTGTCTGTCGTTGTCGTTCAAGGTAAAACATACAAATTAGCTCCATCCAGAGCAACGAGAATTCGTGACAGTGACGTCGAAGCCCTTCGACCGAACAGGGTTTCCCGCGCCACATATGTGAGAAGGGCCTCCTCGTGGTGAGAGCGAGCAGAACGAAAGGGGAACCCAATGGATATTTCCGACGTTGTGCTCCAGTATGTGGGCCGTGCCGAGGCTTTCACGCGCTCCGAGGGCCAGTTGCGAACGAGGCCGTGCAATGCGCCGCACGTGTACGGCACTAACAGCGCTGTTGGGTGAACTGTTGTTGATCAGGGGTGGGAGCATGCAGCAATTCTTGCGACTTAAAAAGACAGAGATGCCGAATCCCCGGGATTCATGACTCGTCGAGAAATCCAAGGGCGTGATCTGATGACCCCCCGTAAACCCGAAACCTGCGCTCGCTCATGGGAAATGAAATCATGGAATTCGGATCATCAAGACCCATTTGCCTGGTCGGCTGGCAGATGCGATCAGCGCGTGGAGACCTCAAGTAACTCCGTCATCACACGCGTTGGGAGAAGGGGGCGGAAAGAGCGGACGAATGTTTGAGCAAAAAGAATAGAGAGCGAATTGCAAAACGACCTGTTCTAGCTGAAGAATGGGGTAATAGACGAACGTAGAGACGGACAGCGCGACTGAATGCTTGACCAAGGGTCTAGACGGCGTCAAGTGGCGAATAAAACCTCCGCTCTGCGCTTGACAAGGTCTGGGTCTACCGAGGCTCTATCTACCTTGGCATAAAATGCCTTGAAAACCTTCCCGATGGACCTGCGGGGGTCACCCAAAGTCTGGGATAGATGTTCCGTGGCGACCTCCTTGAGGAGGCGGTCAACCTCTGATTCGGGCAGCAGCGGAGGCAAAAACCTAGAAAGGAAATCTGCCTCTTGCTGTTCCTTCCCTGCAAGGTCTGGACGAGACGCCTCATTGAACTGGGCGGCAGAGTCCAGCTGCGCCAGAGAGTGAGTGGGGGGGGGGGATCAAGTATTTGAAACGGAGTACATACACGACGAGCACTGGCCTTGCGAATCAGGGCGGCAATAGCAGAAGAATCTATCTTTTTGCCATTCAAAGCCTTGTCCGCAGTGTAGACTTCTGATAGAACGGACTAGAAATGTCAGATTAGAATGTACTAGCCTCCCTTTGGTCTGCAGGTTGGAACCCAACCGACTCAGGCACGCACACGAATCGTGAGGGAGGCAAGAGAATCCTTAGCCTGGCAGCGAGCAACCTTGAGAACGACCTTTACTTGGACCGAACTGAAAACTCCGAACCTTCATGGAGATTTTCAACTCCTCTAAGAGGCGAGTGCGCAATTCTACTGTCCACGAGTCAGTCACTTTTGCAGAAACTCTTGTCGCGACCAGAGTCACCAGGTGAGGTGCTAACTGCATAGCATCGCGCACGACGCGGAATAAACAGGAACCTGGCAGAGCCATTGGAGATATTGGTAGCAAAACGAAATGACATGGTTGGGTGTCAAGCGCGAAATGCGCGCATAGCCCTAACCCTATTTAGAGGTCATTGCGCGCCAGTACGGATCAGCCCAACACCAACTCTTTGGTCATTTCACACACTCTGAGAAATTGGTATTTGCATTTTGGCCATACAGTGCTATCGAAGTCCAATAGCGGTTTCCGCCGCGGCCGGGGATCCGTATACTCTGGCGCTTCGTGCGAACTCCGATTCTGCAGACCCTCACTAGGCCTCACTCACTCAACAAGCGCGAACAGAATCCCCAAATATTCTATTATCACACACAAGGTTAGATTTGAACTCACTTCACGATGCTATCAATCTCATCTCTAACAATCGATTAACAAATTCAGTCACATTTCACAGCACCACGACTTCTGAACAGAAATCTACCCCATCGCCCCAAAGTCTTGCGCCACTCATGGCTCTCAGTCCCCCATTCCCACCTTCAGGGCGCTTTATTGAATACGTTCGCGAGTCTTCGCGGACCCTGACCCAAACAGAAGCCGTGAAGGTGAGTGTCGCACAGGCACTGCGATTCCCAATTTCCCGTGTTGTGCGTCTATGGATACCATTCTACTGGCACCAGCGTTTGTGAACCACAGTTCACAATTTCATAAACTTGATACTTGGATTCATTCGGCCAATCCCCGCTACGGCGTCCTCTCATGCGTCTAGAACGCTTGGACTTTTCCGGTCCGTGCGATGAACCAGGATCTTTGAGTAATCACCCCGTGTGTGGTTTCGATATGAGCGACAGCGTGAAGTATGCGGTGGAGCTTGTGATGGCAACAGTCACATCTATTTTCTAGGAATTTATCGTCCTTGTGTCCTTCATGAGAAAGGGAACTACGCAAGGCGGACTGCTTCGTGGCGTTCTCAGCGCCTATCCTTGCACCGCCTACGTTCATAGGCGGGACGTCTGAATGCCCTCTACAAGCATACTAATGCCCACATGTATCCTTTAGATCTCTGACGCAAACATCGAGCGCTTGCTCCTCTCCTCGGCATTCACAGAGACGTATCATCGTATTACTGCAACCTCACACGGCCATGCTTTCCCGTTCAAATTTTCTTCGCCGCTCTCTGAATTGAACCTTCTATCTATCCTCGCCCTTCTAAATTTCGGGTCTGGATATCGTGCCCCTCTTCACCGGGAGATAGGGAGAGGAGCATGGGACTCTATCCGCGCCTTTGTTATTGGACTCTATCTAAGCTCCGCAACAGATGGAGAGGGTAATCTCTTGGGGGCTAGGGGTATGCAGACTCTCAGTGAGGCAAAGATAGCGGAGCTCCTGGGTGTGAGCCTATACACCGAGCGACCACACGAGAGTATTCAAGGCCTGACAGTCGGCAAAATGGGTGGCCCTGGATGGGAGCTCGTTCAGCTATTGAAAACGACTCTCGATGAGACAGGCCAAGTCCTCGTCAATGGAGGGTATCCAGATCTCGGCAGTTTCGTTGCGGAAGCCTTGAAGGAGGGCGCAAGAGTGGCCCATGAAAAAGCTGACTCGGCAGTCGCCGCGGACATCGTCCTCGAGCGTGTAAGTGTTGCCAACATCGGAAGCATCCATATGCTGATGGGTACATTTTTCACAAGCTCGTGCGCGCCATTCCTGGCTTCCGGGACATGAGCATTGTGAATGACCAGCGTGCGTCCTTTACCCCTTCCTCGGGTCAACTTCTCCACCGACTCATATCGTCGATTACCTGCTCGCGCCATTCCCCTTGTAGCTATCTTCTGCTTCAAAAAGGCGCTCTTTCTTATAAATGCGGTTAGCGTCCGTTTCGGCACGGGGGATCCCTCGCCTTTCCCCGTTCCGCAGACGTCGCACTTGCCCGTGTTCGCCGACAACGTGTTGCCCTCGATCCTGATCCACCTGGGCATTATCGACCTCTCCACCGCCGCACCGGCCCTCGCCCGCCTTTTTCCCGCCCCAACAACGACAACAGCAACAACAACAACAACTGGAAGTGCAACAACCGCAACCCCTTCTGGTGATCCCGCGCTCTTGCTGCTCCCGGCTTCTCCCGAGCCGGCGGCAAAGGCGGCCGTCTCCATCCCCGCCGTGGTAGTAGACGGTCCGGTGCTCACGCCCGCGCAGGCGTACGTGCTGCGCGCAGCTGCGATCGAGGCGTGCGAACGCATCGTCGCGCACGCGCGTGCCATGAGCGCGGCGGGTCCCCATGATGGCAGTCCTGGTGGAGCGTCCTGGCTCAAGGACGTCTCGCTCCCAGATATCGACATTTGGCTTTGGGCCGTCGCCAAAGACCGCGCGGACTACCGCGCCCTACCACGTTTTGTCTTACGCAATACGTCCTTCTTTTAGTTCTCGAGAGGCGGCGAGGCGAGAACCCCCCTCCCCCCCCCCAGCTTGCGCCTCCGACTTTTCCTTTTTTTTTTTTTCTTATTTACTTTTCCTGTGATGATATGATACGACGATGTCCGGCTTGCACATGGAAGTTTTTCCACCATTCATTTCACTTGCCGGCCGCCAAAACCCTGCCCCGTGGCTGCTCGCCTAAACTAGCGCGCAGGGACCTCTGACACCCTCTTTCCCGCTAGCGCCCAACGTGCTTCGACGCGTCTTTCGCACCGTCATAAATCGGTCACCGCGGTGCACGACATTTCCAACGAGGCGTTTGACTTCCATCATGACATGATTCCGACTTCCGGAGCCTCGCGAGGCATTATTTACAGTTCTGCGTAGTTGCACTATTTGTATTGTACAGCAAAATGGGCCATAAATATGTCAATGCGAGTCACCGAAATCAAGTCAATAGCTAACACCTTACTCAACCCATGAAAATGGAGAAACACGATCTCACCGGGGCTCTACCGGCGCGAACGAAAGGGAATAGAAACGACCCTGGAACGAAGACGAAAATTTTCAACCTCGAGACAACACACTGAAACGTGAGGCACAAGGGCCATGGTCACTCCACGTTGCAGTTACACATCGCGGAGCGAGCCAAATGACCGACCGAGATATCTGACTCCAGACCTCACCTCGTCCCACTCACTTCTGTCCCTACTGTGAACATGGATGCCTTCAAGCGTCATTGTCGCTCGAATTGCTGTCGCTCTCGTCTTGTCCCCACACAGCAAATGCGCGAGGGTGTTGGTGTGAATGGACGATTGGCGCCGCAGGCGAGCGCGAGCGCATGCGTCGTGGGGGTGCCGCAGTGGTTGGGGTGTAAATATCACCCGTCTCACTATCAGCTTGACCTGCCCTGTCATTCTGGCTGCCTGGCGCGGTCGCCGCCCATTGCACATGCCCGTGCCCGTGCACATGTCCATGGCCCGAGCGGGGTGGAACCGGGGCAAAGCGGCTCGGCGAGTCAACACCAGACCGGACACCCGAGCGGGAGCGCGCACGTGCGCGTTCCTTTGCGTGCGCGCGGGGGCTCACACCCATGAGTGCCTCTGCAGCACGGGATGCAGTCGCGGATGATGGCGAGGTTCCAGAGGATGATGTGGAAACCGAGTCAACACTATGGTCGGTGGGGGGAGCAGTGTCACTGTTCTCAGACGAAAGGTCGTCAATATCGAACTTTTCCTCTTCATCGGAATCGCCTTCATCATCCTCTCTATCGCCACCTCCGATATTTGCAGTAGCAATGGGTTCGACATGCTTCTTGCGCTGATGGTGTTTGTCCTCCTCCCTAGCGGGTCCCTCTTCAACGACGACAAATGACTTTTGCCGCTCGCGCTCGTTCCACTTGAGTGTGCGTGAGATTGCATGGAACCAGTCGGTTGATTGCTTGTCAGCGCAAACGGTGGGAAACGGAAACTGGCTCGCTGTAATCTTAATGTGATCACCCTCTGATATCAATACTTGGTTTAGGGATAGACGCTGGTATGACAGCACAGCATACGCACGTTTGAGCTCCACACGACCGCGGCCATCAAAAGATGCCCATGCGGTACTACGTGAATTGAAGGGGACACACACGCGGACCTCCATGCCGTCGGGCAGAAGCATGGGTCTGAAGGAGAGTGTATGCGGCGCGATGGGGGTGATCAAGATAGCGGGGATTTCGGGATGGACAAGCGAACCTCCGGCCGACAGCTGGACAAAGGGGTCAGCTGCATGAGTCACGGGAATCACAATAGTACGCACTGAATACGCCGTGGACCCCGTGGGTGTTGAAATTGTAAGCCCGTCACCTTGTACGGTTGTCATGTGGTGCTCGTCGCCTGAGCAGGTATCAGCGTTGGTAGACCCTAAAGAAAAAGAACTGGCTCACCGAATAGTTCGAGCATACTAACATACGGACTCGGGCCGCGATCAATGACGAGGTCATTCAGCACCTCAAATGATTCGACTGGACGTGTCGTGAAGCACATGATCTCTTTATCTTTTCCATAGCGCCCGCCTGCGGACATTTGGTCTGCATGGTAGCCACACTCTAGGGCCTCCCAGCCACCCTTTTCGAGGTTGCGCATCATGATCTCGCCAGTTTCAGCCTTCTTCACGGCCTTGCGACGGCCCCTACCCGACTCGTGTTTGACAGCGCGATAAACCGTACACGTGAATCGCATGCGAAGGTTGACGCGAATACCCGATTCGAGTGCACTATCCATGGTAGCTTGATAATCGGCGAAATCGAAATTGGTGAGAAAGCCAAGGGAGCCAAGAGCGAAGGAAAGAACTGGTGGGACTATTCGCTGGAAAAGCCATGAAGTGAAGAGGACTGTGCCATCGCCACCCAGCTAGAATCACGAATCTTAACATGAGAGACGAAAGAAGAGTCAAATATCGCACCGTGACGACAAAATCGAAAAGGTTTGGGCTGCGACTACACATGTCTGCAGTCCAATAACGAAGCTGACCTTCTTCGTGCGTCGAGTCATCCTTGCTGGGGCTTGCAACCGCGGATGTGCTCGAGAGTGAATTGGAGCTCGAGGAGCGACGGCGTGGGAACGGGTGGAAAAGTTCGGGATGATCGCGCTCGAGGCCGGCAGCATCAAAACGGCGCGAGGTTCTCAGCTGATGATCAACGTAACTAGCACCGACACGTCAACCCCTGCACAGGTGGGCGTGCACACGAGGAGACAGACGCACACAACAAGCCCACGGCCATTATACCTGGGCTTCTTCATGAGGTAAACGGCGAGGGCACGTGTAAGGGCAATGAGGCGATTGTCGCGTGCCTTGGTCACGATTAGTACATTCTGGATGTTAGATTTGATACGCGTACGACCTGAATGCCGTTGTTTGACATCTTAGGCAGCGACGAGATTCTAGCAACGCACCAAGCTGTTTGCTCAACTCGCGCACGCCAACGGCAGTTGCCGCGAGCTGCTTCGTCAAGCTTGCGCTGCCTTCGTCATCTTCATAGTCATAATCGCTGGCGTCGAAAACATTTTCGTCCTTGACATCTTCGTACGGAATAGAAATAAGTTGCCCATTGTTGAGCTCACGGTAACGGCGTGGGGGTACTTTGGGCGAATTGGCGGACATTAGTTTCAGTACGGGGGCTACGTCTACACGCGCAGGAAGGCCGTTGCTGGTCTGGAGCCATTCGGAGAAAGATACACCCTTATCAAGGTTTGAGTGTACGAAGCACGGGGACGACATTGGGCTGTGTGAATGGTTATGTGAACGATGGATGGGCGCAGCCAAAGCCGATTCTGGCGATGTCACTGATGGCCGGTTCTGAAGAATATTGTCGGTTGTAGTGCCTATGGTGACCCTTGGGCGCGAGTTGTGATCGGCATTGTCCGCTTGTCGGGCGGTGTGACTCGCATCGTGATCGACAACAGGCCGGGCAGTGATGGCCTGTACGGGGGACTTGAAAGAAGGAACATTCTGTGGGGACTGGGTCTCGACGAGGATGTCAGGTTTGAGGTCATCAACCGTCTTGGATATATGGAGGTTCGAAGGGCGAGAGGAACTGCGCGAGAGCGATGGGCGGATGATAGCCTCGCGGGGAGGTTCAGAGGTCATCGGCGTCGTCGGTGGTGTAGTAAAGACGTCAAGGTCTGGAGAGTAGGGCACGGAGGCCAGCATAGAGGAGGGAAGAGTTATGAGTGAGAGGTGCGAATGCGAACAGTTAAATGGCCAGTAACATCTTGACTAATGGCGTTGCTGGAGATGGGGGCGTAGCGCAGCCGGGCGCTTGTGTAGAGATGTGATTCGAGTGCCTGAGAGCCATCCCTTACGGTACCGTACCCCTTATTTGATTGGTTTACTACCAACTGTCCAACATTTTTTGATCTCCATGACACGGTGCGACTAGTACTGACGCCAACCCATGACGTTTCTCAGCGCATGACGTAGTCTACAGGTCACCTGACCACGACGCGTCTCTCGCGTATAAAAACCCTTCAATCTTGTACAACTCATCCCCTCACAACCACCACTTCGCTTTATCATGTCAGACCAAGGTCGCCAGTCTCTCGCGGGAAAAGCAGGTGCCGCCCTCAAGGTACACCTACCATGATTCATGACAAGAATCCCTCTAATGCCCTGCTTCTCATACAGCCCGACTCTGAGAAGTCAACCTCCGAGCATATTGGAGACAAGCTGAAGGGAACGGCCGACTCTATCGCTTCGAAACTCCAGCCAGAAGTTTGTCTATTGTATCTCCTTATCCCCATCTGTGGTCCCAACTTTCGCTCCAGGGACAGAAGTCTACAGGCCAGCAAGTCGGGGACAAGCTCTCCAGTGGCCCTGGAGACGAGAATGTATGTTTTGTTCGATCAATATCCTGTCAGCCCTCACATCGCCTTGTCGTAGACCCCAGTGGTGGACAAGATTAAAGATGGCCTAAGTCTTGGCGACCGCAGCAACAAGTAGACTCTTCCGTAGCATTCACCAGAAATCAGATTCGCCATTATCATCGTGTAGTAGTATCCTACATTGTACAACCGTCTGCACGAAAACTGTAACATTGAGCAGCCGCGCGAGAGCGGCACGTGACTACATCTTTGGAGTGAATTTGCATCTGAACTTGAAACCCAAGTTCGTGGATCGTAGAACATATTCTACGTCACACGCGGTATCGGCACGGAAAAGCGACAAGCCTCGCCGCTGTCGACCCCATCATCAATGACGATATGGTCCGTTCTCGCTTACACCGTCGATTCCATTGAACATTCTGGATACTGAAGGGGGATATCTCGTGACTCTTGTTATGTACCGCGTGCTCACTCAGTCCATTACACCATTTCCGTTCATATTCCGTGGAACCGACACCGCACTCTGCCTCAGGTCTTGGTAACTCCAAATTTAGCGCACGTCTGGGGCTCACATGTTTGAGTTCGACCCGTTTTGAGACCCCTTACAGTGCACTCGTACAGCTCTGTCAGTGGTCCTTGTTCCCCGATATTATCTCTCGGATGGTGCATACACTGGCGCATGCGACGGGGCGTCATCTAGGTGCTCATCACTCATTTTGCTCCCCTCTTTGCAAGCTATACACCTACACCTCCTAGAACTATCACGGGCTATTCCAACAATCACATGTTATGTCCATGCATCACTGGCACGTCTGCCCGGGCGCTACTCTGCTGTCATATAACAGACCTGCTATGCTGGAGTCGAGTCCATCAACTTTGTCTTCTCTGTTTCTCCCATAACGTTCTATCTCAAAAACTTGAGACTTGATAGTTTAATTGCCCACGAAGATATGCCGTTCGGTGACAAAGTCAGTGCTGACATCCCCTTGCAGGACGTCTTGTGACGCTAAGCACTTGCACTTCCAGGGAGTGTTAGGCACTGTGGTTAGTGCGTTGGTGGGTGTCAATCACCGCGTAGAAGAGGCAGCCGAGTCGGCGGTTGAAGTCAGTGTCTTTCCTCCACTGCGTATTTTTCCAGACGGATGAGCTTAACGCTTGACGATATACTAGGCGCTTGGCGACAAGCTCTTTGGGTCTACCGCCGAATCGGAGACCAAGAAAGCAGAAATTATCGCGCCTGAGGCGAGCACGGAGCCGGACACTGTCGGTCGTCGTAGCAAAGCACCGGATGGCAAAGTGAGTCGTTCATGCTGCTTTCTATTGGTTGTGAATCCTCCCAGAAAGAAAAAGTGCTTATACCACACTCCAGGATTCGTACCGTAAGGCGAAAGATTCCGAAGCCGAAGCCGAAGCCGAAGCCGAAGCCGAAGACGAAGACGAAGACAAAGCTTAGACCGGCACATCATGCTTCACGTGTCCGTCAACTCGAAGTAGATCATTCAAGTTCGCTGCATTGATGATGTGGTATTGGCCTGACACGGAGACGGTTCAGTAAATTCACATGGTCCTAGTGATCCAAGTATAGTATTGTATGGAATGTGTAACGTAGAGGTCATAATGCCATTGATTGGTGATTCGTAGCACTGTTCGAACCAACTTGCCAGCTTCCGAGCCTTGTCCCCCACTGGCACCCATAAACGAATGACAGGCGTGTAAACGGTTTTCAATTCAACCGTTATATCTCAGCTTCTACCAATGTGGATTTGGCGTCAACTACCAAGGATAGTAGTTCCCAGTTCTCAAGGTACCACAGATGATCGGCCTGAGGAATTCAATCTCACCCTACTCAGACTCGGTGTCAACCAAACTTTCGGCATGGCATGTGAAACCCTTTGAACTTTGAAATCAGTGCCACTCGGACACCCACATCACGCCGTGAAACGAATCCGTGCCATGAGGCAGTCAATGAGTAATCAATCCTTCGGCTGCTATTCTCGGCAGGGAAGTCGAATTGATCGATTGACGGCACCCCGTGGCCAAAGCCAAATTGTTTGAACCCGGGCCTCGTCGATGACTAAGTAGTAGTATATATGGTGAACGTTCTCAATTGCAACCAACTCAGAGAGGTGGAGGTTTGCCGCGTGGCCAATTGTATTGTGTAGCGTAAGCCTTGGACGAGGAACAGGACGAGGACCGGCCTCGGTGAATCCGCAGCCCATTCAACGCTACGGCAATGAGATCGCCGGCACTTACCATTACCAAACAGGCGGCGGGATGGGCGGCATAATACTTTGACGTGGGAACGAGAAAAACAGATTCAGTGTGACATTTACATCTAGTATTCCCAGAAAGAAACCCGATTGTATAGAGATCCAAGGACAGGGATCGGTGACAGGAAAAGACATGTGAAAGCGGAAATTGGATGGGGTTGCACCCCACCATGGTGCAACGTTTAACAAGTGTATACCACACGGTCGCGCGCGGGACGTGTTTTGCTATCCACCGAACCGCGCCAAGCGTCGTCGCCTCATCTCCTCGAGGTCAACATTCTCAGCTGGAGGCGCCGGCTGCGAGTCCGAGTCAGCTGTGTCCGATAACGTCTCTTCGGTGGCCGTCTTGTCTTCTTCTTCTTCGTCGTCGTCATCGTCATCATACATCTCGTCGTCTTCTTCCTCGCGCTCATCCGTGCTAGTAAACGACCTGTCACGTGGACCAGATGTGGATGCAGTCGGAAGCGGAGAACGACGCGAGCGTGGTGGCATAAAATTACTATTGGGCGTGTGGATACCCGGCGGGGCAGTCTCGAGAGATGCTTGGAGCGCGGCTTGTAGCGCCTCATCTTCGTCGTCGTACACGCGACCGCCCTGCACGCGTTCGCGCGCCCAGGGCTCAGCTTGAGTATCCTCTGTTCTGAGCCGTGTTTCCGCCGCGTCACTACCCGCGACTCCTCCAAGTAGTTCTCGCTCACGCGCCATCTCTCTGCTTGCTTCGATGGCGCGCCTCAGCTGCTCCTCTTCGTCTTCGACATGGTTTCCTATCCCGTACGATCTGTCGACTGGATCGTCGAGGCGCGAAGCTTCTTCGTTGTAATGCTCGCGTAGTGCGGCTTCTTGCTCGCGGCGCATCCGTTCGAGCACAGCTTGGTTCCGTGCCATCGACGCGGCGACCGGATTTGTCATAGGTTGATCTACGGGACGCGTGCTAGGCGGCGGGATCGGAGGGGGAGGTGAAGTAGGCTGGTAAGGAGACGGGACGCTCGTGGTGGCGCGTGGGAGTAGTACACTGGGGCCGCCACCGAAGGGCCCTGGGTGGATGCGAGGAATTGGGAATGATGGTACCCCCGGCGGTTCGTTATCGAGAGAGGCCTGGAGCGCAGCCTGCAATTGTAAATCCTCGTCCTCAAGTCCAGCTGCGGATGGCGGGCTACGAGACGTAGACGAATATTGAGCCCCTGAGGAGGCCGACTGGGAGAGGGAGGCAGCGATGACATCGGCTTCAGTTTGTGGTAGCGGGTGATCAGAATCAGTTGGGACCACGACAAACGTGGAGTACCCTATAATTAATTCTGAGCCTTTCTATGAAGGTAGAGAAGGCTCAATTGAGGGTTACCATCTGCCTCTGCCTGTCGCAACAATATTCCAAGATACGTCTCGCCGACCCACTCGGGACGATCACGGGAAGAATTAAGATTGAACCAGTGACCAACGCCGTTGGGATCGCCGAACTTCCGGAGTGTGAACCAGTGTTGATCGCAATTTAAGATGAAGGCGCGTTGCTCTCTATGCGAGGTATTAATCATCTACAAGGTGGACTATGTTAGGCATACTGTGGTCTGTTTTGATAGGGGCGCATTGCTTCGCTCCGCCATCTGATAAGGCTAGGTTGAAAGCATTAGCTACATGTGAGCATTGGCGGTATGCATTAGACCACCTTTGACCCCAAACGTTTAGAGCATTTTCAAGTACATGTATAGAGAAGAATCCTGAGCACAATGTTAGACCTGCTACAAAGAACTGGGAAATACGATGCACCGGTGTCATCCATGTTGGCGCTCTCCCGTCCTAGACGTCCTTCATCGACATGCTGTTCGAGAGTGTCTAAGGAGTGGCCGATCGTGGACAGATCGGACGGGGTGAACTGTTGGGCGATCCACCGATTAGGGACACTGCGCTAATCGTGTGTAGCAGAGACCACGAACGTAGCTTCCTTCTAGAGGCCAATCAGCGAAATCCTTGGCAGCTCAGATTTTACAAGGACACACGCAAGAGGGAGTTCAGGGCATGTTGGGCACAGAGCGCGGACCCTCGCTCCTGCTTCTCGTGATATATATGGACAATGAGTTGCTCGATCCCGGCCATATTCTCCAAGTCGCGACGGAGTGGTACTAAGTCATGAATCAAGGGGCGTAAGGGCCGCCAAGTTATCAACAAGTTACGGCAGTCTCGGACCGCCTTGCCGTTGCACTCTGTGCATCGCATCCTGCAACCGCCCTGGCGCCCGCCGTTGCCAGCCAGAGAGGATTTGGTATCAATGTCTTTGTGATCATAAAGAAAATAGCCAAAAGACACCACCAGTGTGCAACTGAGTGCGCGAAACCCATCAAGTCTGACATCGAGCCAAGTGTCCGGGGTCGTCGGCATCGCCTGCATCACCAGACGCTTTAGTTCGCCTTGCCCTTGTTGGCACCTCGTGTCAGCCACCCGCAGCCCTCCATCGACCTCTGTCCTCTCATGATTCTTAGGCAACGAGGAACATTTTCTCCCTGGCTTCTTCTACCTCTTCTTCTAATCTCCGCTGCAAATTGTCAGTCTGATGCAAATTGTCACCCGTCCATCGGCGACGACGCGTATGACTTCAGCGCGCTCTCAGGCGATCACGCCGTCTCCCGCACCCGCTCATCTCCACCGACAAACATGACGGACACGCTTCTCTTTAACGTTTGCGGCGAGATTAGCTCGCCTGGAGATGTAAATCCAGGTGACCAGGTGCGTGTCCAAGCCACTCTCAAAGCTCCGTTTCTGATGATCCGTGCAGTGTCCCAGCGGGACGTGGGCCTGTCTCACCAAGACGAACATCAAACATGGGGAATCTGACAGAGTTGTTGCCGTTGTTCCCATTGCGCAAGAACAAGAGTTGCGGGCAGAATACACCAGGCTGACTTGTGTGTTTATCGTCACCATCGTTCTGGGACTACATTAATTAGCTCTTCACACTAGCTCCACCGGGTGTCAAAATAACGTTGCATGGTCCATCATACCCATCCTCCACCACATTAGAGCCTACGCCGCAGGCATTCGTTCTCGACTTATTGTGTGCGGGGGAACAGTCCGAGCCCCAATTCAAGTCATATAATGGTTCCCAAGTGATCGTCGAATGGCATGCTCCAGCAGGGTGTGGTTCCCGTTCAGGGTCACCCCCAGAGAAAGACGGTAAATCACCAGAGAAGGAGGCAGTAGGCAGTGGGGTCGGATGGTTCTTCCTTTTGTTCGTTTTCCATTTTGAACCCAAGCTCCGTCAATTCCTGATCCGAAGGGCTCTCAGGCTTTTCATCGCATTTGCAGGCTACTTTGTCCTAGGTGCATATTATAACTATACGACCTACGGGGCAACGGGTGTGGATCTCATTCCGTGCGTTTCCACCACGCATCTCCTGGTCCCGATACTGAAACGCTCGTCGTTGGCTGCAGACATAGAGATTTTTGGCGCGAAGTACCATACATGCTACGAGACGTGGTCTCGCACCTTTGTAGTTCTTTCCAGTCACGACACAGCTCGAGTCGCGGAGGATATATCTCGGTATAATCCATGGTTTCACGCCACCTTTCTTCAGATTATATCTTTAGGGTTGTGTGACCAAGCAAGCTGATTGCCCGCTGCGAGCTATCGCCAATTCGATCAACAATTCGTCAACTTTAGCCTTTTGGGAATCTGGGGGCTGGCTTACTGATGAATACTCTTGCAATTGAATGCCCGCGGGTCAATGATTCCAATCGGCGATATCTGAGCCCCAATAACCCCAGTGATGTATCGAGCCACCACCTGGAGTGACGGATGCCACTAGTTGCTTCAAAACAAAACCCCAAGCTACCTTATCACGAACCCAAACCCAGCCAAGTTTCAGCCTGGTCCTTGAGAAAAAACTGACAAGTGAGGACGGAACTTAGCACGCACTCCTTGTGAAGAATGAGCTCAGGTCATGGAAATGGCGTCCGCCGATAAGTCGTGGGGAAAGTTCCATCCAAGCCAGAGTGCAATGATCAATGGGCGAATTGGTACCACAAGACAATCAAGGCAGCAGGACGTGATTCATTGGGAACACCACCTGAATATTGGCGTTCCCGTTCCTACAGCTACGGTTCCTGCTGCGGCTATATCCGGTGCCGCGAAGGCGGCGCGGTCCTGCGCGCCGCTTTGTTTCCTGTCCCCGCACCCATCTACGCAACAAAAGGATTGATATTGTCAGGCATAATCTGAATGGTGAAGTGGTACTACACTGTAATAGTAGGAACCCAACCAGGCGTCTATGCGGATTGGTATCTGCTGGCTCCAGTTACCTATTCACTGTACCACGGGCTAACGATCCCTCTACTAGGACTCAGGTTGCTCCGAAAGTCAGCGAGATCTCTGGGGCTATCCACAAGAAGTTCAAAACGCGCGCAGAAGCATTGGAAGCGTTCAACAGGGCAACACGCGAGGGCACAGTCCGAGTGGTACCGGTAGACCAGGAACTGGATGCCGCATCTCTGGCATCGTCACGCTCTTCATCTCCGCTGCCTGTGGCACGAGATAACTACCAACGGCTGAGGCCCCGCCACTATTCACAGGAACGACAACTCCGTCGGGCAGCATCCCATGGACACGCAATTGCACGGCCCCCACCTCGTCCCGCTCCCAGACTGGGACGCAGTTTCCGCAGCAGCCCGAGACCCAGTGCCATAACGAGCAATATCTTGTCGCCGACGCACGCGGGCCCGTCAAACCTTGTCGACACAACACGGCGTGTTTCTGTTGGCGCAGAAGCGAGGGAACACGAACAATCCGACCAAGGTTCACGTACGAGACCAGATTACGTGTACCGCACTCAGCCATCTTCTTCGCCGTCGTCAAGATTTGCGGATTACATCCGAGCTCCTAGTCCTGTGGGCCCGCATAACAGGGGCAACGAAAGGTGGTGGGAGATTCACCAGCGGTCGGTAGGGGCCCTTCCAAGTTCGTTTGGAGTTGATGACCGCATATCCATCCCGCGCGGCCAGGCAAGTCCTGTGAGTACATCGACAGAGATGAGGCGACGTTTTTGGGAGAGCCCCAGAGTAACTCTCTTGCCATTACCACAGTCCGGTCATTCGACATATAGGCTCTCGCGCTCCCCTCAACTTGAAGCCAACCAGGACATTGGGTCCCAAGGTTTTGATAGCTTCCTTCTCGACTCCCGAGCGCTCTGGCTGACAAGCTTCTCGGATTTGGTCCAGTTTATGCGTCTGGAAGTCAAAGTTTTGGCGTTGATCTAGTCGTATCGCCTCGATCACACGGCGAGGGCGAGAGCGAAGACTCATATCTTGTCTCATTCGATCGGCCTAGAAACCACGAAGAAGCCCCCACTCTGCAGACGAGGGTAGAACCAGATAATTCTCTTAGCTTGCCGGTCTTATCACGTCCACCCTCAGCACGCTCCCATATATCATTGGCAAGTTCCATAGAGACATTTAGGAGTGGCCTCAGCTTTGATGTCAATATCGCGGCAGTGAGGACACCTGAGTCGCTCGGGCGCTCCACGCATGTTGGAAACTCGGCGTCACAGTCCACGGTTTCTTTGTTCGCCGTCTTAGGTTTAGCGGAGGATGAGATCCCAGGTCAATCCATGCACATTCAAGAAAGTCTGAGTGACGAAGCAAGTGAAGACGACCCACTGTTGACAACACGAGGACTACGTAACACCTCCGACCCTGGCAGGTTCTTCGGAAACCTACCGGATGCCGCGAGCCCTTTGGAGTACACGTATTCACCAGAGGTGGATAGTTCGCATGCGCTCGATGATGGTCTACATTTATCACAACTGTCACCCTTGTTAGTTGCATCTACATCCCGATCTTTCACTTACCCAGATCATCTTCCCAGGCCTATCGATATCTCTCCGTCATCTCGACGTAGCGCATGGTCCCTGCGGTCCCCTTTGCTATGGCCACATGTCGAACTGGAGACCTCTCATCCAGCAGAGGTGACTGGTTTGGGTCTATCGATAGAGGGTGCCGTGCTGCCTTCTCCGTGCCATCATCCTCTATCACATCGGACGACAACGCCAACGTCGCCAGGAAGACCACCTTCTCAACGTGCCGCAAGTATTAGTATTGCCGGGAATGGTGTAAGGAGAAGTGATACGCCTCCACAGGATGTGCCTGCTTCTCGGGGACAGGCATCGCTGCGACATCCAGAGTCAGCAACGTGCGAACGCACCCAAGGCGAAGGCCCAAAATCCGAGTCGACGAACGGTGCCGTACCTTCTCCTCGCAACGTGCCACTCCCATCATCCCCCTCTGCTTCTCCTACTACTTCTACCCCTGGATCGTCGGGCCATTTGCAGGCTCAGCCAAGCCACCGGACCAGTCCGAACATGCCATTTTACCCTTCCCTGACGGACGGCGACGAGGACCGCGCGCCGTTAAGCCCATCTGGCTATCGTGTGCCGTTTGGGCTGCCGACGCCAGAGCTGTCTCCTATGCAGGTGCCAGCGATGACTCGTTCTCGTTCGTTCTCATCGGACCCCCGCTCGCCTATTGCCATGTGGACGCGGATTCCCAACAGCATCATGGGATTGTCACGGTTGCCCGTGTTTCGCTCATTTGCAGCCAGGATTTCGCTCATGTGTGCTCTTTTTATATGTAGGTTTTTTGGACGTCCTACGCCCCCCGGGAATGATACGCGAATGGATCCATGATTTGTGGGTTTCGTGGGGGGAAATTCGGTGCGGCGGTGCGGCATACTGACGCCACTCTTCTATTGTAGTCTTGAGGCCGGGCGTTGCGGGTATCACTTTGTTCTATCAACCTTCACGCGTTTTGTTTAAAATTTTATGGAACAACGGCTGCGTCTTGTTCTTGTTGTATTTGCTGGCTGTTGACTGTCCATGTATATCCAATACATAGATTTCAGGTCTACCTCTACTTGTATACCCACCTATATCGACGCTGTCCTCAATTGACTGATTCGTAGCGAATGTCTGGGGCGATGTGAACGACTGCTTTGGTAATCGGTATCAATGCACTACATTGTAGTCTCTACTTTTACCAATTGCCTACGGAACACCCCCTGCAAGCTGGAGTTGAGCCGTAAGAATGTTACAAAACTCTGACGACGCAATGTAAACGTGAGGAAAATCTGAGTCATCTCCATCATCTACTATCTGTGCAATGATTTCCGCAGCGCCACTCATCCTCAAGACCCGGGCCACAGCAAGCTGGAGGTTACAGAGTAATGGATTGGGGCCTGATCCAAGTCGTGCTGCATCAGGGCCTCCTCCGAAGACAATCTCATCCCCATCGCAGAGGCGGATAAATCCGGGGCCCTCCCCAGTCTCGTAGGGCACATTCCTATAGATATATTTAACCTTGGAATTGATGAGTGATGGCAAAGCATGTCAAGCTTGAAAATCGCACCATTCCGTTCTCGTTACGGGCCTCGATTCCCCAGAAAATATCATCGTACGCAGTATGTGCGTCCGTTTGGATATTCATAAGGTTGCCTAGGTCATTCAACTGTTCCAGAACAAGATCACGGACAGTTGTCCCAGCAAGCATAGCAATACACTCGATAGTATCAGGCTGTGCCGTAGAAGATTAATGAATGCCACCTTAGAATTGCAGAGCTGACCCTGCTATGGATTGAGTTGGGAATTATGTGGGCCAAGATTGGCTTAGTACCACGCCTCGTGAAAGACATGCCAGTTAATGGACATGAGTGGCCGTCACGTTTCAATATCTGAATTGAAATGTCGTGAGCATTTTAGTAGATGGGTCGTTCGCTTTCACGACATACCAGAGCTTTCAGAATAACTTGCTTCCTTTTCCCGAAACCTTCTGAAGCAGCCATCCGCAGGAGTTCGTCCGTATCTTCTGCGATGATATCGCTGACTGAGAGGGGAGTGCCGCTCGTATATCTACGACCGCCGGGATTCATAACTAACACTGAGCTCTTCGCAAGTTTCTCGGGAGATTGGCATCGGGACCTACAAGCAACGCAACGATGGGTAAAAAGTTCTCCGCCCATCTGAAATATTGGAGAAAAGTTGATTGTTTCTCGATCGACCCCTTCGAATAACACGGTCTCAGATTGAGGGGGGGAGGAAAACTCCGTGTGACGAAGAATTTCAACTGAGAAGGTATGTGCAGAGAATGTCCATGCAGGAGGGGATCTCGACGCACTATTTTCCTCAAGCCGAGGATGACATTGCCCAACCACAACCCAGAATTGATCAAGTAAGGTTCCGCCTAACGCTTGTGATTCGGCGATGAAACCAGACAAGAGTTTTGGCGTGATAGCCTTGAACTTGCCACCTTGGCCTCCTGTGTCCCATGACTCCGCCGTTTCTAGAACAGCCAAAGCGTGCCTGTCCATGGGTATCAGATGGCGCAAGGCTATATGGTCTCGCGGAGTGACATCATTGTCCCCTCCGTTTACATCATTATCTTCCTCATATGTACGGTATCAATGCATCATCATCACATTGTAGCCTCCGCATTTTCACCAACTGCCTACAGAAGAACTCCCCCTGCAAGTTGGAGTTGAGCAGTAAGAACGTCACAAAACACTGGCGACGCAATGTAAACGTGAGGAAAATCTGAGTCGTCTCCGTCATCTACTATCCGTGCAATAACTTCCGCAGCGCCACTCATCATTGAGACCCGGGCCACAGCAAGCTGGAGGGTACAGAGTAACGGATCAGGGCCTGATCCAAGTCGTGCTGCCTCGGGGCCTCCTCCGAAGACAATCTCATCCCCATCGCAAAGACGAATGAATCCAGGGCCCTCCCCAGTCTCATAGGGAATTCTCCTATAGATGTATTTAACCTTAGGGCCGTTGAGTGGTGGAAAACCACATCGAGCTTTTAAAATCGCACCATTCCATTCAAGTTACCGGTCTCGAATCCCCAGTAACTGTCATGGTACGCGGTGTGTGCGTCGGATTCGATATGCATAAGGTTGCCTAGGTCATTCAACTGTTCCAGAACAAGATCACAGACGGCTATCCCAGCGAGCAGAGCAATACACTTAATAGTATCAGGCTGTGCAATAGAAGAAAGATTAATGAATGCTACCTTAAAATTGTAGCTCTAACCTTGTTATGGACTGAGTCAGGAATTATATGGGCCAAAATTGGCTTAACGCCATTCTTGGTGTAGAAAGACATGCCAGTTAGTGGACATGACTGGCCATCACGTTTAAATATCTGAATTGAAAGGTTGTGAGGGTTTTGGTAGATGTGTCATTCGCTTTCACGACACACCAGAGCTTGAAGAACAGCTTGTTTCCTCGCCCAGAGCACTTCTGAGGCGGCCATTTGCAGGAGTTCGTCCGTATCTTTTGCAATGAGATCGTTAACTAAGGAGGGAGTGCCGCTCCCAGATCTACAACCACCGGAACTCATAACTGATACTGAGTTCTTCGCTACCTTCTCAGAAGATTGGCGTTGGGACCTACATGCAATGCAAAGATGGGTAAAGAGTTCTGTGCCCATCTGAAATATTGGAGAAAAGTTGATCGTCTCTCGATCGACCCCTTCGAATAACACTGTCTCAGATTGAGGGGGGGAGGAAAACCCCATGTGACGAAGAATTTCAACTGAGAAGGGATATCAACAGAGAATGTCCATGCAAGAGGGGATCTCGACGCACTATTTTCCTCAAGCCGAGGATGGCATTGCCCAAGCACGACCCAGAATTGGTTAACCAAGGTTCCCCCTAACACTTGTGATTCGGCGATGAAACCAGACAAGAGCTTTGGCATGATAGCCTTGAACTTGCTACCTTGGTCTCTTGAGGCTTGAATGCAATAGGTGAGAGGCCAGTCCCATGACTCCGCTGCTTCCAGAACAGACAAAGCGTGCCTGTCCATCGGGGTAGTGGGTTGAGATAAGCCTGCGATTTCTGATTTCGTGAGAGTAAGCACATGACACGTGACCAGTCATTCTGAGGTTCAGTAGCGTGTCCGCGATACGCTGACTAGGAGTGTGATTGAATTCCCTTCAGAAAATTCACTCAGAAGGATGTTTTTTGAATGTGCGACATGGCCCGATTAGTAAGTGATTCTGAGAACAAGGTAGTATTAAGTGGGACATTAGAATGGAAGTGAGTAGAGTGTTAAAGGACTTATTTTACGCTACGGCTTGAGCTCAGGAGATATCACGCTAAGCCAGGGATAGGGATGTGATGGAAAAACTAACCCAGAGTGCAATTGTTGCACTCCTTGCCGTTGCCATAGTAACGACACATCCTCCCTACAATCAGAACCCCGGTCAGGGCCCAGTGTCCTGAGAAAGGTCGATGTCCATCTCCCAACACGGCCATCAGTGGTCCTAGTGGTTACATACCTAACGTGCCTCGAGAACTAAGAAAATCGACACGTAACACAGTTGTAAATGTCTCAATTTTCCACAAGTATAACAGCCTGCAGTACGGTATAAACATTTTGGGTCAATTACGTCCCGAAACAGTATATGAGCCATATGCTACAACTAGTATGGGTATCGTGAGGTAACTAATGCGCATCTATGTTGTTGTGGCGGAGCAGATGAAGGTAGAAACGATGGCAACACTTACGAGGGCACCTTTCTACCTGACGCCCTGTAAGTAAGGGATAAGAGGAAGATGTGGCAGAACAGATCTCAGAAAATAAAACGATTCAGTTGCAAGATCGGCTGCCAGCTCCCAGAGGATACGTGGATGGCGCCAATGATGATGATATCACGTGGCGATATCCCGCCTTCCCAGATTCGCCAACGCGGGTCCGAATGCCCGGCATCTGGTTGACGAGTCTAGTGAAAAAAAGACGAAATATCAGTACAACAGCATTGGTATTCGCTAGTGGTGAAGACTTGACCTTAAGAAATGCATCCACGGATCTACCGATGTGGTACGCAAACCTAAAAATAGTTATGGGATTGCGCATGCTCGTTTCGTCGCGAATTTGAACCTGGCGCTTGAACTCGACGTAACCAGGCCACTAAAAGATGGTCAGATTCAGCCAACGGAAAACTCCATCACAGAAAATGTCACTGACAACGATACGAATATGCGTTGTTGACTTGTTACCAAGTAGCGCAAAGCACTGAGCGTTGAGGAGACCGTGGCATCGACCTGAAGCCGCATCTTCAAGAGTAATGCCGAGCCTCCCGTTCGTATCTTCGAAGAAGATGGGCATCTGTAGTTCCGCTTCTGCGACGTGTTGCCTTCTATCGGTATTCGTATGCGGCACCCAAAACCCCTGGGGCACCACGGTTCCATAACCCATTAACACACGGTCGATAATCCAAGTGCGTGGGTCGGAAAGTTGGACCTGGATATGTCGGGGAACAGAAGTAGGGATGAAGAAACCACTTCCTCTCCCAGAGTAGTATGCGGCGTAGAAAGAGGGGTTCTTCAAGAGGAACCGGAAGAACGCCTCAGCGTGCGGGGGACCGAAACACTGGGATATATACCCGTCGACGAGAAGCTAGGAGCCAAGGTCAGACCGCGTCAATACAGGAGGGCACGTTCAACGAGTCGCTCACCGAGGGTGGGCCTGAGTTTTGATTTTGGTGGTTTTGGTTCATCGTATACTATAGAGTGCTCTCGAGGAGGGCGCTGTGAAGATTGGGATGAGGACACTTGGGCCTACTGGCAGCCATTATATACTGTGAACTCAGACACGGTAATGGCACCAATGGCACATTCTATAACGCCACGGACCCACGTACCAACTACAGCCTCCCACCAGGTCATCGTACCAATACATCAGGGCAAAAATTTCCCGACAATTGCACCTTGGTCCCGGTCCCCCATTAAAAAAATGGTGGCAACGAGCCAACTGAAATAATCGGTGAGAATGAAAAACTCGGTGAACCAACGCAGGCAACACACGCTAGTGGCAGTGCCATCCGCGACATCCATATGGCCCATCGGAAGCCTGACATTAGGGACACGGGCAGAAAGGGAAATTGGCACTACCACACATACTGCACAGCCACGGCTGCGTGTTGCGGCCATCTCACATGATGAAACCCAAAAAACACGGGTCCGAAGAGTCGATTTCGTAAATCTCTGTTGGAGTATCAGCGCGAGGAAGGTGGGAGGTGCGGCCAGTGCCAAAGCACGGGCGAGAACCGAATGTGAGGTGTGAGGTGTGGAAGTGGTCCATATCCAAGTCACGCCACGGTCACGCAGGACTCGCGCGTCTCGTGCCGAGGACCCAAACAACAGGTTCGTTTCATATTAATATAGACTCCAGGGCACTGTGCCAGTTTCCATCGCCAGGCCCTCTCCCTGGATGTAGCTAGCCAAGATCTTCGGAATCATCATCTCCGCGTTAAAAAATTTCGTCAAGTACAGTACAGTACAGTTGGGTGAGGGTTATCGGGACCCATATTGGGTAATATGGTCATGTCGAGTTTCGGGCGAAGTCGGGTTTACATGCAACAGCCAAAGCCACAAGCCACAGCAGACAACCCTGGTCTTTGGAATGGCCTGCGCCGGAATATAAGAGACTACCGGAGTGAAAATTACCTCATGTAGGCGTCTTCTGTGATATTTGGGGGCTTAGGAGCTTGAGACCTACCGGACATGCCATCAGCGAGTAGCGCGGAGCATGCGACTACAAACGCTAATTTTATAGGCAGTATGTTCCTCAATACAGGAACAGAACAAAGTTCGATGGGGGATGGAACGAAACAGGATACTGTAGCGCTCTGTGCATTACGCATGTCAAAACTAAACGATGTTCCCCGCAATCCCCGGTGCGAACCACATCTATTCTTTCCTGCAATTTGCCTCAGCACTGCTCCGCCTGCCTGACTCAGAACCGCCTCTTTTGACGCCTTAAACCCGGAGGTGTCTGGACATCGGAAACAATCTGGGCAGAGGCAGAGCTGTAAGCCTCAGGGTACGGGTTCCGGGTTCGACGTCAGTCGACAAACCAGTGCGGTTGTACTAATTTTCGAGCCAAACTTAGCATGTTTGGACAGGTTACCCTTGCCCCAGCACAGTACAACTCGTAAGGGTTTCACTCTATCGTCTTCCCCTCTTGCGGCTCGGCCGGGCATTCTTTGCCTTGCGTTTATCCACAATCTTCCGACCCTTGCGAATTTGCTCCACTGTTTTGATTTCGCTGCGTACTTGACCCAAAGACTTGTCACCATATCGTCTTGTTAGGCCCTTTTTGCGGTGGCGTCCATTCCTAGTAAGCTCATCCCCGGCTGCGGTACCAACCGCCTCCAACTTCTTGTCTTGGATACGGGCCTTCCGTTCGTAGTTGGAAGCGAGTTTGTCAAGAGGCTTTGCAACCGTAATCGAGGTGTGTTTGAAACGCTTGCGATCTGCAGGCCGGGCTTCTGGTACTGCCTCGCCGATGCGAGGAAGGCCAACGCGGGCCTTGGCCCGCCACTTATCGAATCGTCCACTTCGGTACGACGCGGGGAGCTTGACACCACTCTCAGTCGTGATCATTTTGACGTTGTCTGCGCCCGCGCCATCGCCACGCACAAACTTTTTCTTTTTCTTGTTCCAGGTCATTTTAGATTGGGCACGCTTCTGGGTGGCCATTCCTTCGTCCCCGGCCAGATCAAAAGTGGCATGGCGTGCCTGCTCGGCAAATGACTCCCCGTCCCGCATGGAATACCTGAGAATGTGTGAGGTTCACTTTGATGAATCCAAGTCCGGCTCACCCCTTTTCCGCGCCTGAACCAGCCTGGTTGTAGGGAATGTAAAATTCAGAGTCGTGGTATTTCCCCTTCAAGGGCTTTGATGAGAGTGCGCCAAAGACAGCCTATAAAATTCATGAAGGCGATGTTGGGATGAAACAGCTGTAGAACACACATCAACATCTTCGTTGTCTGCGATTTCCGGATCTCCTGGTTGCCGTGAGTGTTCCTCATTCTCAGCAGCGCTTCCGCCACCATCAGGTACCTGAACTATCACCCTTCGCTCCATAGCCCTCGAAAGCGCTCTCCGCCGTTCCTTCATCAGATCCGCATTACCATGCTTCCCACGGGAGCCAATTTCAAGAGCGGTTTCAGCAGGCCGGAACGATTCGACGGCTGCAAGTAACACACGGCGACGTTCGTCTTCGCCCGTGGAGCCCTTCCCAACAGCACGACCTTTTAGCCGGAGCACAGGATGCGAGCCACTAGCCGCACCGGCAGCCACGAGACCCCAGCGTACAGGCTCTCGCGACATCTCTTTTGAGCGCGCATAGCTCGCGGGACTCGCGTGACCGCGTGATCGCTCATACAGTCCATGGCCCTTACGCATGACGTCCCGCAACGTGGGTAACGCATGGTGTTCGACCTCCAGGGCACGTATGTAAGCGACTTCGTCGTCGACTGCTTCCCGCGGAAATGCTCCGAGAACGAGGCTTTCTGCGTACGACGCTTCGCCATCGCCCGACGCGTCGCGTGTGAGCGGACGTCCCAGGAAAAGCTGTAGTTCAACGAGATAAGGGAGCTCAGTTGGGCCTACAAACGACCATGCCCAACCTGATCGCCCCGCACGGGCTGTGCGCCCCACTCGATGCACAAACACGCGAGCACCTTGCGGGAAGTCGTAGTTGACCACGTTTGCCAAAACAGGGATATCGATTCCTCGTGCAGCTACGTCCGTCACAACGAGTACGTTTGTGCGACCGCGTCGGAACTGATCCATTTGTCGAGTGCGCGCTGACTGATCGAGTGAGCCGTAGATGTGCGAGACAGCGTAGCCAGCAGCAGTGAGTAGCGTTGTAAGGTACTCGACGTGATGCTTGGTGGCCGCAAACACGAGGGTCTGGTGTGGTGCAGTGAAGTGATCTTGGGAAATGCGTTTGCCTTTTGGCTCGCCAGTCTGTTCCTGGTCGTTCGAATCGGTGGCGCCGATTGGTACTCGAATGATGTCACGCAGGAGAACGAGCAGGCATGCGTCCTTTTCGTCCTGCTTGACAGAGAAGAACGCCATCCGAAGGTCCGCACTAATTTTGCTCTCTGCGTCCAGACGTACAAGTTTCGGGTCCTGCAGGCCGGCTTTGGCGAAATCCACGAGTGACTTGGGCAATGTCGCGGAGAAGAGAAGAGTCTGACGAGTTGCGGGGAGGCGGTGTATAATCTCGGTGAGAGCCGCTTCGAAACCCATCTCAAACAGGCGGTCCGCCTCGTCGAAAACAACGTACTGCACGGAGCGAAGGTCAAGGTTCATTTCAACCGCAAGGTGTAGGAGTCGTCCTGGGGTGGCGATGATGCTGGGGGAGAAAAAGTGCTGTCAGATCGACCATTGGCGTATTGAGCGGAGTGGCGTGCGTACACGTCGGGGTTGCTTGAAATCATTTCAAACTGTTCATCCATGCCCTCTCCTCCAACGACCAGGCCCCAGCGCAAACCATGACCCCTATTCCGGCTTTCAGTGTGGTCCCCGCCCTTGTCGCCGGCGTGTTCGCCTTCACCATCACGCCAACCCCGTGCGAGCTCCTTCCCAACCTTGAGAATTTGGAGGGCGAGTTCTCGAGTCGGCAAAAGAATAAGAGCCCTGGCTCCGAACGTGGGTGAATGTCGCCCGCCCAAGCGCTGAACGAGAGGGATGAGGAAAGCAAGACTTTTGCCCGATCCTGTGCGGGCCATTCCCACCAGATCGCGAGGAGGGTTGGAAAGAAGAACGGGAACGGAAAGCCGCTGGATAGGTGTGGGAGTACGGAAACCTTGCAGCTTCAGAGAGCGTAAGATCCATGGGAAAAGCCCTGAGAAAATTGATGGGATCAAAGCTCCAACTGTATGATACGGATGATAGACAGGAAGGCATACCCATGCTCTGGAAACTTCCTCCGCCTAGCTCTCCTCTAGTGAGCCTTTTCTTGCCCTTCGTATTCTTCAAGAATTCAGTGTTGTTCTTGACGTTGCGCCTGGATATCGAATTTCTTATCATTTCCTCAAGCACGGTATCATCGTCATCTGTCCCATCATCGTGAGGGACAATGGGCGCTTTGCCTTTCCGCGAAGCCGATTTTCGCTGTGTCAAGGCAGATGAAATGTCGAAAGGGTGATCTGAACTGGAAGTCTCCTCGTATGACATTGAGGATGAGCTGTATGCTGCGACGTCGAGGTCGTTCGCTGAGGGGTGACGTCGCTTCTTCGACATCCTGCTCGTCGTGCGTCGCGCGCCCCAATCGACGACTTGGCGAGAGGCTCTCACCAACGCAAAAAAACGACGGCATAAGAATTACATAATCGTTAAATTCAAATAGTTTAAATTGATTAATAATTAATCCTAGCACTATATCTTTCTTTCTTTGGTCTTCAAGTCATCACGCGTGCATCCCGGACAATATCTCGAAATTCGTGCAGGCTCTACCATGCTATCCGCAGGCGATAATAACCCCCTATAGTAATATCACAATCATCTACGATCGTGAATGCGGAATAGGATAGGAACAAGCCCACATTTTATGCGGTGCACCACACTTTTGTCGCACCTATCAGTAGTCAGTGCTCTCAGGATATACCAGACCATAAAAAGAATTATGGGACCGAGGAACACTCTTGTGCCAAAGCGCTAAAGGTTCGTGGTTCCGCTCGTCCAGAAAAGATTCACTGCAGATCCCACCATCGATACGTACGTGTGAACGCTGATTATACGGAGGTACAATACAATCGTGATGGTATCTCATGATCTACGTTTCCATCAAGGTCGTTTCGAAACGCCACGGGGTATGCCAGTCATGCCTCGTGCAGAGGACACAGCTGACGACGATCTTGCTATTTTCGAGGGGCCCGTCCCACTCGGTTCCCTTGTATGACCGCCAGTAACGGTGGACGCTACAACGACCAGAGAGAACGTAATATTTTTTCACGATCTCAGCGGACGGCAAAGCAAAACAAGTAGCGAAGATTGCGCACCTGACCGCGAGACACCCCTCGCCGCGGCACCAGCCCGTATGGATGCACGTGTCCCACGTACGCCCCGCACGCCGCTGGTACTCCGCGCAGCCGCCCTCTCTCTCTTCTCACGCTGTAGCCGCTCCATTTCATCGCGCATCGCACGCTCGAGCTCCTCCTTTTCCCTCCGCTCACGCTCACGCTGTGCCGCGCGTTCGCGCGCCTCCTCCTCGCAGCGCCGTTGCTCTTCCCGCACGCGTTCCTCCTCCTCGAGCACTGCTTCGTCCTGAGCCCGAACACACGTCTCAACGTCACCGCGGGGGAGACAAAAGAAGGGGAAAATACACACGGCCTCGGCGCCGAACCATCGCTCTTCGAAAACGAGACGCGTGACCTGCTCGGATTTCGATAGAATGTTAATGTACTTGCTGAGCAGCGCGTCAGTCTGCTCGAGTTGTTTGGCAATGCGCTTTTGTCAACGATAGAAAGTAAATAAAATTAAAATTAAAATCAGTCGCGTGAGCATGCATGCAGATGCAAGCGGGGCCGTATGAGCCAACCCACCTCTGTGCCCGATTGTGCTTCCCGAAGCGCGTCGTTGTATACCGCAAACGCACCATTCAGCCGCCGCAGCATGAAAAGATCGCTTTGCAACTTCTCCTCGCGCGATTGTGCTGCGATGCCCGTCCTATCCGCGTCCTCGTCGTTTCCACGCACGGTCACATCAGCCTCGGTAATCTCATCATCGTCGACGCGCTCTCCCCCATCCTCCCCCTCTCCCTCCTGTTCTCCACCCTCCTCCAGCGCACCCAACATGCTCTGATCGACCGACCGATCGAGCGGCGCGCCAAAACCGAGAGCCTGAGCGATCGACGGTCGCGTTTTTGGGTTGCCGCCAGCGTGCGCTTCCCTGGTGGGAAAGTGGCTGTGGGGATCGAGACAGAGCTCAGAGAGCGATAGGTCGTCGCCCCTTGGGCCTGTGTTTGTGTTTGAACCGGAACTAGGGGAGGCAAAGGAGAATTGGGGGGATTGCGAGAGGAGCCGTGAGCCGCCTGCAGGGAGGCCAGCTGAATCGAAAGAATCCATCGCGATTTGCGTTTATCTGAGGCAGTGGGGCAGTGCTAAGCCTTGAGCGCGAGCGCTTGTGTGCCAGGGCCACCCAGCAATGTGGTAATCCATCATAATGATTGATGATGGTGCTATAGTGTAGCGGTTATCACAGCGGATTCTGATAGCATTAGATTTCCGTTAACCCAGGTTCGAGTCCTGGTAGTACCTTTCACATTTTTGAAGATGATGCTTTGGAGTTGGAAAATCCTGAAAATCTCCTTCACATGCTCTCAAATATTTTTCCCGCCCAAGAGAGCCCCAAACAAACGCATTGGCCGTTCAGTCCTTCCCCCCCAAGGCTGACCCAACTTTTGTCGTGCAGTACCCCGTCGCGCTTAAGTACTCGGAGCAACAGGTCAATTGCGATGTTTAACCGATAATTGAACAACCATCTAGCTTCCCTCACGACGTCTTTTTACGTTTTGACTTGTGTTCCGACTTGGGGACATTCCTCTCCTCTTTTCGTTTCCGCTTCGCCTTCTCACCTTCCCGTTCCTTCCCTCTCGACGATGACGTTTCTCCCTTCTTCTTTTCTTTCTCCTTCCATCGCCGCCCGCCTCCGTCGTCCGCCGGACTTGGTGGCTGAGCGGCGGCGAACGCGTCCAGCCCCTCATCATCCGTCCCTTCTGATGCGATGGGTTCAGAGGTGGAGCGCTGGGATGGCCGAGGGCGTTCTTGTTGTTGTTCTCGATCCTGCTTCGACTGTGGGACGTGCTCTGGGGAAAAGGGGTCGGGCTGGACGGAACCAACCAGCGAGAGCATCTGATTCGCGACCGTTAGCCTGTGTGCGTGTTTCGTCCGGTAAGTGCTGATACACGACGCAAAAAAATCTGAAAGAGGGCTCACCCCACTACTGTGAACTGGAGCCATCGGTCTTTTCCGCCAAGACGATCGCCCGTAACCTTGTGCACCCAGCGCCCGCGCTGATCCGTAACGCCCGCATCATCCCCCTGCGCGTCTGCCGACGCATCAGCGTCCATATCGTCATCGACGATGCCAAATTCGGGGTCGTTTTCTGCTGGGCCGTATTCGAACTCCCACTGATCCGTGGGGATGTGGTGCCGCGGAATGGACACGTTAAATGTGCGATGCACGAGCAGTGATACGTGATCGGGAGAGCAGAGGGTCACCCGTCCGCCTAGCGTCAATTTGCCACTTGTCAGTACAGGGGAGAGGTAGTAGGAATGTCGACGTCGTCCCCCTTCTTTTCTTTAACGAGCGGTTGATGACGAGAAGGGGGGGAAAGAAGCTGAGCGGGCGATGGTGATGACACGCACTGAGTTTCATGCCGATTGTGGGGTTCCAGATGAGGGCCTCAAATCCTACATGGCATATCGCGAATGGGCTATCTGCCTGGACCCGCGCGACGCGGTCGAGAAAGTGCACGTCTGAGTGGGCGAGAACGACACCATGTAGTGCAGGCTCGTACCTGCATGAGAGAAGAGAAGAAAGAAAACGAGTATGGGTGGGGAGGAAAATGCTCACCTCATGATCATGGTATCGAGCATCTCCTCCACGCCATATCGCAATCGATTTGCAAAGACGGGAGGGACTGCGAGGACGATGGACGCCTTGACTGAGCGGAATTCGTCGTTTCCTTTCTCCTTGCGAGCCCTCTTGGAGGAGCTATCCACGTCCATGGACTCTGGCGAACTTTTTCGTTTCATTTCCCTTGGGCAACGGGACCAGCCACGTGCTGCAACTGTACGGGCACAACTCCGGCACATGCCGCCTCCGCCAAGGACTTTGGCGCTCACCCATCCGTCATCAACCTCCGTGTCACTCGAGTGAGGCACCGCATGGTATGTATCTTGGCTCGCATCTACGGCGCGATACTCATACACGAATTTTGTTCTCTCTAGTCGGCACCCAAGATCATCATCCAAATCCTCATCACAGGAACCCAAATTTTCGGAAAGGCACTGCTGGAGGCCGCACGACAGGCTGCGAAAAGTGTGTCACCGTCTGGAGGGGTTTCACGCGACCACTACTCGATGGCTAACCCCGTATATCTTTCCTTTGATGTAGATGCAAAACACCGCCCGCAGGGGGCGATTGGCTCAGATGTGGCGGGCGTTGGGAACGCGACGACGGGTTCAGTGACGGACAAGCTGACGCGCGAGCATCGGATGACACTGGACGAAGCGCATCTTATTCTCAATACGAAGCGCGCCGACGGCATAGAGCGCGTCCTGCAGGTAACGTCCAATTTCGGATCTTCAAGTTGTTCTGCCTGACGAGTTTTGACCTGGACTGTTGCGGTGACACGCGCGCCACTCACACCCTTCTTCCGGTCTTCGTTTTCCGACGAGTAGTGCTATGAGCACCTGTTCAGGGCAAACGCGCCGCCAGAGGTGCCGCCAACAGCCGCGCCGGGTGCACGGGGCACGCCAGCGCCTCGGCATTCACATTACCTGCAGTCAAAGGTGGTTAGGGCGCGTGAGCGAATCGAGGCGGAACTGGAAATTGCGGCTGAAGAGCCACCGAGTAGACCACCTCCGGCGTCTGAGTCGACGGCAGGTGCGAGTTGACAGGCGGTTGAGTTACGATAGTGTAGATGCATAGACCATAATCATCCCCATTCAACGATATTTTTAATTATTTTTCGAGGAGCGTGGGAAGAGAAATATCCTCGACAAACGGAGCGTTTCGATGAGTCAAAAGACGGTCACACAAAGGCGAACGGGGACGACGCTACGCTGCGGACGTCCCCTCTCACAACGGCCTCGCTCATTGATCCCCACGATCAGGATCAAGCTCATCTCAGCGATTCGATCTACCCTCTGCTCAAGCTCTCCCTTTCCCTCGCGTGTGGCACTTTGGGTGTCATGCTGGCAACATCCACCCCCTCGACCCCCGTTTCCCCCCGATGGTACTTCTCTCTCTTCAACACCCGCATGGAATTCAGGTCCATGTTCCTCGCTACCCTTTTCCTCTTTCTCTTTCTGTGTCTCGGTCAGTATCCTCATTTTCCCCCCGATAAATCTTTTCATTTACCCTTTCCTTTTCCGTTCCCGTTGTTGCGCTCCCTTGCCCCTTTGTGATGTATGATCGGCCCCTTCGTTGCATTTTTATCTTCATGTCTGCTCTATATGTTCTTACTCACCGCGTACACCTCTTTCTAGCCTACCTCTCTAATCCATCAGAAACTTCATTTCGCTCTTATCTTACTGAGCAATCCTTCCGCCATCACCTTTCTCATCTGGACGACCCCTCAGACCCTGATCACACAGACTCCGAAAGTTCAAAGCTAAACAACTATCGCTCATCGTCCTCTCAATCACCCTCAAGCTTCGGTTCACTCGAATCAGGTTCATCCGCCTTTCATTTTTCTAATCGCGCTTCTATTGCTCTTCGCACCCCGCGACATGCTTTTCATAGCTTCGGTTTCTTCACTATCGCCGCCGTCATCCCCAATCTGAAGACCAATCCTACAACTCACGAGACGTCCTCGGTCATTCCGTCAGCTCGCAATGCCACGGGGGCTTCGGATCATGATCTTTTTCCTTTCAAGGAGGCTTGGTTTGTTGGGGCTTTCGGCAGATGGTGGAGAGGTGGTATTGTTGATGCCACTTGGCCACCCCGACCGAATCCTGATTCAAAGGGCGATGAAGAGGGTTGGAGTTCGGGGATTCTGAATATTAAAGCGCTTGACCGACTTGAGAGCTTCAACGGTAAGCATAGCGATGAGCTCGATATATTAAACACTCACCATTTTTTTTGTCTACCTTTGCTCACAGGTCTTCCTTTCCCGACGACCACCAACCACATTCGCACTCCTCAACGATCGGCACCTCCAAAGCTACGCTCTCGATCAACGTCGCGCCCTCACCGCAGCTCTTCACCGCCTCCGCTCCCGAAATCTGCCATCCTACCCCTCCACACACCTAAGCACAGCCAGTCCTTGCCCACTCCCCAGTCCCCGGCTTCTCATCAGCGGCCCTTCCCTCCACAATGTCCTGCGTCACCGCCACCTACAAATGGTACGACTCAACATGGATCTCCGCCGAATTTCGACTCAACTCCGGCCGTCGCCGAGCTCACCCTGCAAATAAACCAAGCCCGTGCCCTCAACCTCGAGTTACACAATCAATTGTCTGAACACACCAGCACAGCGACCACAGTAGATGCTGCCCTTAGTGCCGAGTTGGATAATGTCCGCGATGCGAAGCGCTTTGAGGATGCTGCCCGCAGTGAACTCAAGGCGCGCACTAAAACACTCGAGGAGAGCAGACGAGCAGCTGAAGCCGGCAAGCGTGATGCCGAGCGTCGCCTTCGCGTAACCCAGAAAGCCAGAGCAGAAGCAGGATCTCGTATCGAGCGACTCGGCGAGGAGATTCGTGCCCTCGAGGTACAGGTTCAGCAGGACGAAGTGGCAATCCGTTTGGCCGGCGAAGCGGCTGCAAAAGAGGAGTTGGATATCACCGCTCAAGTTAAACTGCGCAAGCGAGAGGTCAGGGTCGCAGAAGAGGTCGTGACGGCGCTCAATGTCCGTGTACGTGAGCTCGAGGAATCCATCGAACGCGAGCGCATAGCGTTGGTGGCTGCACGGGAGAAGGCCGAAGCGCTGCAGCGGGAACAGGACAGTCATAAGTATGTCTTTATCGCCAGGCAATCGATGGACACGTGGGAGCCAATCCCTCCCGTCGATTTTAGCCTCCCGACCCCTGCGGCGGAATCCAAAGTGGAGCATGAGATTCTGGACCCTTTCCCGACGCCCTTGGAGAAGGATTCGGATCGGGATCGCGGCGAACGTGGTGGTTCGCGATCCGGTTCTACTCGTAGCTCGCCGCATCTTCACACCCTCACGACAGCGCCTTCCCAGAATATTGGATATGGCCCATCTTCGCAGTCCGTGCTGCATCCTGTTGGGGCCTCCAAAGCCCGCCTTGCCAAGGGATATTCCATCTTCGACGAAGACATTGCGTCTTTGTCCAATCCCGCTCAGTCCAAGTTTTCACCGTTCGGCGTCTCTGATGCTGCAAATGGAGGACGTACGCTTCCACTCATCCCAAGTGGCTTTATTCAGTCTCTCGACGGCATGTCTCCATCTGGTGACATTAGGGAAATCGGAACGGAGGATATGCATTCCAGGAGTTTCCAGTCCGATAACCAACCTTTCGTTGATCGCGATTGGCGCCTTCGTCCCTCTGTCCACGAGTCTGTCCCCGTTGACCCGCATCGTCACGTATTCCCCCACGTCAATGATGACCCCGTAGAAACATTTGAACCATTTGGAATGCACCCGGTCCCTCGTCATCGAATAACCTCTGATCCGATGAATGTTTCCCGTGTGTGGTCATCTCGCGCCGACTCAGATCCAAGCTCTCCGCCGAATGCAGCTATACCCCCACAGGAAGCGCGAAACTTATGGTGGCATGGTTCTGACAAAGAAAGACGTTCGACTATCGATGGCACTGAATCGCGCAGAGGGCTCAACCCCGATGCCAAGGTTTTCAACTTCTCAGCCGAGCCAGTATTGTCCAGCGCACCCGTCGCGCCAGTGTCTGCATCCGGATTTCCGGTATCGGGGGCGTCACGAAGCACTCGCAGCAGCAGTATCAGTGAGAGCCGCAAAGGTAATGCAACTACCTCAGCCACAGCGTCCAGCAGCAGTACACCAGGCTTCCTCTCGGGGCTCGCAATGCGCGCATTTGCGCCCTCACCAGCAGAACGCGAAGCGCTGCAGCGGGCTCTTGGCGGATCGACGAATACGAGCCTCGAACGGCTGCCAAGCCTAAGCGAAGTTGGCAGCGGACCAGCTTCTCCCGTACTGGCCCATTCGCCAGCTAATCCTGCTGCGTCGAGGCACCCGCCCGGTCTGCCCTGGTTCGATATTGGCCCTGGTGCAGGCGCTGGACGTAGTTGGCTGCGGGAACTGGGTGTTTCCATGCCTCGGCCCGGTAAGATCAAATTCAGCCCGTGGGGCGATGGGGACGGGGACGGAGTAGAAGCAGACAAATGAATTGCGCACGCGTGTAGAATTCTTCTGTACTCGACATTCTTGTGTTTCTCTGCAGGGGAGTGGGCGGCACAGGTATCGTTTCGGGAAGATGGGAAAAAGGGGAGAGATGTAATTAATTAATCTCGAAGCTGCGCTTTATATATGCGGTAAAATGAAGCGGGGAACGGAGTGAGAGATTGAGTGCAATTGCATGCATCGATCCGGGTCATTTGCCCACAGGCGGCCGAAAATCGCTTTTGCCCCAATGCCCCTGTGGCGGTGGGGCAACGACATGATTGTAGGTTGCTCGGCCCCCCGGATTGCAGCCGGAAAAGCATGTGGATGTAATCCGAGGATAGCTGCCTGCCGCCTGTACTTATCTTGTCTCGAGGACCCTGGGGTCTAACTTGAAATTGGACTAGTCTCTCTCGGCGACTGCAAAGGGCAGTACTGCACTTGTGTCAGTGAATCTCGGGCGGTCCATATGATATTCTCTGTTATTCTTTTCTCAAATAAGGTAGATCTCGTCAATGAAATTTGTTTCTGACGCTGACGACGGGACGTAAGTGTGCACGCGCACCTCGAGAGCTGAATGAATTGAACCTTGACCCCCTGCACTAATAACAACAACACCTAACTGACTGCTACTCGATGCAAGAGGCAGGAGCCACACAAATTGAGACATCTGTAACTCGGGGGCGAATATCATCTGCCATCATAGTGGACCATGGACGAAGACGTACTGTTTGTTTACAGTACTTCTCGTTCCCCCGTTTCGCTGGTCTGTAGTAGCATGATTACTGCGCACGCGCATATCATAACAGATTTTTCCCCACCCCCATGACAATGGATTATTCGGCAGGTAGACGAGCGCCTATACCGTACGTGACTATCCGCAGCATGCAGCACGAAAAAAAAAAAAAGGAAAGAGGAAAAGGTGTAAACCCGCTGCTCCGCACGCTCTCATGATTTGGCCGATTCAGCGCTGGATTCAGGTCTGATGCATCTGATGACCTGAATCAGGCCCCAAGCCAAGCTCACGCACATGCACATGTAAATACGTACTTACTGTAACATGTTAACGCCGGCTCGGAACCTCGTGTTGGCTCGCGGCTTGCGGTCAGGATCAGTAGCGCAATCCGCTATGATTGCGCCCGACCGATTTCGTTGCACGACAGGCACAAGCGCGCGCAAGGGCGCTGTACTAGGTCTGGTCTGTGTACTGGATATGTCAATAGGGTAACACGTGTTCGCTCTCGGAGTTCAAGCTCAAGCTGGGAACAGTGACCTGTCTTCTCTGAAAGGTCCCCCATCTTTGCGTGCTGAAGGTACACAGCTCCGATAAACCGAGAGATGTACATTATTCAAGCTAGTCAACAGATTACAAGCGACTAGATCACCGTTTGGAAGAGAAAAATGTGAGACTGCAAGGTGACACATGGGGATATGAATGGGTATGCATGTAGTTGAGTAAAGTGCATAGCGGGCCGTCTTTGGGATATATTCGCGCGAGGGGCGACAGTTCAGCCTATACAAAAGGCTATCCAGGGGTCGTTATATACATAAAAAGAAACAAAAGAGGGGTATGTGACTGTATGTACGTGTAACGAATGATGTATGCGCTATAGAAACATACTATAAACAGAGCGCAGTCAAGAGTAAGAGTAAACAGACAACACAGCGATAAGACAGGAGATCGTAAATGTCAAACGGATGGTTCTGGAAAATGTTCAGTGCGACGTCGACAGTGGCGGGAACACAGTGGGAGCATTTTCGACGAGCCATTCGATAGTCAGCGCCTTGCCAGCCATGTCGCTAAATTCGGCTCCAGGATTGCGAGAGCGCATCAGCGTGGCTACAATCGTGGTGTGAGTAATGGAGCAAACGTGCAAAGTACGAAGAGCTGGCACATACGTCCAAAAACGACTCCGAGGTTGCGTGCCGTCATCAGATTCTCGACGTGGTGTTCTTGAACCCTATGTAGAACAGAAAAACGACACCCGTTAGCGAAGGTTTTGCCAGAAAAACAAAAAAGAAACAGAATAAAGAGAATTTGTAGGTGGGGAGGACAGACGAACCGATGCAGATGGTACATGAGGGCGCGTAGGGTATAATAATGCTCCGTTGGAAGCTGCTTAACCAAGTCCGCGTATTTGGCGGACTTCTGCATGGGATCTTGGATAGCGGCCGCATAGATGAACTCGTCGTGAAGGACGACCGTCAGTAGAGGGTTTGGTAACGATCGGAAATACAATTTGAGCACAGAGGTGACACTGCAGATGTCATTGAACCGTTCCCAGTCCAGGAGGTCAAACGCCGAGTAGTCGCCTCGTTCGAAGAGCTGTGTGATCAGCTTGGACTGGGAAGAGCCTCCGGTCTTGCGATAAATGCCCTCGTAGTCCAGGGCTACACCCAATCGGTCAAAGATGTTTATGATTGACCATTCTAGTATGTGAACTTACCGCTGGCTTCCACAGCTGTAATGCACCTCTCGACAATGAGAGGCACCATCCTTTCTGTAACCTTGGAATCCGCCCGCACTTGCTCCGTGAGCTCACGACCAAACATTGTCGGTTCTGGCGGTATCATACTCAGGTTTAGACACGAGCGATCCAAGAGGACAAACAAACGCACGTAAAGTACCCGCTGCAGCTCCAGGTCCGTCGTCCCGGCGAGGATTGTATTGTGGCGAACAGACGACATGAACGTTTTGCTGACAACGAGGATGCACCGAAATGTGGCAAACTAGGAGGGGCGCGTAGTGCGCTCCTTGAGTACGGCACGGTGGACGATGCCTCTTAAGGACGTACTTTGGCAGCGGGCCTGTGAGGCCCAGAGCTTTTCGCCGCAGTGATCGCACTTTGATAAGCGTAGCACGCTGACCTGCTGGAACGTATGCCCGAGCCAGGCCTTCTCATTCGGGCCATCCTGCGCATGCGCAGCCGATCCTGCAGCGATCGTCTCCTTGTTATTCCCGCGCCATTTGAACATACGCGAGTGCGCGTCCCCTGTCGGGGCCTTTTGCTGGCCTTTCGTGTACTTGCCAAGGTCGGCGCTCTCGTCCGAGGAGGCCCCGAATGAACTATTGACGGTGTGGGAGGGCCGAGGAACTAAAGATGGTTGCTGACGCTCGCGCTCGTGTTCGAACAACCGTTTCTCTTGCGCGGGCATTGAGGATTCGGACGATATCGCCTCTATGCTCCGCATATAATGAGCGTTTAGTTGGGCAAGCTCTTCGTTTCGTGCATTGAGCATCGTCGTTTCCTCAAGGAAGACACCTCGTGCGGATTGCAGCTCGGCAATCTCACGGAACAATGACTCTCGCTCATCGATCAGAGACACCAGTTCGCCTTTGTACTGGGCCTTGAGATTATCCAGACGGGCTGATAATGACCGGCCGAGGCCGGTACCGTCTCTCTCAAGAGCGGGTGCCGAGCTTCCCGTGCTTTCGTGTCAGTCAACCGCCCACGTCACAAAAATGATGACACTTACCCTCTTGATGAAGCGATTTCTTCCATCTCCAGAAGTGCAACATCACGCTCCACCTTGAGTTGTGCCACGTCCTGTTCGAGGACATTGAGATCATCTCTGAGATCACGCAACAGCTGTTTGTGGAGCTCGTCTTTCCGTCCCTGGGCTGATAACGCCGTGATCCTTGCCGCTTGTCCCGAAAGCAAAACACGCAGTCGCGTGACTTCGGCCTCTGCCTCGCGACGGGCCTTCTGTTCCGCTTCATACTCGTTGAGTGATACAAGTCCACCCATGGCTCGCTGGCTGGCTCTCTACACGATACCGCCAGCATCACCAGTCAATTAATGAACAGGGAAAAAGTCAGGGAAAAGTGTGCGAACCTTGATGTGGTCCAGCCTTCCCTTCATCTTCGCGTTCTCGTCCCTTCTCTGTTCGATCATCATGACGACAGCCTGTACAAATTCCTGATCAAGGGATATCTGTGTCGTGCCACGTCGTGCCGCATCCTGCAGGGCATCTTGGAGCCTCTTGGTGACGGCGTATGATGGGTCAAGCTTCCCCGGCCGTGCAACAGAGGACTCTGGTGCCGTGACCATGAGCTGCGAGCTGGTCCCCGATGAACTAGCATTTGTATGGTGAGCGAAGACATTCGGGTCGAGATGCCCGTGATGGCCGGTTTCGCTAGCTGGTCGATCGTGGGACCTCTCGGACGAAGACCGGCTACTTGGTGGCGACAAAGCGTTCCGCATGCTGCGTTGGCGCTGGAGCAAAGCATGCTCGGCGCCGCTGGTTGTCACGGAATCCAGTGCCACAGAGGTGTCATCATGACCTTGGCTACTGGGCGCCGAAAGCGTTGTCACCGAAGAATTATCGGGCACGGGTGAAGAACCAAAGTTCGTTGTGGGTGTGACGGCGCTTGCGGGCGTAGACGAGCGCCTCTCTTCTGTCAGTGCCGGACCGTCATTTGGGGTTAAAGAAGCAGCGCTGTGATCGCTATCGAGACGAGCCTCTGCGTCCTGATTCAACTTCACGAGCTCCTCGATGATGAGCAATGAAGAGCGGTTGCGCGGGTCGAGTTGTGACAGTAGCTCTTGGAATCCGTTCCCACTCACCGAGAAACGGATCGGTGGATGCGCGGGTGCGATGAACGTCGAGCGAGACACGCGCTCAACAGGCGAGGACTCGCCTTCAGAATCTGCGTCCCCTGCACTGAAGAAAGAAACTTCTCCTTGCTCTTCTTGCGAAGCGGACTGCTTCGTGTCGAGTTGAAGGTGCACCGGTCGCCGCCGTAACATCGTCTCCTGCTCCTTTGAGGGTAGCGATACTTTCCGTGTCCGTTCATCAACGCGGGGCTCGCGCTCCCCGTCTGACGTATCTGTCCCGCTCTCAATACTATGCGGGACGTCCACCTTGTGGGCAGGCGAAGATGCTTTGTAAGCAGGAGACATTGGTCGCTTACCATGGCCCGCGCGCGACTTTTCGACGTCAATACTGAGAGAGGAACCAGGCTTTGGCCTGTCTTTCTCATCGGATGAACGTCCTGCAGCGCTTGTCTTCATAGAGGTTGTAGATGGCCGGCGTCGAATCTTTGATTCAGGATCCTGACTAGATCCCTTCAGACTATGAGTGCGAGGTGGAAGACGCTCAGGTATCAAATCTTGACGTGAAGACACGCTCATGGGGTCAAAACCGGGAGGAGGCCTGGGCGAGGACCCTGTTCGGTTACGCGAGTGATTAAGCATGGAACCGACCACAGCAGGGGCCGAAGCGGGCGTTTCCGCATGTGCTCTTCGGGACGGCTGGCGGGATAGTCCCTCCAAAGTTTGCTCTCTCGAAGGCAACGGCCGAGTGTCCGTGTGATCCGAGATTTGGCCCTTGTCGAGTGATGGTGGCCGGGAGGGCGACTGCGGCGCAGAGAATGATTTATTGTTCGATTCTGTTGTTGACAATTTGGCCGAGTGGGCCGAACCAGGCGGAGGAGTACCATCCTTAAATAGTACATTAAGCGGGCGAGTCCCATCGTCATAGCTCCTGCGCCGCTCTAAGGATATCGGTGCACCAGGCGTTAGAAAAGATGTTGCGCTTCCATTTCCATTAGAAGCTTCGTGCTGAAGATATGATAATGCGACCTGAGGACCGGCCTCAGGGACTTGTGGTGGAACGACGACGATAGGTGATGGAGGACCAGATAAATATGCAGGTGGGGTATATGAGTCAGCTTGGGGGAGAGCAGCAGACGGCGAGGTGGGCGTCGGCAACCTATTTTGGGAGGATCGATGAGAAGACTGTAAGGGAATGGTGGACGGAGAGGGTGCACTCCATCGCTCATCACGACGCCCATTTTGCGAGGACTGGGGCTGCGATCTATCCCTATCCCCGATGACGGGAGATGTCATCGGCCTGGGCTGAGTCGGCGAGGCTTGCGCGGACGAGGTAGTGGAGGCGGATAGAGCATTCGGCGCAGACTCGGGGGTAAAGAGTCCTGTAGGTGCATGCTGGGGAATTAAAGTGAGAACCAATGCGCTTGACGTACAGGCGGAAAAAAAAAAGGTAAACACACCGCAGGCGGGACCGACTGCTCCTCCTTGATCGGATGAACACGCGACTTTGTCTCACGTGTAGAGTTTTCGCGTTCTTTCTGTTTCTGCGCGTGGCGCCTGCTGCGAGCGACGCGTTGGTGGTGACATTTCATACAGTAAATACCATGGCTCGTCTTGGCGAACATGAGTTCATCGATGCGATTGTGACAAGAGCGACATTTGAAGCAGTGTGCGTGGTATGAGTCGTCGCCAGTCATGATGGCTTCGTCGAGGATGGGCTGATGGCAGACGCTGCAACTGTATGAACAACTTGAGCAGACAGGTTGGCCGTCGGAGAGGAGAAGGAGGTTGGTGTCGGCGGTGACCCTGTCTTTGCACTTTGCACATTGGAAGCAGTCCACGTGAAAGAAGGATTGTCTAACGCAGTGGGACGGGGTTGAAAGTAATTGGGACAGGATGTTGAGAAATAGCGGAGAAGGCAAAGGAGGGAAGAAGCTCACCCAAACGCGATAACGACACCACCATTCTCATCCATGACAGTCAACTGACATCCCGGGCAGACCTTGTTTTCAACAGGTGTGCCCGGTGCAGGCCCCGAGGAAGTGGGCGAGTGAGAGTAGCGCATAGACTGCGAGAGGTTGTGGGCCGGTTGAGAGATGGTGGCCAACATTGGAGGAGAAGAGATGGTGATGCGATGAGGACGGAGCGAAATGGAACGTTGGAGAGGGGGGAGGGAGGTGATTAAACGGGGAAAGGGTAGAGATGTGCGCCGGCGCTGACCAGCAGGAGGAGAGGGTAGCGGCGAGGGTCCCGTGACGGTGCGTTGGCAGCTCGTCGCTATTTGTCTGATTCATCCCTGCCTTGAGCGCGATCGCACCTATCGGTACGTATCTTGTTCTCTCATTTCTCCGCCTTACTCCCTCGACCACCTCATTTTTGGGGCACACCCCAGAATCGACCCACACATGATCGAGCTTGCATTTCCCCCCAATTGTGTCGCCGACTGTTGTTGCCTAGCCTAGCCTGAGCGGCCGCTGCCGCTAATGAGTTAACTTGTACCCGAACGTCCGTGACCCTCATATTGCCGTATGGCCTTGGTCACCTTTTCGGGCTTTCCGTCCTCAGGAAAGACACGGCGGGCGATCCAGCTCAAGGAACATCTGGATCGCCGAGTAGCAGATCCGTTGTACAAATGTCCGGGGCAGAAGGTGGTCATTCTGTCAGATGACGCACTCGACATTGATCGCTCTTCCTACAATGGTATCACATCTATTTCCTTCTGCCCCTTTTTTGATGCGACGCGTTGATAACGATGCTTTAGACAGTCAATCTGAAAAGCCGGCACGTGCCACTCTCTTCGCCGCAGTTCAGCGACAAATGGGACCGGACATTATCCTCATCGTAGACGCGCTAAACTATATTAAAGGATTCCGTTACCAACTCTACTGTGCTGCTCGGGAGTTCAAGCTCCGCATTTGCACCGTCTGTTTCATAATTATCCCGGACGGATGCTCAGGTGACTGATGCCGCAGAAGCAGGTTTACGTCGTTGCTACTGCAGAATCATGCAAACGATGGAACACTGAGCGGACAGATGGCCGCGGATATAGTGCCGAGACGTACGTACTCTCATCTTGTGTCTCAAGATATCTTGGTTCACGTTGCCATGCCTCGGCTTAGGCTCGACAATCTGATCTCACGGTACGAGGAGCCCTCTTCGATGGTTCGCTGGGATTCGCCACTATTCACGGTGTCTTGGTCCGAATCTGATGTCCCCATCGAATTAATATGGAAAGCCATCACGGAGGGTAACGTAAAGCCTCCTAACAGCGGCACGCAAGCGGTGGGTGATCTAGACTCTTTTTTTTTTTTGTGTTTTCGGGCCTTACTCGCTCTACCTAGGTTCCCAAAGCACCTACTGATGCCCTTCACACGTTGGAACAAGTTTCCACCCAAGTCGTCCGTGCCATTCTGGCCGAACAAGGGGCGTCTGGCGCACCGGGTGGGCGTGTTACTCTTGGCTTGACCGAGAGGCTTAAGCCAGAAGTGACACTGCCTGCGCGGAGTTTGACACTATCCGAGTTGCAACGAATGAAGCGACAATTTGTGACGGTGCAAAAGAAGGCCATCACGCTTGGGACGGTCGAGAAGGGCACGGTTGATTGGAGTGAGGGGGGTGTGGCGGAACGATTTGTCGAGTACGTTGAGGAGAACGTGAGGGGATGATGGGATGTATGCTGTAGCTGTAGGAATGCGATCGATCATCAGCCATCGGAACCAAATCTGACGCAGACGCCCGTTGCACGCACCTGGCCCAAGCCACTCAACTCTCTTCTCTCCCCTCCCCTTCCTCCTCATTCTGTACTTTTATCCCCCTCTCACGATATCCTCTTTATGCCTCTCCCCGTCGCCATCAATGGCACAATCTCCCTCCAAGGTCTCACTCGCCAGGGTGTCTCTCCCCAGCCATTGACAAAGCGCGCCATGATCATTCGCATGTCCGAACAAACCCTCGATGCCCTCGCTGCCTATCCCACTCACCCCCCCCTCCAGTTCGAGTTTGGCGATACTCTCGTATGCGCGTCCTTCACTTTCTCACTCTTCCCTCGTACGATTCATACACCTTTATCCTCAGGGTATCCACATTGCATCCACCTTCTTCCCCATGCATGGCGTCCTAGAATCTACACCGCACGAATTATACCTTCGCACCGCTCTAGCTTCGAAGATTAATGCCCCACTTAAACACTACGCCGATATAGCTGGCAAATATACCGTCGGGCGTGAACTTAATGGAAAGACAGAATCAAAGGTTCAGCAATCGACTGCCGACGCTCAAAAAACAAAGTCCGAACGTCGCATCGTCGTCCTTGAAACCCCCCCCGCCCTCGCCTCTTCCGCCACAAAGCCCAAATCATCTGCTCCTGCCAAGAAACGCAAGGCCGCAGTGTCCGCCCCGATAGCTACTACGATCAGACGCGTGCCGCATGTCATTCGGGCCAAGAATGAAGGCTCCTCCACTGCAACCGGGCAATCCCCCCTCATTTACTCCCCTCACCTAGCCCTGTCCCTCCTGCGATTCGCGCTCAAATGATCCATCTTCTGGCCAAAGGTCCCCGTACTAAGGAAGATGTACTAATACAAATAGGCGGTCCTGATGCCTCCGAATCCTTGCGCGTCCAATTGAATGAACTCCTTGTAACGGTTCGTCTACTTTCCAGCTTCATTTCTCGATTCCCTTTGACTTGCAAGTCAATCCCTCAGATTGCCGAGAGAGAACGTAAAACTGCGGTTCCCGGCCAACCTTCTCGGTATACCCTCCTCGCCGAATACTGGAAAGAAGTGCGGCCGTACGAATTCGCCGGTTTGACTGACGACGAGCGCCGCAAGATGTGGCGCCATGCACGACAATTCCTTCACTCCCTTGGAATTCCCGAAAGCGACCCAGCCTGGGACCACGTACGCACACTACCCGGTTCGATTTTAACCGGTCCATCGAAGACTGGGACAGAGTCTAAACGCTCCACCGGAGCTGTCAATGGAGAGCGAAAGAAGAATGCAGGGGGCACGTCCAAGGCCCCCGTAGAGGCAAGGGACGAGAGGGTTCACCCATCCCAAACCGTTAAAGTGCGTGAAGAGGGGGCACAGGCCTCTCGACCTCCCAAGGCCGCCCCGAAGCGCGAGGACGATGATTCTACCACCACCAGCCGCCTTGTGTCCGGCCCGAGAAATGCTCCCGAAACAGCACCGTCACAATCACGATCCCAGGCACAGGGTCCGAGTAAGAAGACAGGTCTGGCAGACGCACGTGCAAAGCCTTCAAAGCTGAACGGGCGCCCTGGCGCCGCCGCACTTATTCAACCGACATCTTCCCATGAACGAGAACCGGATAAAGAAAGGCCTACGCATGTCACGAGAAAGCCGAGAGAAGATGGGAGCGACATGGATCGCGACAAAGTGAAACCGGCCCCTGCGCCCAAGGTGAAGAGGCGTAGGGATGACGTGAGCGACTTGGAGAGTTTACGGGACTGGGAAGGTACCGACGCTGTTGGCAAGGCAAACGCGAAAAAGAAGAAAACGAGGGAAGACCACGACGACAAAGAAAGGGTCAACGGCGGCGGAAACACTATCAAGCGAAGAAAGGTCGTTGACGACGACAGACCGTATAAGCCCGGCGGTGGGGGGACAAAGGCACGCGAACGAGATCGGGACAAGGAAGCAGACCGAGCTCAGGTCAAGGCTCGAGGTCACGATTCCGTACCTATGGCGAAGCGGCCGCGTGATAGCGACAGGACCAGTCCAGACGCTTTACCCTTGCCTCGAAAGTCAACTGTCCGTGACCGTGACCGGCAGCGCGATCGCGAGCCAGATCGGAGTGTGTCGCCGCTCGGATACGTTAAACGCGAACCCTCTCTTTCTCCAGCTCTTCACAACTCTCACCAACGCGAAAGTCCGCCACCGGTACGCGCATCGATTAAGCGTACAGACACACCGCCACGAGAGGTGGTCAAGAGGGAAGGTTCGCCTCGACCGCGAGGCCACTCCAGGCGCGGGGATTCCCCATCTGCGCCGCGGGCATCTAAGCGAGCCCCTTCACCCCCCCGTTCCCAAGCCCGCGCACGAGACCGCGATCGAGATCGTGAGTCGTCTACCAATGGGGTGTCGACGACGCGACGGCGGCGCAGTCCAATTTACACATCATCAGAAGACGAACAGACGAACGCGGCCGTACGTCGCAATAATGCGCCTTCCTCGGTTACGAGCAGCTCTTCGTCACGCGAACCTGGACGGCGTCAAGGCTACGCGTCGCTCCCAGCGCCTCCAACAGCGCCGTATCCGAAGGACCGCGAGGCGCTGCAGGCACGGTACCGCAATGGGTACCGGAACTATATCGCGGTGTACTACAAGCTGTCGGAGGAGCGGGCGAAGATTCAGGACGCGCTTGACGATCTTGGTCGAGAGGGGAGCGTGTGTAGCGATCGGGACGTGGAGATGATGGACGAGGGGGGATTACGGGAGCTTGCGAACCAGTATGAGGCGTGGACGAGGGAGCTTGAGGGGATCCGAAACACGTATTCTGCGGAGGGGGAGCGGATGGACATTGAGACATGATGACAGCATGGGATTTGGGTCGCGCCGCGGGTTTGGACGATAAGTATATTTAACTTACAGGATAGTTCGTCTACCTAGCCTAGAGTTCTGGACTGACTGAATTCACACCGTGAAGACGACGTGCCATTAGCGTACATACGGCAGTGCGAGTGCCTTGGCCTGTGTCTGTGTCTGTTCCTCGGAGCGCGCCACAGTCCGGGACACAATGAACTTGTATTTGTATTGTGTTCTCTTCCGTGTCCTACAAAATACATAAGGGCCTCTCTCTCTTCTCTCTCGCTTTAACCCGCCCCCTCAGCTGTGGATCGGCCCCTCCTTACACCTGCGACCAACTCAAGCCCTGGCAACCAAACTCGACATACTTTTGAACCAATTCTTCATTTCTCCCCTTTCGACCTCGGCTCAGCGACAGCTACCCCCCACCCCACCCAACTAATCGACCTACCAACCTACCAAAGAACTGAATTGAAAGAAAGAAGCAGAAAATGCGCACCATGTTCACGTCCGTCACCCGCCTCTTCCGCCGCTCGGCTTCTCCGTCGCGCAGCAAGAGCAAGAGCCGACACGAGCTGATATCGGAGGCGCACATTGCGTACATGCAGGCGCACCAGCGGAGCTTACAACGACGACAACGAGAAGAAGAAGAACGAGAGGCGTCGTCGGTCCTGTCATCTCCATCATCGACGTACTCGTTCTCGTCATTACCGGCATCACCGTCGGCGCCGACGACGACGACGACGACGGGTGGAGAGGAGCCGTTGTCTCCTTTTGACAGCTTGTGTCGCGAGTTGCGAAGGGTGGAAGAGTCGATGGGTCGGTATCTCAGTGCTCCACACGGCTGTGCCAGCGAGCCGGCCTTCTTCCATTAATACCTCTTTTCTTCTTACTCCCCCTCTCAACGACATGCATGTGTCTTCGGTGTTATCATTCATTCTTCGTCATCGTCGTCCCTTATAGGATGGCGGGTGTCAAGACGTAATCGAGTTTTTATGGGTCAAGTCAAGTCAAGCAGCACGGTGATGGACAGCACGGACAGAGACATTCATTTGAGTTAGTTTAGCGTACAAGTAGATACAGTACATTGACCAAGTCGAACCAATATAATAATCGTCCCCATTGACCAGGCTCAGGCTCGTTAGCGCTAACGCGTCTCTTATGGCGACCTGGGAGAGCGCACTTTGTCAGTCAGTTGGATCGTCTCGGCTCGGTGAGCGTTTCCATCGCAAGCGCCCATGTTCAAACCTTCAATGCAAGGCTAGTCCTTTTAAGGCTCACTCGGGACACGCTCACAGCAAACGTGGCTCGTTTGCGCGTTTGTTGCATTTGTCGTCGTCGTCGTTCGCGTTCGCGAAGAATATTAATAGGGGTGTTTTGCAGCGGAGGCAGAACGTAAGAAGGTTTTCCGCGTTGGTGACCGATGACTTGGTAGATTCCCTGTGCATCTAGGCCCACAAGCCTCGAACGAACGAGCGCCGGCATCGAATGGCCGCACTGGCAGAAAAAGGATATACTATAGTGAGACCTCGAAAGGCGCCGTGTCCCTGAAAGTCCTCCACCCAGGCAAGCGCCCGTGGCAGCACCCTCACGACTGTATCAAGGACTTTCCTTCATGCTGTAATTTCCCGAACGGATGACGCATCGTCTTTGGTAATGCCGGAGGTCACGCGTTGATGCAAGTGGCGGTAAACCGTCAAGGCGGCGGGTGAGGCGATCGTAGGCCCTACGTGCCAGTGCCAAGTGCCAGTGTTAAGCGCGGGCTAAGCGCCAGCCACACTGGCAGCCTCAGCATCGCATCCATGGCACCGCATGTCTCGACGTCAACATCCTACCACACCACACCGTCCACAACGCAACGCTCCCTAACGCCTTGACTCGCGGAAATGGACGATCAAAAGTCAAAACACTGTAGTGAATCAGTGTCTCATGCTTGGGCCACCAGTCCATGCAGCCCGCAGTGGCAGGTACGAAGGGCAAGATTCTGCCTTCTCAGCGCGGCGATCTCGTGCCGCTCAAGTCGCGAAACTCATCAAGACTGTCGAGATACACACTCGGGAGAGCTGTTGCCATTCTAAGACCTTCTGTTTCTTTTCTGCATTGTGCAGGACACACCCACAATCGGACTGTCTGAGATTTTGGTCACACATGCAAAATTGGACAATTGAACTGTTGTGGAAAGCAACCCTGTGTGCTGAATCCACAACTCAAAATTCCCACAACCGGAGCTAAACCGCGCTCATTAAAGGTCTGAGGAGTGAGCATTTTGAGTCCCCACCTTTTGCTCCCGTCTGCAATCCTCACAACCAGCGATTTTACCTGCTCAGCTCCATAATCATCCATGCCTCGTGTCGAACCACCCCTCCGTTCTGCCTACCCAGATGACTTCATCGATTCCTTGGCCAATTTGACGACCTCCGTCCTGCAGGAACAACTCGCGCCCATTTTTCAAACCTTGCGCGAACATGCCAATTTGATCGATGTGCTCACCGCTCTCCTCAATCATAGCACCGAGATGAATCGCTACAACGTCGGGAAGATCGAGGATATACGCGACTTTCAGAACAACATAAAGTATCTGGCATTCTTTCCCTTTCGTTTACTACCGCGCTCACCCAACATTGTCACAGTTACAAATGCCAACGTTTCGTCAATCCAGAAGACAGACAGTATCCCAAGTATCAGACTCATCCTAACCCTACAGCCGGCTCTCTGCCGCGCGACACATCCGGCACTACCAATCCATCTGCTACCGAGAACGACGCCGAAACCCCTGAGCGCCCTCCCCCTCCACCTTCACCAGCCGTGACGGAGCGCACCTATAGTCGCCCCTATACCCCCAGGCAGCAGGAAGGAGACGGGTTTGGCGTCGTGCCAGGACCGTCTCGCCGTTTGCAGCGCGAACGGCCGTTCTCGGTGGAACCTGACCCGATGTGGAACTCGCATCGGGAGATCAACCCCTACATGCGTCTCGCGGTCCCGGCTCCCCCACCTCCATACGTACCCCCACCCGCCTACACCGACGACGGCTCCGGAGCCCCGCGCGTTGAACCGCAAACGTCGTGGTCGTCTCAGACCGTTCAGCGCACGTCTCCTGCACCCGCGCCCCCTGACCGCCCCCCTTCTGCCTCCTCTAAGGAAGAAGAAGAAGAGGTAGAGGAGGAGGAGGAGGTAGACGCGTCCCTATCCTCGCTCGCTGCAGGAGAACGCAGGAGGAGGAGCCCTCCATCTTCGCCTTTATCCAACGGCACCGTCGCGAGTGACGCTGAGGATGCCGAGGCGCCCACGCAACTGAGCGAGAAGGCCCGCGGGAAAAAACGGATGCGCGACGAGGACTATCATGAAGCGGACGACGACGCTCTTGCAGAAGGTGGCGGCGGCGGCCGTCCCAGCAGCTCGAGCCGCCGCGCCCAAGGATATGGAGATGGAGACTACCCTCGCGGGGAGGGGGAGGGCAGCAGCAGCAGCCGCGATCCAATCTCGGGCTCGGGAGGCCGTCACAACCGCGACCGCGACCCCAACCACAACCGCAATTGCAAACGCCAGAAACGGGAACACGGCAATGAGAAGGAGAGGGGGGCGACGATCAACTTCAACCTGGACCGTATAGAAATTGGCAATCCGCTCCTATCGCATTTCGTAGCTTTTGGGGGCACGGGCTCGCCACGACCAGACCTTATGCGCCGACGCCGTGCCGAGAAATTGAAGATGATGCAGAAGATGTTTTGTGGCGGCGGCCGCGACTTGCACTGACCCCATTCGTTGTTGTCCTTTCACTCTCTATTTTTCTTTGTTTTTTTTTTTTGTTAGGCGGCGGTTGTATCCGCATGGACCTTGTGTGTGTTTCTCTCGTTTTCGTCTTACTACCTTACATTCGGGATATCGGACACTCCCGGGCCCTGGGCCCTGCTAATTCGTTTCATGCATTCTATTTGTTTCGTAGTATCTGATCGAACCGAATGACTGGGTTTCTTTTCCCCTGCTTTGCATTCAGTTCTCGACCGGAGCTTCTCAGTGTGCAAAGGCTTCCCTGCCAAGTGACCTTGTTGATGAAACTGATAAGCCTTCCTGGATGTTATTATCGTCATCCGTGAGAGAACCAGCGTGTATCGATCAAATAAGCCCAACCGTTTATCCAATCTGCTTAGGGGGGCGACGACCAGCACCCATTTTCCCCTCTTGCTACTAGGTTGTAAGCGCTGGATCCTTATCCGCTTCACACGACTCGGACGATAGTGGTTTCAATTTTTAAAGTCGACCGCAGCGCCGGTGCCGACTTCAAGGCTGACTTTGGGATCTCTGACAAGTGGTTCAAGGTTAGCATATATTGTGGTGTCGCTCCCCAAATCGTGGGATACATTGACCACTCCTTACACAGGACTGGGAACATGGAGGCGCTACCCACCCCGACCCCAGAGAGCTGTTGAGCTCCCGACAGTTCATTGAGAATCCTTAGATTGAAATGCGCTCACAGATTCCGGAAGAAGCCATATCAATGTGACGTCAATCACATAAGTGTGTCAAACGTGTTCTTTAAACCATGCAGAACACGCGGCCATCGTGTTGACGACCTGGCAAACCTCGTTGCAATAGATGCGGAAAGTTCGGACATCAGGAAATCAAATGCTGGGCACGTAAAAACGAGAAGAGAAATTTTGACGACATCTGGCCAAAAAAGGAAGGCCGAGCTCTGGGTTCAAGAAGCCCGCAGCCGTCGGGTGTTTGTTCGTCGCCTTTTAGAGGTGAGTATGCATCGCTTGTCGAGATCCCAACGTCAAAAGGCGATATCGGCCCTAAACCGTCTTTCAAGCAAGGAGCATGTGGGAAAGGATTCAGTGGTGGGGTGTAAGAGTGACATGTGGTAGTTTCTAAGGTACTTTTGAAATGCGAATTGCGTGTAGCCTCCGGACTGCAGCACGTTCGTCGTTTCTAAGTGGGGACAGGTGCACCAAGATCGCCTGTAGCCCCCACGTCCAGGACGGCCGCCGCATCCTGGTATAAGTCACGGACCTGAACAGACACGGGGTCCACGACGTTCCGTAGCGCTGCGAGCACAGCACTCGCAGTCATCTGTAAACTCCATAGGCTGACCGTCTTGACACGGTGATTGAAGTTAGCTTGTGTAACGTGATACGCAAACGCGTCGTAAACCTTGAGGGCGATGTCGTCCATCAAACCGGCTATAGCAAACATCAAGTAAACCCCAAGCAGCATGACAATCCATTTAACTACGCACTTTCCCACATCTAAAGCAACGTGGCCATGAGACCCTTCCGAGCCGTACCTAAGTGGAAAACGTACCGTCCAAGAACCGTCAAAATGCTCCAAGTCCTTGACCACCCGACAACGTACAGGGACCAGCGTACGGTTGGCACTGTTCCATCGGTTCAGCAATTGCATACGGATATCACCATCGAGACGACCCACTTCATAAAGGCAACAATCGGTCGAATGAGTGCATTCGAGCTATAACTGAGTGAGTTCGTCCAAATGGGCACCGCCGCCTTCAAGTCCCGGAATCGCAGGTCAATGTCGATCACAACCCTGTCTTGACTTTGCTCTTCATCCTCACGGTGCTTTTGAGGCACGGATAAGGGCGGCTTGGCGAGCTCACGCTGGCCAGGGATACGCTCTGTGACAACTGCTACAGCCGTGGTAGCAAGTGCATCTATGAGTACGTTGAGCGCGTCGGGGTCAGCATCGCGCGGGAACTTGATATCGAGAACCGCGTCCAGTTTTCCGGAGGTAATCCAAGAGATTGGGCCTTCCTCGGTGGTCATTGCTTGTAGATGGTCTATGTTGACGCCATCAATCCGGAACCGGGACTGAACTCGTCGTATTTATCAAGGAAATATAAGGGAAGAAGAGGGATTCTCACCATCGTGGACCAGGCACTATCCTTCGTGTCCTGTTCATTGGTTCTCCCGATACTCTGCGGACGGTGCAAACTGAAGAGACAGTTGTCAAACTGTCCAACAATACCCTCAGCCTTCATGAAGTCATAGAACAGCCACTGCTTGCGCAGCATGCCAATATCTGCACTGAAAATGGAGAACGTATAAGGGCGGAAGCCAGCTGGCTGGTATACGGTGATGAGAACGTCCTCTAGTGCCAGTGATTCGAGTTCAAAGTCGCCTTGCTGGGAAACGTGGCGAAACGAGGCAGGATCGAGGTCGGGAGACCATTGGACCGAACGGCGATCTTGCAGACAAGATTGATACGAAGACACGAAACACTAACGGGAGACGCACCAAGAACACCGCGCACACCCTTGACAACAGCATCCTTCACGAGCCCTTTTCCATCGAGCCACCGCCATAGGCTGAGCGTAACATCGATGCTGTCGACATTGAGGTCGAACATAGACCACTTGACATCTTCGTCCGCATGCTGGTGCTTATTGGCATAGTCCTCTTCATCGTCCATGGTATGATTGGCGGGATGATTGCTAACGTCATAACCTAACACAGCAGCATGTACGGCCCTTTCACTTTTGTCAAGCTTATTGGCATCGATCTTAGGCCGTCTTGTGATATACACGTTCTTGAACGATATGCGGGAGTCCTTCCATTTGGGTACGATGGCAGACTCGAAAATGATAGTGACGCCTGTCTCAGAAGTAAGATAATCGCTAATCGCGCGAGCAACAGAGGCTATATAGTCGATTCTCAGGCCTGCACTGCCACGTGAGGAGCGAATACAAATACCTTGGAGGCGAAGGCTATTTACAACAGCGAACACGACAGAGAAGAAGGTTGTTCTGGAAAGAAAACAATCAACAATTGGGAAAACGCGTGGTCTGTCAGTACTGACGTTCCGATCAGAATCCAGAGTCCTTGTCCGACCAAGAACCAAGTGACAAAGGCGGATATATCGTCGGCATTGAATTTGCGAAAATTACGGATGAAAAACCAACGCACGCGCACGCGCATCCGTTGACCAATGCCATTTGCGGCATGAAGGAAGTCATCGCGGGACGGTCTAGAAACGTGTGGAAGCGACTGCGCGAGTCTACGAAAGAAGCGTGGATAGTTGTTGTCCTGGAGACTGCTGGGCGAGTTATCAGAACGCAAACTGTCATCGGTTGGGGGCGTGTTGGGCGTAGCGTTGTGTCGATGTTCTTGTCTTAAAGCATTTTGGCGCGTGACGTGGGTAGAAAACCGATTGCCGCGCAAACTCCGTAAAGAATGGAAATCACGATTGAGGGAAAATGTAGGTGGAGAAAGGGGTGCAGAACGGCTAGATGGCAGAACTAACGAAGACGAAGGGTGAGGGGTTGGCCGAGGCCGAGTAAAGAAGGTGCGGATGAGAGAGTATCTGTCTGAATGGGCGAGCTGAGCAGCACGACTGGAGTGTTTTAAGATGAGAGCGCTGCGAGACATCGGCCTGGGCTGAACTGCGAAAGCAGCACAGAGCAGAGCAGAGAAGCGTGGGAACATTACACTGCCATTATCAATCCGCTCCTCCTTTGGCCCTCTCACCAACACCCCCATCATGAGCCAGTATCCAGTCCCACCACCTTCTTACGGTTCCACATCCCCATCTCCAAAGTCTCCTAATTCACAGATATACTCTGCCACTAGCTACCATGACGAACCTGGTCCCAGTGCCGGTATCTACAACCAGCCCGCACCAGGAGATCTTCCCGATGATTTCAAGGTTGGTTAACATCTACACTACTTTTACGCCTTCTTGACCCCCTGCATAGTACGGCGTCTCTGTTACTGAGAGCTCCATCGAGATCCGACTTGCGTTTGTTCGGAAAGTATACACCATCTTGTGTACGTGCCCGGAGCTTCTTTGTACCGTCTCGACATAACGAATCTTCCTGTCCCTCGTTACAGTCGCTCAAATTGTGGGTATTCTGATTCTTATGGCACTAGCGTTCACATTCGATTAACGTCACCGATTTAGTTGGCTACTACTATCGTAGCTGGTGTGTTGTCTCAATCCACCTCAGCCGTTCTTTGGGTTCAGAGCCAGTGAGTGGTCCCCCTGGTCCTTCTTTCTACGCACACCGACGTCATCGTAGCGTATGGTCTTTCTATGTGCCACTATTTGGAACTCTTGTTGTCCTGGGCTTCTTGTACTACAAGCGCCACAGCCACCCTCTGAACCTTGGTCTCCTGTCACTCTTTACCCTTATGGAATCCTTTACTTTGGGGATAGTCACAGCTTTCTACGACAATACAATCGTCCTTCAGGCACTACTCATCACGACCGGTGTATTCCTTGGACTGACACTCTTCACATTGCAAAGCAAAGTGGGTTGTTGGTTCCTGTTCTGGCAGCTGTTTATTGAGTACTTTTTTAGTATGACTTTTCGGGAATGGGGCCATGGCTATTCGGTGGTCTTATTGCCTTGTGTAAGGTTCTTTCTTCCTATCCTGAATACCCGATCTCAAGATGTTGCAGTTATGACCGGCGTGGTCGGCGTGTTCATCCCGTTCAGCTCGACTCTTAATCTCACATACGCCATTGGAGCCACTCTGCTTTTCAGCGGATATGTCGTCTATGACACTTATCTCATCAACAAGCGCCTCTCCCCCGACGAGTACATCTTGGGAGCAATCAGCCTCTATCTCGACTTCATCAACCTCTTCCTCAACATCCTCCGTATCTTGAGCAACATGCAAGAGCGCTGAAGAGAGTTGAATGGACACATTTCTGTGTTTATCTCTTTTCTTGTTCCATTAACGTGCGCCTAGGCTACAGTTCTCCCGGTCCCAAGCCGGCGTCACATTGTGCCTGAATTTAGGTAGGAAAGCGTGTCCTTGTTCGTTCTCTCCTACTTGTCTCGAAAAATGAAGAGTTTTGTAAAATATTGGACATGTTTTTGCAAAAGCGCCCGATGGCCCGCGGAAACCGCACACTGATTCCGGAACGCAGATGCACGCATATATTGTGCGAAACGAGCCAGGAATCATTCAAGAAATGGCATCAGACATGCGTAATATGTCCAAGGAAGGAAATGAGGGAAGAGGGTAAGCCATAAGTCGGCCTCAATAAGCGTCACTGTGCTTTGGATCGTCTAGCCGTGTCTCGAGCAAGCGGCACCATCGACTACATCACATTACGACTGGCCCAACCTTACGCATGCAGTAATTAGTTAAAGATCTCGCATGCATGCCATTTTTGGCTGTCTCTCAACCCTGACTGCGCGTAGTCCCGCAGCAGGCGCAATCAGCGCGCTCGATCGAGACTCGGAACCGGCGACTCTGTTCGCATCGTGCGCTGCGCAAGGTAAGGCAATACCCGATCCTATGACGGAGGATCGGGAGCCGCCAGGCCTCGGATCTCGAATAACCCGGAAGTATCTGTCCAGGCAAGGTTCCCCGCATCCCTATTATCCGTTTATATGGGAACTGTCTCCTTCACAACGGCTTTTCTTTACCCGGACTCAGATTCGACGGGGACACTGGCACTCATGGTGCATCGCCGTTGTTGGGCCATTGATCGATTGATCCAGTTTATGCCGAGAAGATGGACAAACGGGGAATGTCGTTGCAGAAGACGCGACTGGCCAACGCCGTTCCGACTCCTTATCGTCCGCAGTCCGCGGTTGCGTCATTCGGTCCATTTCTTGGCCAATTCTGGTCTCAGAAATCATAACTTGGGATTCGACGAGTGAATCAACTACTGTAATTCTGAACACTAGGGTCGACAATTAATACTAATCTGAAGCACGTGTGTAATGATTGGGAAGTGTTTCGAAATTGTCTTACGTTGTTCCCAGCACGCAATTGAAATTAAAACAAAATTTCTCTGCAGCACTGTCAGTATGGGCATCACTGGCGAATATTAATCACTCGTACTTTTTACACGACCACAAGTTAAGACGTGCTGGGGGTGTTTACTTGCACTAATCTGAATCTGAGGCCGCGAGCGTCTCTAGGTTCAGAGGTAACACGCCGGGTCTGGCCTCGTGTAACTAGCAGAACGCAGGTCTGCTGGTGGCCGGTTAAGAACTAGTGTTTTGCTTGCTTATGGCTGACCGTCACTGACCAGGCACGCAACCACTGGCAGTTCCGGAATGACATCATGGGATAACATTCCGGTATTTGTGAAAGGTACGCAACATAAATCGGGGGTTGCTGACTTGAGTCTGTGAGCGCTTTTCGCGTCTGGTTGACGTTTTCACCTTCTCTTTTGTCTTGACAAGGCACACGGCCTGCTGCTCGTCTGACCGCACACCTCACGTGATGATGACCAGCGGCGACACGGTAAGAATTGTGGAAGACATGACACGAATATATCGGGCATTCATACTGGACACAGGGCAGAGAAAGATATACAATGTAGTGTAGGTCACTTTGCAGACAGACTAGGGCACATCGGATAAAGATACACGGCGGGCGGCTGACATGATCGTCAAGCGGGTGTAGACGTAGCAGGTAACGTGGGGGGAAACTCTTCGTGGAGATCCTGGTAGCCGAGCTCTGTGGTGCCGAGCATACCTGGCAAGTCGGGGGGGGATGCTCGTTTGTGCGAAGACTTGCTCCAGAGTCCGGGGGGCCCAGAACGAGAGGCATAGTCGGCATCCATGATGAACCGCCGAGAGATCTGATGTGTTACGCGGTGGAGTGGCTCCGAGCCGACCGACGAGGAGGGTAATCTACGTCCGGCGAGGGCGAGATGCGGGCGACGAGGCTGGGTGTGTGCAAGCGAGGGAGTGAGGCGAGGTTCGCGAGGGGTAGGATCGATTGGAGAAGGGCCTAGAGGACGAGCCGTGGCGGATAGAACAAAGAGAGTGGATAGAAGGAGCGAGGGACGCATAATGAACGTGTTGTTGAATGATAGTGTGGTCGATGTTGAGTAAAACAAACGGAGGAGGAAGTGTTTATTGTCTTTGCAGATCGTTTATGGACGAGCACGTGTTCACTTCCAGGCTTGATATTTCCGTTTATGGCGTGCTTCTTGTGCTCCTTCCGCTGGGCTCACCCATTCCCAGTCCCAAAGTGAAGTGCGCCCCCCTCCCTTTCGCTTTTCCTTTATCTCTCCCTCCCTCCCTTCTTCTTTCGCTTCTCCCTCCCCCCTTCTCTGTCCGCCCATAATCATGACTATCCTTACGTCGGATATTTGTCACTTTGGCCTTGCACATGACATTCCAAACCTTGCCCCCATGGATGCCATCATCCCAAAGGACGCATATACTTCCTCGATCACATCTTGCCATCCGAGTCCCGGTTTGACATCGCTTCCGGATGATGTGTTGCTTCTCGTGATTAGTCTCATTGGAGTCGAAGATATCCTCGCCCTTAGAATGGTACGCACCCGATATTGACTCGACTCAATCGGCGCTAGATCTCCAAACCCCCCTTCACAGACATCAAAGCGCTTTATATCTGTCACCAAGCAGCGCTGGGTGTGGTCAGATGCGCTCAAATATCATGTCATCGACAGGAGATTACCCGTGCCAGCATTCATCGCTGATCTCAAAACTATGTCCGCCAAGGACTTGGAAGTGCGGGCGATCCATGCTTCCAGGTTCCACAGAAATTGGTGTTCCCCTCGTCCCCATTCTATGCGAAACGTAGATTTCCCCACCAGGGAGCCGATCGCCGACGACGCGTCAACACCCCAACTTTCCAACGACCACCCCCACCCCGTTTCCCAGGTCCTTTTCCCGCCAGGCTACAATGGTGAACTTGTTATCACGGTAGAACAAGATCGCGTCGCCTGTTGGGAAATTCCTTATGAATGCTCAGAGGCTTTCCTCGTCGCCGAGCGCTACCTCCCCGACCGCGTCATCGATGGGCTAGTCATCAACGATGACCCTGACAGCGAGGGCATGCTCATCGTCATGTCCTCTCGAATCATCGGAATGTGAGCTTTTCTCTCTCTGGCCCCCGAATTGCCTTAAGTAACCCGTCTTTTCCTTTACAAGGCCCCCTTTGTTCGAGATTGAGGCAGAAGTATGGGCGTTGGACAAATTCCATGGTTCTTTCAAGACATTGAGATTCGCACGTTTGGCGCGAAACACGCAGCGCCGCATGTCTTCGACCGCACGGCTGTGCGGGGACTTGGCTCTGCTGGGGGACCCTGTAGTGTTATGGAACTGGAAACGGAAGGGGCCGTTTTTCACTATGAGTTCCGGGAATATGCATCACTCTCCCACGGTGAATCATAATCACCATTTTGCACGTGGGAACTTGAGCTTATTTTTTTTTAAATGTCAGCCCGACAGTGTTTTGGCCGTCCAACTGGTTCGAAACCACCTGCTGGTAGTTCGCCAATCGCACATACAGTTATTACCACTCCCACGGTTTGATCAATGTGGACACGCGGTTAAGGGCGCAAGCACCTTCGGAGCATTTCTACATGTCCAGGATCCCGGGACGGAGGCTGTCGTGATCGTTCACGAGATGACCGAGGAGGAACGGGAGGCTTGGCAATTTAATCCAGTCACTATTCTCATGCGAGTCACAAACATCAACGGCCAATTTATTCGGAAATACGATCTTCTTCCGCGGCCTGTCACCTCGGCAGGGCAAGCGGCTGAGAATGAACTCCACGACGAGCAGGAGCCAGACACGACGGAACGACGCCCCAGGCCAACGGATAGTCCATGTACTCTTCCAGCACGACCTACACAGGCAATACCAGTCCCACCGTCGTGCAGTAATCTAATAGTTGGGCGCAATGGGAAAGGATTCTGGATGGAGACGCAGAACCTGACGTGTGGCCACAGAACGTTCCCCGTGAGGTGTTTTGTCGGCTTCGACGCGACGAGTCATCTCGCCCCGGCTCAGGACTCCCAGCCGGCTCGGTGGCAGAACGACTTGACGGTTCGGAAGAATGGGTTGTATAAATCTCGGGTTGGGACCGGTGAAGTTGACGAGCGGAAATATCGAATACTGACGTCTTCGATTGAGGATACGGTTGGTCGGATTGCCATTGGTGGTCGTGATGGGAGAGTTCAGATTTTGGATTATGCCTGACGTCGTTTTACCCTGTACCCAACAATGATTTGTAGTTATTTGTACTCACCTCGTGTCCTGTCGTCCTGAACCTCGCCCCTCACCACCGCACCACCGCAATGCTCATTTGCAAGCGATGGACAGCATCTTCGCAATATCCGTAGGCTTTGCTCTCCGCCTCGTCGTGGACGCAACCTCTCGTCCTGACAGCGTCGGTAGTTCCCTCGTCGGACTCTGGGAGGGTGCCGTTCTCTATCACTTCCTCGAAAAGTGGCCAAGATCTTTCGATCCCTACCTCGGCTTGGGCTTCCGCCTCTTGGTCGACTTTCTCTTCACGGAGAACGTCTACCGCCTCGCCGTCGTCCTTCTCTGGACCGGACTTGGCTTTCTCCTCGCCGACGTCACCCCCGCATTTTGGTACGACAAAAACCTTCGTAGATTCTACCGCCGCACCCGTCACTACATCCGCCATTTCGACTGGAACTCGCTCAAATTTACCCTACCCGCCGCTGCCATCTCCCGCGTGCGCTTCTACGAGCTCCCGTCCGCTACCGCTCCGAATTCCACATCTCCACCTGCGCCATCCATCCCGGCCACGCAGCGCCGGCACAGCGTCCCGGGAAACCTCCCCGATTATGCATATTCCACCACGGCTTCCACCGGCGCTTCCACTCCGCAGCCCTCCTCCACGCCCCTGCGCCAACCGGTCCCCGCGACCTCCCTCCCGCCGAGCGCGCTCCGCTCCTCGTCACATCCGAAGGCCTCCTCGTCCTCCTCGGTCAGCTTCGACGTCAACCCCGCAACCTCTCAGATCGACGACGGCGACGACGACTCTTTCGTGCAGCTCGCAGCGCAGGATGCGCCGGCGCCTGAGCCTGCACCTGCACCCATGTCCGTACCCCTGCTCACCATCACGCCTATGTCTGCGCCGGACCTCATCCGGACCGTGAGTGGCGACCCGACTTCGTCCACACTAACTCCGGGCAACATCGATCTACTCCCCGAGATCATCGAACCTCGCGACGAAAACGAACCGCCGCCGCCCTTCGAAGAGTCCGTAGGAGAGCCCTCCGTTGCCGCCACCGCCGGTGCCGAACCCTTAGCCCAGCCGCGGGTGTGGGCCCCCGAGAAGCTTTCCGTGCGCAATCCGGACATGTCCGATCCCGGCAGCGCGCGCTCGAGCATCATTTCGGGCGGCAACCGCAGCTCGATGATCGATCGCGCGGATTTGCTGAGGACTCAGGCAACGGCGGAGGAGAAGGAGCGCGATCGGCTGCATGGGGAACACAAGAAGGCATTCAGCGACAAGCGGTATGTGGACGCGGTGCGGTACAAGGTCGAGCAGGAGCAGGCCAACGAGCGCGCGATGAACTTGCACAGACGCGCAGCGGAACGGTATTTCAAAGGTACGTTTTTTTTTGTTTCACGGCACGTTGTCGTGTCCGGTTGGGAGGGATTTTTCTCATGCGGTTATCTGTGCCTCGCGGGTTTTCAGCCCTCAATCACCAGCAGGAGGAACGCACGATCGACGTGCATCGTCTCAATAGCAAGGAGGCGACGAGGATGACGGAGGTTGCGATACGTGACGCGCTTCTGGCTGGTGATACGCGCCTGCGCATTATCTGTGGGCGAGGGCGAGGAAGGCATTCGGATAAGAATTCGGATAGGGGTCTACCCGTTTTGAGACTCGCACTTACCGTTGCGATGGAACAGTGCGTTGTTCGTGCCCTTTTTCTCTAGCTCCTCGCTGACCTTCAGTGATACCTCAAAAAGGCACAAAATAGAGACGGAGGTAGATCCAGATAATCCCGGCGTCCTCATCATCAAGTTACCTGCCTCGTGAGATATTTATTTCATCCATTTGTACTGTTTGAAGCCTATCTTGTTGTGATTATAGAGCCGGCGGGCTCGAAATGATACTTCTTGCGATTCGTCACTACACTTGTATCTTATCTTCAATTCACCACTATAAAGGCTGGACCGTTGTGACAATTGTCGTGATGCAATGTTTTAAGGTGTCCCTCAGTGCTATGTGTGGAATGGGTAGATCCGAGTCGGCCACCATCTTCATGCCCGACACACACGCACACCTCTCGCTTCATCTTTACAGCTACAGCCTTTTGCTTACCTTCTCGCCCTCGTTTACTTCTGTATGCTTAGTAACTAACCTCTATATAAAAACACCCTCCAGCTTTCATTTTGGTTACGTAATTCTGATGAGCAGGATGCTGAGGAAACGACGTGCCGCTCAGACGACCTCGACATCAAGGCGTCTCACTCAGGAGATCAGATCAGGCGTCAGTGTGCTGAGAAAGGCCGATGATCATCTCCCAATACTCGGCTTTTAGTGGCTTAGTGGTACATGGCTAACACACCTCATGAATTAATTAATATAAAAACGACGCGAATCATGGTTGTGAATGTTTTCATTTTTCCACAGTACAACAATCAGCAATATGGTATAGACATGTTGGGTCAACCAGGACTCGAAACAGTATATGAGCTATATGCTATAACTCGTTTGGGTAGCTTGAGGTAACTAACGCTCATTTACGTTGTTGTGCCACTGGCGGAGCAGACGAAGGATAGAAACGATGGCGACACTTACTTTCCTACTTTACGCCTAGTAAGTAAGGATATGCGGAAGATGTGGCGAGCGGATCTCAGAAAATAAACCGATTCAGTTGCAAGATCGGCTGCCAGCTCGCAGAGGATACGTTGATGGCGCCAATGATGATGATATCTCGTGGTGATATCCCGCCTTCTCCGATGCGCCAACGCGGGTCTGAATGCCCGGCATCTGGTTGACGAGTCTAGTGAAAAAAGACGAAATATCAGTACACCAGCATTGGTATTCGCTAGTGGTGAAGACTTGACCCTAAGAAACGCATCCACGGATCTACCGATGTGGTACGCAAACCGGAAAATATTTATGGGATTGCGCTCGCTCGTTTCGTCGCGAATTTGAACCTGGCGCCTGAACTCGACGTAACCAGGCCACTAAAAGATGGTCAGATTCAGCCAATGGTAAACTCCCATCACAGAACGTGTCACTGACAAGGATGCGAATATGCGTTGTTGACTTGTTACCAAGTAGCGCAAAGCACTGAGCGTTGAGGAGACCGTGGCATCGACCTGAAGCCGCATCTTCAAGAGTAATGCCGAGCCTCCTGTTCGTATCTTCGAAGAAGATGGGCATCTGTAGTTCCGCTTCTGCGACGTGTTGCCTTCTATCGGTATATGTATGCGGCACCCACAACCCCTGGGGCACCACGGTTCCATAACTCATTAACCCACGGTCGATAATCCAACTTCCTGGGTTGGGAGATTGGACTTGGATATGTTGAGGAACAGAGGTAGCGATGAAATAACCGCTTTCTCTCTCAGGGTAGTATGGGGCATAGGAAGAGTTATCCTTCAGGAGGGACCGGAAAAACGCCTCAGTTTGCTGCAAACCGACACACTGGGATATATACCCGTCGACGAGAAGCTAGGACCAAAGGTCGGGTCTCGTCAATACGGGAAGGCACGTTCAACGAGTCGCTCACCGAGGGTTGGTGGGTTTGGCTCATCATATGCTATAGAGTACTTTCGAGGAGGGCTCTGTGGAAATTGGGGTAAGGACTCTTTGGCCAGACTGGTAGCCGTTATATACACGATAATAATCAGGGAACGGACCCACCTACCCACTCCGACCACAGCCTCGTGCATCATGCATGTCAAAACTGAAAGACGCTCGTCCTGTGCGCAACCCCCGGTGCGAACCACATCTGTTCTTTCTTGTTCGGACGACGTTTGGGGCTAGGGCTCTTGTTTCTCTTTTTGCTGACGCGAGAGCTCGCCCTCCAAATTATCAATTTGGGGAAGGAGCTCGCAAGGGGTTGGCGTGATGGGGAAGGCGGGGACGCTGGAGGATTCAAGCTCAAGGTTTGCGCGTAATTGGAGGAGAGCATGCAGACAAGGCATCACCCAAACGCGCTTGCTGGCCTGTGACTAATATCTGAAGCTGGAGGTTAGTGAAGTCGCGGTTCTTATGCGTATGCGTGAATATTAGAACGTGAGAGCTTTTGAAACTGTCATTTCCAGCGTTCATAAGTAACAGCACGTCGCTTCCTACATTCCAGGTTTAATCAATGTAATAATATACATGAATGGGCAGTCGGTCTGGAATATTAGTCCTCGCCCATATCGAGTGCAATCTGGAACCCACCTTTGAATCGGTAGACTCATCAAAATCCTTAGTTGCAGTTTCTTCAGCTGCTTCTTCGTAGCTCTCTCGGAGCCAACGCGAGAGGGAGAACTTGAAATACCATCACCCTCACCGCTCGCACGCATGCAGGGATCCAGATGGCGAGGGTGCCACTCGTGCCCAGTGTCTCTCTCGCTGAGTCCAGTCGGAATGTAATGTACAGGGGGCATCTGCCACGTCGCCTATACTCCCCAATTCCAATCCCAATCCCGCTGCCTGCGTGCGAGCTCGTTTCCCCTAACGCCCCTAACGATCCCTTCTCCATGCCCTCAAGATTTTCATCTCTCAGCCCCGCACCGTCTGCTCACGCTGCCGACTGTCGACATGCTGTCTACGCCGGCCTCTCCTCGCCAACGATACCCCCGCCCCTATCTCTGCCTCCCGATCTCGATCTTGACCCCGTTATTGCCTGTGCTCTTCCCCTTGGTTGACACCTCGCCTATGCCAGTGCCATCGCCCTCGTCCTCGCCCCTCAGTACTGCCTCTCGCTGCCCCGTTGCCTCGCCCACCCGGAGTCACGCCTGACGACCAAGAACGCCATGAAGTTCCAATACGTTCAACTCCATTTTCTCCTGGCACCCACTGGCAGCCCATGCAAGGTCACCCCTACACCTTCAGCAGCAGACCATCCGGCCCAAAGAACTCGATCAAGCGCACCGCCCCGGGACTCACGTCCTTAAAACAGAGCCCTAGTGGGGGAATCGCTACCACGACGGCCACGCACCCGCGCTCGTATCAACACGTCTCAGCGCAGCACGACGATACTACCGAGCCTGCAAGGCCGCCCCTGTTCAGTGTGCCACCATTCGATGCCACCTGTTCGAGTCCTAACTCTTACAGCCGCAAAGCGAATCGTCGGCCGTGACCACTGTTTTCTCTCTGCACGACGGAGGACCTCCATGAAGCCAGCAGCAACGGCAGCAGCGTCATAACCAAACTTGCGACCACCCGCCATCGCAGCAGCAATTGTGCCGCACACCACCTTCGACACCGTGACCAGCGCGCAGGCACCGCACGCCAATGCCGACGCTGCCACCGATAGCAACAAAAAAATTATAGCATGCGGGGTTATAAACTGATAAATCATGTCAGGGAAAAGAGTGACACCACCTCAACGCCAACAATCGCCCCGATGCCGATTCCACCACACCGATGCCGATTCCACCACACCGATTTCAGTTCCGGCGCCAGCACAGCAAACCTCGATATTTGTTCCGTGTACGTCGCAGTCTTTTCTGTGGGTGGAAGCATCATATTCCTTGCTCCTGTAATAAACGCAAGACAAAGTTGAAGAGCTTTTGTTTGTGGTGCTAGTATCGAGTTGGCGCGCTAATGTAAAACGCTGTGGCACGCGTTTTGGAGGTTTGATAACCTCACGCACTGTCACTCACACGAACACTGGCATGACACTCCGGATTTAAAAAAAGGTGTAGCTACAACTACATATCGAGGTACCTAATTCTACACACCTCACCCTACGCTATTAATATTGGGCCACCTGCCGTTGAGAAAGCCCGGGGGGGCCGTGTCTGGAACGCGGTCGAATTACGGATCAAGAGGTGACTCGCGCGCTCCGCACATCCTTGCCCTGGAACCCAAATTCGCCAATGCGGCCTCGTCTTGGCTGACCACCGAGGTGTAAAAAAAGAAAGGGTGTTCATTATCGTAAACCCACGGTTTCGGTTCCCTGCCGATGAACATTCCCACGCCTTCCGTCTCTCATCTACATTTAAATGAACTTCAAACAGATTGAAATCTAATAACCAGAACTAGATGAAGGCCGTGCTTCGCACGGCCATCGTCTAGTTCAGTAAGAATTCTGTTCAAGTGATACAAGTTGATAACCTTCAAGTTCTAAGTTCTTCATTCATGAGTACAATGCCTCCAGGAAAGCTACCACATCGCCATGGATTTCAGTTCTTCCGCCTAACGCACGCTCCGCGATGGTGGGAAGATCTTCTCGTGGAACTTTGTACTGATCAAGGGTCGTCTTTAGGCCAAGATCCCTCACAAGCCTAAACCGGTGCATAAACGTCACATTCAAAGAATCTGAAAATATGAAAAACTTACCCGTCGATGAGCTCACTGAGCCTGACCACATCGCTTTCCACTGACCCTGTCGACGGTTGTCCCAGTTGATTCAAAACACCTGCGAGCCATTGTTTATCTTCCACAGAGGCGACTCTGGCCTGGAGATTGACGGTCGGGGCAAGGGTTAAGCACTAAAATAATATTCAGTATCGTAGACGTCGCTCCCAGCCTAAAGTATGCCATACTGATGTAAACCCATGTGGTATTCCATAGGTTGCGCCGAGCCGGCGTCCAAGGACGTGAGATAATCCAAGAGCACTGTAAAGAGGGATGGATGATGGGAACAACACAATCATATGCATATCGTTACTCACCTGTGCTTCTCTCGCCTTGCCGGCCAGAGGCTCATCCACGCTGCGACTTGGAGCTTTTGCCTTGCGTGAACATCATTAGGGTCCGCCTTTGATTGCGGCAGGTATTTGAAGAGATCGACAATAGCCCCATAGCAAAGATATTTCAACGGGGTGACAACATACGGCCGGTACAAAGATTCGACAGCATGGTCAAGTGCTCGGATTCCAGTAGATAGCCTGTGCAGCTTGAGTGATGTAATCCAACATGAATACGGGGAATGACTGACCATAGCCTTTCAGGGGTTGCAAGCGTAAGTTCTGCATCAAGAATGACGCCAGCCGGAGCCAGGTACGGCGAGCTCACGGCATTTTTTTCCCCAGCGTCGTTAGTATACCCTGCGCCAACCTTATGAACAGTTAGAATAGCCACCAGACGTCATTTGGACTTGGAAGCAGTTCATACGGAGTACTCTGCGGCGCTGATAGTTGTAGGTATGGCAATATGGGGAAGGAATGTTCCGCCGAGTTCCTCATGCAAGAAGAAGATGATGGCTTTCGAGGCGTCGATAGGGGAACCGCCGCCGACTGAAACGATGATATCTGCACCAGACTTCTTAAACACCTCTATGCCGGCACGAATACCAGAAATAGGAGCGTGCTCTCCAATGTCGTAGAACGTGGCCGCATAGTGATTATGCTCACGCAAGATGCCTTCCACTTTCTTTATAACATCTGTCTGTATGGAATGAGAAAAGGCTCAGGACGAGACAGGTCGTGATATGCTCACCTTCGTATAAAGACTCTTTCCAGTGACGACAAACGCCTTTGAAGCTCCTAGAGTATCCAAGAATTTTGGAAGTGCCGTCGAGACGCTCCCGGGGCCATAGTACAGACCGTCGAGTGTGCGGGTCCATGCATAATATCCGTAAAACTCTGTGGAGGAGGTTTGTCCCGATCCCGACATAGCTGATCGTCTTACTGGTGTGGTGGGTCTGGAAACCGCCGTATGGGCTGAGTTACTGTATGTGCATCGTTTTACTCACCGTCGTCATCCATTCTCGTCAGCAAGGTGACTAACCAAAGTTCTGATTAATAGATGGAGGATCCTCGTACGGTGGGCCTCTCCACCCGCTACTAGATACGGTGTTTGTTCACCTTGCCTCGGGCTGCTCTATGGCTCGCTCTACGGGTGTCTGCTCTCTGTGGCTTACTCTACTGTTATGATTGGTAATTTACCATTTCTCATGCTCCTGTCGGCCACCAGTCGCCGGAAACCGGAAATCAAACCCGGGGACTACGCCGAAAATGCGCAATGGCGAGTCTATCGTGGATAATTTCAATGATGCTCGCCTGGTGCCTATCATGAACAACTTTCCTCATTCGTGCGACACTGACAGACCTCTCTTATCTTTCCATCAATCGAATACCCCTGCTTGGCTGGCCCTGGCACGAGGTGCGCAAACAATTAAACCCCTGACGCCACATTGCTTGCCCATACCTGGCCATAGCCCTTGCGCTCTTTTGGTTAGAGGCCTTGAACCGAACCAACGCCCAACGAAAGAATTGGCCAAAGTACTCGCCCGAGTTGGTGACCCAAGCGGGCGCTGAGTTGGTGAGCCGTGGTATCGGGCTTGGAAATGCAAGGGCGTGATTATCCGGCTGCAAGGGTCGCAAAAGTCCGGAACACGGTGTATATAACTCACCTTACTTGCATTCCACGCCGTGCAGCTCAACCTGCTCATACGGGAACTCTGAAACACAGTCTTCCACTCCCCTCCCTGACAATAACCATCATGTCAATCCCAACCTTCGTATTCAATGGCGGTCGTCGTCATGGTCGTAGTCTTTATGGTGGTGGCGGCGGTAGCCTTTATGGTGGTGGTGGTGGTAGTCTTTATGGTGGTAGTGGTGGTAGTCTTTATGGTGGTGGTGGTAGCCTTTACGGTGGTGGTGGTGGTAGTCTCTATGGCGGTGGCGGTAGTCTCTATGGCGGTGGTGGTTCTCTCTATGGTGGCGGTGGTTCTCTCTATGGTGGCGGTGGTAGTCTTTATGGTGGTGGTGATGATGATGATTGATGGTCGTCGTCCAGGACAAAATTCCACACATAGAGGTGAGTGATGGATGTTGCAGGTGGGTATGAATATTCATTTTGACTGGCCAAAGTCGGCAGAGGAATTCATGAAAAAAAGGTCACATAATGGTTGTTTCCACCACACGCATCTCCGAGTCCAGGCAACCTAATAACACTTCGCAAACAGGTGATATAACGGATCATTCCCACTTCACGAATTCCCAGGCGAATGATTTTCACGGCGCATTTTGATCTTAATGGCCCAAGTCTCGACTAACAGCCCGTAAATCCGAGCGAGTTTGCCTACTCGTTTTGGTGTTCGCCTTCATACACATCGACTGGTTACTTTGACGCGTTTCTTCATGTCTCCATCTTCCATACCTTTCTGGTAGTTTCCTTGGACCGTACTACTTGTAACTAAGACAAGCGAGCCTCACGCTCACTTTGTTTCACAATGCAGGCAGTTCTGCGTTCTGTCAATCTGAGCCACTGGAAAGCTCCTCGAAACCCCTGAAGACACTCTCGGAAGCCCTCTAGGCCTCTAGGCTTGATCTCTCAACCTCTCTCGCCGACTGAAGCTCCCGCGGGTTCGCTTCCCTGACATTGGCTCGACCCCGACCCCGACTTTCGACTCAGAGGCCCACAGAAAACCTCGTTGTCGATCCCCGAGATCCCCGAGAATCACGACTCCAACTCGAGTCGACGATTACAACCGCCTGGCCGTAACATTAAAGCGAGCGTCCGTTCTGAACTTTCGACGCGAACCCGACTGGACGTGCCCTAACCATTGGGCTTGTAGCACCCGACGTCGAACTCGATCCGACACCGCGCCGCCGGAACTCGCACACCAATCGCGACTGAAGGCCTGAGTACCACTTCGACTTCTTCCCCATGACACTCTCGGTGCAGACACGAACTAACAGCATAGCTAGTGGGCTGTCAACTTTCAATCTCCCGAACCAGAACCTCGAATCAACACGACCGCAGCTACTCCTTTCACTTCCGTTCCATGACGAGCTCTCCCCTTCCCTCGATCGCCTCGAACAACACGAATACGGACGAACGCCAATTTCCGCATGACGCCAAGAACCGGCAGACGGCGTGGATTCGACGAATCCAAGGCCGGCTTAACGAAGCCTGCAACGCCTCGAAGAACCAAATCACGCTCATGCCGAGCGTTGTCCCAGACCCTCGGCACTGGCAGACACCCAAATCCTACTGGAAACCACGGAACCAAACGAACAAGGACGCCTCGTCGAGGGTCCTCACAACCGACGAACAGGAGCGCCATCTGCATGAGGGCCAATGCTTCCGGTGCTCGGCACAAGGCCACATCGCTCGAGACTGCCCCGTGAAAGACACCCTTCCCCCCGACGACGACGACGACGACGATCACGATCACGCGCACACGGCGCCGCGACCCATCGACAAACTGGCACACATCAAACAACTCGTTCGTGCGGCCGCGACCCTGTCACTGGCACCCAAGGAACGCGCCGCGCTCCGCCGTCTTCGCACGGCGACGGAAGCCCTGCCCACTACGACCAGCAGATGTACACCCGCAGCGGACGACCGCTCGACCAGACAACCACCCGCCCAAGACTTATCGCGCGCACGGCACCTCGCACAGGCGGTCGCCGTGCTACCAGTCGAAAAACGCGCCGACCTCAACCGTTCCCTCAAAAAACAAACTCAAGGGGCCGAACAGCGCGAGCGGCAGGTCGTCACACAACTCATGCAAGCGATTGAGGCAAGGCTGGCGTATGTCGCCAGAAACAAAGCCATCCATGTGTCAATGGAGTGCCGGATACGAGAGCGGGGACACCATACCGCGCGCTCAGGCTGCTCGATAGCGGCGCGATGGAGTGCTTCCTCCACACCGAGACAGCTGCATGGCTGGGGGTTCCGACGAAGAAACTGTCAGCCAGCAAACAAGTCAAAAATATTGACGGCACGGTCAACATCTCGGGGGCCATCAAGGAGGCCTACCTTACTTCTCTAAACGGAGAAGAAAGAATCCTCAAGTTCTACCTGGCCAAAAAGGAAAATAAGGAAGTCATTTTGGGCTACCCATTCCTCAAGGCTCTGAACCCAAAAATCAACTGGCTAAATGCATCCACCCAAGGAAGTGTTAGTGCCTTCCTACCCCAGAAGAAGAACTTGAGCTGCACCCCTGAATGGATCAGAAGTATCCCAGAATGGGAGGATGGAAACAACCTCTGGTGGAGACCTACAGTGGCAAAGACTACAGTTGCTCAACAACTTGCAGAGAGGGCCCACTCTAAGGACAAGAAGACCTGGGATGAGATAGCCCCGAAGACATACCATCAATATGTCAAAGTCTTCTCTGAACAAGCATTTGAATGATTCCCTGAGCAATGACCTTGGCAATGAGATAACGAAATAGCACGTCGGTGTGCATGCCTGTCCCGAGCACCATGCAGTAATGGCCCTCAACCGGTGGCACATATTTGGTAAGTAGCTTGCCGAAGACTGCAGTGTTGGGTTGGAAGTACTGGGGTACGTCACCTTCGTCCCTCATGCGGAATCCTAATGAGCGCAGAACAAAGTTGGAGAGTGGAGAGCCCTTGTCCGTGGTATTAGCCTTGAGACAGTGCGCTGATGTAGAATGCTGTGGCAGTGCAGTGAGTGATGGGGGGAGATCCAGACGAGGTGGTAGCAGATGTAGGAGAGACAGCGGGCGTCAAGGATTCTCGTACATGACATGGTTAGGGAATCAGGTGGAGGGAGTAGGAGAGGTGAAAGGCAGGGAATGAAGTGGGAGAATGATGCTGGGGCTGTGGTTTCGCGTAGTACTCCCTCCTTGTTTGACGCCCCAACCGGACTGTTTACAGACAGGATACCCAATATGTATCCAGCGACAAGGCCCCTCCCACCGGGCCATCGCGTACCGGGGGGAAAACATCGAACGAGCTAAGCATTATCCGTGACATAGACATAGCTCGATGAAAATGAGGGGTTGTTCTGTTCGCAGAGACGTTATCCACCTTACTATTCGGTGCAAAACGCGTTATGTCCGGTAATTTTTTACCTGCGTCTACGTTTCAACATCATCTTGGCGAGTGCGATAGAACACGACACACCATACTAAATGGAACAAAAGGTTCCTGGACTACTACTTTACGGTGGATAGACGGCGTCTATGAGGCACATCAGGCTCGCTATGCGCTTTGATACGAAGCATACATCCCCAAATTTCTCTTGTACAGGTCCCTGTACTTGAGATCAAGATGCAAGTATTCATTTGGTCGGCGGAAAAGACGTACTAGTTCCAATAAGAGAGTATGGTAGAACTCTTGTTAGCTGCTTCAATCTCGCGACGCCACAGGCAGCAACAAAAGAAGGCGATGAGAAAGCTGCGACGAGACACAAATAGCATGGTTCACTGATATAGAAAACAGGCCCCGGCAACATGGAATACTTTAAACCACCCGCTAGCGGTCACGTCCCGGAATCCCATCCGGAGGTACGCACTGGAAGCGAGGAATTGGGCGAGAATGGGAGCGTAAATGCATGCATTAGTGCCATTCACTTTTAGGAGTACAGCATGCTCTTCGTGCAGGACAGAATTAATCCGAGTGAAACCGTGATCGCTAGTGGTTGTCATTATGGCTTAAGTAATAGATGGAGAGTATTCTCTTCTGCTGCGGGAGTCACAACGAGAAAGGTCCCGACCACACGGTACTCGAACGATGTGGCGCATAGATCGTTCCTCCGATGGATTGGTATCATAATTCTAAAGAAGGGAATGGCCTCCGCGACAGTTGTTTTGCTCACGAAGGCAAGTGGAGTGCTGTAGGTCATTATGAGGAAGCTTGATCAACCTGAAGAGCGATTTTTTCGATCTGCTCCCAAACCAGATCTATACCGGAACCCTCAGGGGACCAAAACTGGTGTTCAAAGCTGGGGAGTCTAGTGAGGACATAATCGGCGACGCCGGATTCGGGTCTCCCGATGCCTAACCGAAGACGAAAAAAGTCTTTCGTGCCAAGTGACGAAATGAGACTACGGATGCCGTTATGACCATTAGCCGAGCCTCCAAATTTGGGTGATAGGGAGGTCGGTTTATGCTCCAGAGAGTCATGTAAAACGATGAGAGAAGACGGCGTGCTGGCGGCCCTCCGGAGAGCCATGCGGACTGGGGGTCCAGAAATGTTCATGGGGGCCACTTTTGTTACGATACGCGTGTTAAGAAAATAATCGAACAATAGAGTCCGTGTACGTACATGTCTTGTATAAACCAATGACGAACGGCCTTCCATGTATGTCGACTGTTGTCTCTGAAAAATAGCCGCCTATTGATTTGACTAAAGAGAGACGACCTCCGAGGCGAGTAGAGAGAGAATCTAAGGCCAGCTGCCCGACACTGGATGGAGATATGAACAGGAAAAAACGAAGGTGGGAAGGAAGAACTGACCTGTGACGAGTTAGTGGGTGGGTTAGATTTCCAAGGCCGACGATGAGTAGCTTGGCAGTCATGGGTCAAGTCCGGTAGCTGACTAAGCACGAAGCGCTGATCTCGTTCGGAGGTAAATCATCGCCTGTTTTGTTCTGGCAGAGCCCCCCATCATGGTCGCGACAGAGGTGGCAACGACGACAGCAACGAGGTCACCAGTTGTTCGCTCTAGAACAGCCATCCACCCTGCTTTGCCACCATGTATAACGTATCAACCCCCTCCTCACTCTCTAGACACCCTTGATCTCTCGTCTGCCTCCCCGGCCGCTGCATTCGCTTCCCTCCTCTCATGCCTCGCCGACATAGAAGCCTCTCTTTCGCAACTGGAGTCCCCTCTCCCCGAGTTTGACCTTGGCCAAGCCATCTCTAGGGGTGAACTCAAGATGGAAGAGGTTCGAGCATGGGCCAGAGACGGGCTCGAAATTCTCAAGCAGATCAGGGAAGAACATCTCCCCGAGTTTAGCCTCGACCCGGCCTCCAGTTATGTTTCCGCCCGTCTCCATGACCTGTCTGGCGCTTCCAATCTCAAACGAGTGGCGTCCCACATACCTGAACTGCCTTGCTTTCCCCGGCCCGAGCATTATGTATTTAACTTCTCGGAACGTTTAAAATCCCTTCACTCCCACCTGTCCTCCTCCAACGCCCTTTCTCTTCCATCCTTCCCATCGACTGCCAAACTTTCCGAGTTCATTGATACGATGTTATCGTCTGATCGTATCACTGCCGTACTGGGTTACCAATCCATCAATCGAACCGAAGATGCATTGGGGAGAGCCACTACGGATGTCGCACGTGCCGTCGAACGTTCATCACACGGCGCTAAACTCATCACATATACTGACCTCCCTTCAGCATGGCGGAGCAATCCCTTTATCATCCATGGATACCGGTTTGTGTCCTACTTTTCGCACCTAGACGTATACTTATGCGCATGTGTCTTCTCAGCTTCATTCCTCTTAATAGATGGCCTCTCATTGTTGCGTCAATTTTTGCGCTACATAATGAGACCCGTATGTGTTCCTTTCAGCTTAGAATTCCCTCCCATCACTGACGACTTATTTGCCAAGTGAACATTCATACGCATCTAATCCCCCTGCTATTATGGACTAGCAGCACCTTTCCCGGTTCCTCTATACCCTTTTCATCGCCCGCCGTCATAGACACACCCATTCTCGTCTTCACCCTCTTTTCTCTCTTCACACTTTTCAGCAGCGTCGTGTGGCACACCATGGTCGGATGTGCCCACCATAGAGGTGTGGTTCTATGTGCAAAAATCGATTATATAGGAATTGCTTGGTATGTCTACTGTCACAACTCAAATTTCCTTCCTGTCGTTATTCACTATTCTGGCACAATAGGTTAATCAGTGGCAGCGTTGGAACTCTCGTTTACTATGCATTTCCATGCAACACCATAACCCGTAATGCCTTCCTTCTGATATGCTTATTAAACGGAGTGGGGGGTACTATTTTGTCTTTCTGGGACAGGTTCGATAGAAGCGAGAATAAGGTTTTTGGTTTTGTCCCTCTCCACGTCCTGAGCCTCATTATTGCCATGTAGAAATTTCGCATCGCCTTTTTCGTCTTGTCTACAACCTCGATCACATTGGCGCCTCTCGCACAGCTCGCTGTACTCCATTCTGTCCACTACGCCTCCGCTTTCATACGTGCGTCTCTCTATCATGATTTGTTCCATTCCACCGCTACTGACTTGCTCCGATGATGAAGGTCCTGTGATTCCATCGATCGCATCGTATCTCGCTGGCCTCGTCTTCTATGCCACTCGCTTCCCAGAATGCATGTTTCCCGTCAAGTCGCCTCGCCTCGCCTGGCTCGGTGGCGGTTCCCACACGCTGTGGCACCTATTTATTGTGCTTGCGATAGCCCTGCACCGCAACGCTCTCACTTTGCTAAAGGACGGTGTCCTGGGCAACAACACCACCGGTGTTTGTTCCCTGTTCGCATGATAGAGACACCAACTTGTTCGATTTTGATGCCCTGTATGTGTTTGCTTTGATATTCCACCCCGTTGATGGACACACGTTGGCTTTCCATCTGTATGGTCATCTATTCCTAGATACCACGATACCATTGCTCTCAAACCTTGCATGTCGATAAAAGCCATGGTCATTATAATACATGTGTTGTCATACACGTGAAATATTCAGAAAGCAATGTGACAATGAGCAACGGGCTCTAGGCTCTACATAAGCTTGGCTTCCCGCTTAGCCTGTGCCACCTGTGCAAGACGATGCGCGCGAAGCGAGTTCTGCGTTCCTTGCGCGCCCTTCTTGGTGCTTTGTATGTTCGGAGCGGTAGGCACAGCGCCCGCCTGGGAGAGCGCGATGGGCGTCATGTCGGATGCGAAACCGGGAATCCGAATGTTGTGATTGCGTTCTACGATTGATCGTAAGCGTATATTTTCCCCACAAACTTGGGGCTGGGCGAGAAGAGAAGAAATCGCATGCTCCCCTTAGTGGAGGGGAGGAGGGGGAAGAGGGGAGAGGAAGGACCAAGGGCACACACCGAGATGGAGTTGCAAGTCCCTCACTTCTAACATGTCGCCGCCGCGATGCTTGGCGAGGCGGCAGCCAAAATTCGTGACCGAGTCGATGAACTCGTCCGCGATATCCAAAAGGAGCTATAGTACAGTGTAAGAGGGGGAACACCAAGAAGAAGAAGAAGAAAAGGAGAGAGAAAAAGAAGAAAAGACCGGGTGAGAGTGGCAAACACGGGAAGGGGGCGAGGAGAGAGGAGCAGACAGAGAGACAGAGACGACGTACGTCTTCGACCTCGGGTTCGATCTTGATGTTCGGGTCGATGCTCAGCACGAGCTCCTGGATCGACCGGCGCATGCTCTGGTCACCCGGCGTCGACTTGCGCCGCGAGGACGTCTCGTCCATGGCCCACGCGTCCTCGCTCGGGTTCTTCAACGCCGCGGGCGTGCCTAAAAGCAACGGCAGTGCGCGCCACCCACATACCATATACGCCCAAGCACGACGCATCCAAATCGAATTGTTCGAAATGTCCAGCCAGCGGTCCAAGCAATATAAAAAAAAAGGAAAAAACAAACAAACATAATAAGCCTTTTTTTTGTTTCACGAACGAGACGAGACGAAACGAAACGAAACAAGACGAAACGGCTCGAGTCGCGAATGTTAACGCACCCGCTATGCGGCCCGCCGTTATGCCGCCTGAGAGCGTCGGTCTACCTGCAGGCACCGTCGGCCATGCGACGGGAGTCGTGCTGGTCGGGTTCAAGGTCGCGCTGATCGGGTAGGTGTCCTTCGATGTCGAGGTGTCGCCTAACATGGGCACCGTCGAACTTCCCGCAGTCGCCTTGAGGGCCGCGTAGGTCGGTGCGGGGAGCGTGCTCGGGGCAGGCTTAAAAAAATGCGCAAAGGAAGAGAGAGCAGGTGAGGATGTGAGTGATTGGGCTCGCTCGCTTTGGGTCACCGCACGCACCTGCTTTGTCGCCGCGGGCTTGTGCTTGTCTGCATAGTCTCGTAACTAGTGGCGTGTTGTGCGCGAAAAAGCAACAATGTGGACATAATCGTGGAAGGGGGGGGGGCATCAGTGGCATACCTGCATGATCTGCTGTTGGTTGAGCTTGCCCTGCTTGGCCAGGTCGGTTAGTTGGCTCATGTTCTGCCACAACACAGTAGCTAAGCGATCATTGCTCATGGCCGCGCCGGAGTCTTTGAAGGCATTTCCAAGTGCAGTGATGATGTTCGTTGTGTTCTGGGAGGAGTTGTTCGCGGCCATGGAAAAGCTGTCTGTAGAACCCAGAGGTGCTGTGCTGAGGCTGTCATATACGGGTCGCTCTCACCGGCCCGGTCGCCGCTGTGTCCAAAAGGTGCGACTGCCACGATAATAATGTGCGAGGCGAGAGGCAGCGACAGGCGTTGACGTGGGGATCGTGTCGGCGTCGGCCAATACCCCCCTGAATCCGCGGTTTTCGCGATGAACAATACTGCTCTACAATTACTGTCGTTTTTACTGTAATTGTTCAATGCAATAAATCTACCAATACGCCTTATGTGACGTGTGACGTGCCGTGCGTAGCACGGGTGTCCGCTAGTATATTATATACGGACGCCCTACGATTCCATTGTACCTAGGTGCCGTTGACCCCTCGAATACAGCGATCCCATTCTGTCGTCGTTCTCGAGGTTTTACAATGGCACCTTTTCCCGCCGTTGGATCCCTAGTTTGCTACTATGTCTATACCATTAATTTACCCAGAAAGCACATAAACTAGAATCTCCCTAAAAACTCATATCGAGAATTAAACTTTCGGCGGCCTCTTGGGTCTACAGGGATAAAGTCAACCATCTTGTGCACCAATAGAAGAGATATATTTCTGGATGTTTTCTTCCGCCGTGCCAGTCCAGCTCGTGCCCTCAACCTCGCAGGCCTTCCACGACGGCATGGCACGCGTCGCCGCAAGGATGTCAGTGATGACGTCTGCGTTCAGCGCTAGTGTGCGTTGACCTGATGGTGCCGTCGTCATAGGGTGAAACGGCAGCTGTGCTTCCGCGGATCTGTCGTTGTCGTTGGGTGGTAGGCTATCACGTTTGAAGGAATCTGAGGCGTTGTCGAACACTTGTCCCGACGAGATCCAGTCTTGCCAAAGTATGTCATTGGGGATGGTTGGAGCAACATGTTGAAAGGGGTGAAATCCACGGACGCGCATCTCATGGATTATGAATAGGGAAGGGAAGGGCGCATATTTATCCTTGATATCAAGGGCGATAGCTTTACCGTGGAATTGCTGAAGGTACTCATGACCGGAGTAGTTGATAAACACGAACTTGCGAATCTGTTTACTGTAATTACTTGGCCCGAATCAAAGACGAATCGATCTCACGTCTGGAAAGAAACGGATGAAGAAAACATATGAATCGAATTGGCCATGATGGGTTTTACACATAATCATGCCATCGCGCGGTTCATGACGAGGTAGAGCTTTGGCCAGACTAGGGATCCAACGGCGCTCCTTGAGGTCCTTCCACTGAGCCTCACATTAGCCTCAGGAGGGCTCAAATGCCGTTTTCACTTACAGTATGAGGCTCCGAGTCCATGATAACGTGGCAATGATCTAGACTCCCAACACCATAAGCCCCACAAATGACACAGCGGCATATTCCGAGGAACTGGTCTCGTTGATCTAATCCAGTGTGGAACGCGGTGGTCGTCGACAAAGCCGACAAGTCACGGTCTGACCAACCGTACCCAGTGGGTGGTGCGCGTTGAGGGAGAGGAAGTCCGAATGTGGGCAAAGGTGCCATTGTAAAACGTCGAGAACAACGACAGAACGGGATCGTACGTACTCTCCAAGTTATCGCTTACTAATCGCGTATCTTCAGAACGAATCTATGCCGTGCTGCGCACGACACCCGTGCTACGCACGGCACGTCGCGAAAACCGCGGATTCAGGGGGGTATTGGCCGACGCCGACACGATCCCCACGTCAACGCCTGTCGCTGCCTCTCGCCTCGCTCACCCGTTATCGCCTCGTTCCCGCGCCCATCTCCCTCCCTTTCATCGTCTCCACACGCCACAGCTCTCTCGATGCCCACTCGCCTTTGTACTCGACTCCACAGCGCAGCGCCCTCGACGCCCATATGGCCCTCAAAAGGCCTCGCCTCCACCTCGCAGCCACTCTCGTGGTCTCGCACCGGCACGCTGGGCCACCTCCACTCAATTCGTTTCTTCGCGTTCTGGTTTCGGCCTCGGGTATCAGTGTTCTCTTACTTGGACCTTACTTTAGAATTTCATTACTTACATGACTCGTTCTCCTCCATTGATACCTTTCACTGGCATATCTTTGAAACTCGCCTCGCGTCCCTTTCATCCCTACCCTTATAATTAATACAGTTAGGTTTCTCTTCTGCCTTTGATTAGATTTAGAATGTCGATTACGGCGGTATTCTCTACTTACCGGACTACCACATACAGTATGACGACTCGGAAACATACTTAAAGGCTCTGGCTCTCAAAATGTAACTTTCCCTCTTGACCCAGGTTCGACGCTGAATGTGAGCTACCGGGCCCGTCAGTAAACGATCTCGCGCTCGCTCGCCCTGTCCCCTCCATCCTTCTCTACCTCAAGTCTCCTCACGAACTTGCGGGCACAATTCACATCTGTTTCACTACAGCACAAAATAATATAATGACGTACCATTGCGACTAAAACCTCACACTTGGCAGTGCAAGGTGGGTGGGTGTGCGCAAGACGAAACAGGCAGGCAGGTGGGCGTGCAGAATGGCAACGCGAGGCGGGCGTGTGGATGGCAGGTGTCCATGCGAGCCTTTGCGAGGTCGGCGCGCGGCTGGCCATGCTGACTTGCGAGGCAAGCGTGCAGTCAGGTGGGTGAGCTTGCAAGTGCGGCGTTATACTGTCAAATGTGACGACGGGAGTCGCGCGATTGCGCAGAGTCATCCACGAAAAAGTTTTTAAGGACGGCAGGAGGTTCGAGGAGAGGTTGTAACCGTACTCGTCCATGGTGACAACATTGTGCGAATCTATGTAGGCTGGGGTTCGCTCTTGTCTGTTCTGCTAGCCAATGCTGAGCACGACAATATGTACATAGAACGTTCATTTGACTGAACGATAACGATTCGAGAGGATCGGCGTATGCAATGCAAGCGACGGGCACTGTTACGACTTCAAAAGTCAATTAGACAGGTTGAGGATGGGAGAGGGACGAACCGTGTGTACGCGAAGGAAATGGAATCAGATTGTTCCGTTCTCTCTGGCGACGCTGTCGCTGCGCAATATGTCGCCTCGACACAGAGTCGCAAGAAGGTTGTTGAGGTCAACGCGGCATGCAGATCGATTGGATTAGAAAGTCAAAGCATGCGCAGTGACGCTACGTGGGCTGAATAAAAATGGGACAAAGCCACCACAGGAGCCGACGATGTCGAATCGATCGCGAGCGTCGTTGTTCTGTAGACGAAGAAGAAATGCTGAGTGCGACGGAGTCGCATCACACCGGCAGAGTCTCAAAACGCAGGCAAGAAACGATCGATAAAGAACCAAATCAAAATGGAAAGATCGTCCAATCACGTCTCCGATTTATGTACCTCACGCCATTTATACAGTAGTAGATAGACAATACAATACAACAAGAAAGCGATAAAAAAAATCCCAAGCAAACCTTCACGGGTATATACATTAAACGCTGTCATGTGGTGGAGGGTATCGCTAAGCGGAAGAGACATCCAATATCGTTCAAATAGGAGGCCAAGCCTTCACTCGATCGTCGTCGCCACCCCAGCCCCAGGATTCCCATACGAAGCGTTGCGCCTGTGCAATGGCGTCGGTAATGCTACGCTTAATGAGATCCATCGGACCATCGATGCCCAGGCGTTCAGCATACGAAGGCTCTAACGGACGTCGACGGAGGAACGCAAAAAAGTTCGTGTCGTAGTTGTATTCCGGTTTGTTCGGATGGATGTAGAGGTCGCCGTAGAATGGGTCAAAGTATGTGGTAAGAAAGTGGTGTCTTGCATGGATTTTCGACATCCTACCACGGGCAAAAAGTCAGATCTCCTATCAAGATGAGCAGGTTGAACGTGCATACCGGTACATGAACAAGAAGAGAATGAGCTGGAAGAAAAGAAGGCTCCAGAATAGCCAATGGTTCCAGGATACCAGTCTTTGCTCGGGAAGGAAGTTCGGCTACGCGGGATATGTATTTAGTAGGCTGGCACCGGAAAACGACAATGAGGCTCACCAGAAACCTGCTCTTCCGCATGCTCTCCTTCAAAGAACCATACTTGTGTGTAGCCTGGGCCTGTTGCAGCGACGACGCGAGTTGAGTTCGCATCTCCCGTGCTGCTTTTGATAAATCATAGAGTTCGCTCAACCGTGGATCATCCAAAACCACGTTACTGTTCGATCTGCGGTACGCGGTAGGTCAGAGCCAATCAGCCATGCAAATAAATAAAAAATCCAGATGGGTAGCAAGAGGGGCAAGTCCAACACTCACGCATCCACGCCTCTAAGGCCTTCCTGCAGATCCGCGACCGCTCTCTTCATACGCTGGACCGCCTCTTGACGCGAATAACGGACTTCAGTCACCGTGTCCTCACTATCGTTCTGCTCAGACGCCTCCTCGACCTCGTGCCCCATTGCGTCCAGTATACGCACGTTGCGAGGCGTTTTGAGCGGGCCTCCGCCGGGCATGCGCATGGACACCGAGTGCTCCCTGGGGTCCTTTCGTGGTGGTGTGATCGCCCGGTCCTCTTGGGCGCGCCCGTATTCATCCACGAGTCGTACACTTGGGGACCGTCGTCCCTTGCGGCGCGGCGATCCCGCAGACGTATAATTAGAAGCGTCCGGAAGGGTATTCGGAGCTGAACCATCTACTTCTTGACCATCACCACTTGCCAATGTCGACGACGCCGGCGTAGGGGAGGACGACTTGACGTGGTTGAACGAAGGTTCGGGTGCAGACTCGGAAATATCCTCTCCTGACCTTGTGAGCGATGTCGCATCCCAGTCCGCTACAGGCAGAGAGGTTTCGACTTTTCCATCCTTCGCGCCCGCATCTGCGTCTGATGCGGCACTATCTGAAGTGATGTTATCGAACCGCACCTTCATTAAGCCCTTGCGACGAAGTGAGCCAGGTGTCGAAACCCAGCCTCCAGGTGGTGCAGGTGTTCGTGTGGGGAGTGTACCTGCGCGGGAAAGCGCAGAAGGAGGAATCGCAATAGACGATTGATTGTCTATAAAGGAAGTCTGAGGAAGGGAATTTGATCGTGCGCGCGACAGCTTGGCCGGTATGAGCGAAGATGATGTGGGCTGGGGAGTCTGCGAACGTGCAGGTGCGGGTGTTGCAGCCCACGCACCAGGCGGACGAGGCGTCTTTGCGGCGATAAGGTTAAGTGGACCATTATTTTGGCGGTTCATGGACATAAGGTCGAGATTCCCCGTGTCATCTTCGGATGAAGGTGGGCCAGGGAGCTCGGGGAGGCCTTTAGGCGGTGAAGGTGTTTCAAACACGATTCTAGAAGTGCTGAAGGACGGACGAGGACGAGGAGGAGTGGAGAGCTCAAAGGAGGGCGCAGCGTCGACGGGAGCTGCGTCCGGAGAAGAGACCTCTGAATCATGATCGTCCGCATAGGAGGCATTCAGGACCCCTTCAGCGTGCGTCGATGAATTACCAACAGGAGAAAGTGAATGGACTTTCTCGATTGGTGGAATCTCGATCGTCCGCGCCATAGGTGTCGGCGCGTCCTGCACACTTTCATCGCTCCCTTAAAATATGAAATATGAGAAACACTAGCACGGTAGACGTCAAAGGACAGCTAACCTCGTGGAGACTTGGTGTCGGTGCTTCCAAACCCAGAGGCGAGTTCCGGATCTAGATTGGGTTCATGAACCTTTGGCGGCACGGCACCGTTCGCTTCCGTGAATTCTGTTGTTGCACGTTTGTGGCCTTTCCTGAATGCTTGAACAGCGCCATTCCGCTTGATTTCGACCTTTGGTACCTGGCCAGGCGAGCGTACCGGGATGTGGCTTGGTTTCCCAGGGCCGACGAGGTGACTCGATGGTCGGTGCACAGGGGACGGAGAACGCTCAGTCGAGCTCGTCTCAGGCTCAAAGTTGGGAAGCTGAGGGCGATTTCGTGGGAACTGCCATCCAAAGCGAGCAGGCGCTGACGCCGGGGAACCCTTCACATCGGAGCCATTACCATTGACGCCAGAGGAGCGAACTATGGGAGAGTCTGGCCGAGGTAAGCGCGATGGCAAATGGACAGGATTGTCGTAGGCGTGTCCATTGACAGGTCTTAGTCGCGGAGATGCTGACGTCGGATAGCGTGACGTCTCGTCGTGTTCTGTGTCTTCAGGCGCTTCAGGGGGCGGCGGGGTAACGCGCGACGTGAGATGTTCAGTTCGCGGGGGCAACGACAGTTCGCCGGGCCGTCCCTTTGAAAGCCCGAGGGGGGATCGTGACCGTGTCAAGATCGACATAGCAGGGGCGGAGGAATCTGACTCGAAGCTCTGTGTCCGGACGCGAGAATGGGACATGGCTGGGTTTGGAGATGCAGCTCGCTTGTGTTCATGATTGTGAGCCCATATCTGATGTCGCGAACCCCAGTTACGTTCGCGTTCATGAACGGCCCCTTCCTCCTCATCTTTGCGCCCTGTCGGGCGACTGAGATCAGCGGGGGAAGCTGAGCGCGAAGAGTCCTCAGAATTTAGCGAGGATTGGCTGGGGTGGTGCCGGAGGCGTCCGCTCTGCACTTGCTTGTGGGAATGGGTGTCTGAGCCGTTTGAGTGAGTGCTATCAGTCCGCGCACGCAAAAGAGATGGCCCAGGAACTGGTGACGCCTGATGACGGCGTTGATCCAATTTTGGTTGCGGGGAACCCCAATTACGCTCGCGCGTATAATTCTCATCTCCTTCCTCGGCTGCTCGGCTACGAACAGACTCGCTGGGTGATGGTGGTCGTGAATGCTCCCGGGAACGAGCTGCACCGTTAGGTGATGACCTCGGCTGGTCCAAGCCAAGACGGGGTGAGTGGCTCGTGGGACTCGTGTGTGATATGGTTCGAGGGCGTGCCGATAAAGGCCTATTCCATGCACGTTCACGCTCATGTTGGCGTTCTTTTTCCGTATCCTTCATGCGATCTCGGACTTTACAGATAATCAGATGGAGTAATCGATGTTCTGATACCACTCACAATCAGCGATGGAAGAAGTTGATTCTGCCCGGGAGGACGACCTGCTATCACTGTGAGTGGATTCTTGCTTCTGCCGTGGGAATTCTTGCGGCAATGGGGATCCCGTGAGCGAATGTGAGGCGCGATGGTGATGATAACTATCTCGACGTTCCGGGGTGCCAGGAGTGCTCGACTCTAACAGTGAAAGTAGTTAGGGCAAGAGAAACACCCCCAAGATGAATCTCACCGATTCCTGTGGCTGAATCTGCACTTGAGACTGTAGGACGTCAATGAGGCATTCTCTATATGGACTAGTTGTCTACTCACTTGAGTCGTAACTATCCTTCCGAGTATTAAGACCTCCTGAGCGACGCGAGGCGTTCGCGGTCAGTTTGGTTTCCGTCAAGGACCCGGCCCGCGTGAGAGAGGAACGGGGTCGAGCAGCGAGGGAGGATACTGTCATTTGAGGGACAGGACGCAAGGATGCTGATGCTGTGGACAGTGAGTTAATATTATATTGTCGATAGCGAGTATGGAGGACTCACGGGGAACCCCTTGGTTGGACGACGCGCCATCGAAACTATCAGCTGCACCCATGGCTCGCTGCATCTCGGAATCTTGATCAAGCAGGTCTAGTCGTGCAGGAGTCAGAAGACGAACGAAGACTAATAGGACGAAAGGGCTACTTGAATGGCCTTGGAACTGAGCAGAAAGCTGCATGGATGTGCTAGAGATTCCAGACCCCGGCGCGTGCATATCGCGGAGCGAAGTGACATTGTCGTTTTCGGTGCTCGAGTCGGAAACACCGGATATCGATTCTGCCAATTTCTGTCACGGAAGTGATAAGGATGCGAAAGGATGGGTGGTCACCAGAGAGGCGGGATGCATGGGAGTTCAGGATACGGTTTCTTAGCGCATCCATGTTTGAGGCATGGGGTGCTGCGGTTAGAGTCTTTCTTTCTGTTGGCGGCGGTGTTCAGATCAAAGGCGGAGGGAAGGATGAATACCAAACTAACGGGAAGAGAGGTCCGACTCGTCCTCGCCATCACTAAAGCTCTTCCTCTTGCCCTTGTTCCGCGCTCGTTCTTGCATAACCCGGTCATTGCGCGGGCTGTCCTCCACCTCGCTCAAGTCAATGCTGTTCCTCCGGACGTCCTTCCGCGGGGTATCTCCGGGAGAACGGAGGGCATGGGTGAACAAACTCCTGAGGCTTTCGCGGGCCGAGCTGGTCGACAAGTTGCTGCTCCACCTCGGGGGCGGATCAAAGTCGGATTCACGATCGGAAGGGAGTGAAGGAGAGGGCTCGTGGAGCAGTTGCGTTCGCGAGGCGGATGACGTGTTTGGCACCTGGGCAAGCAGTGCGCGCAGTCGAGCAGCGGGCGTGTCTTCCGTCACGGCGTACGTAGATGGGAGAGAGGAGCTGGCGGTGAGTCGTGGTGTAGCATCTGTGTCCTCCCTCTCATCGTGCAGCGCGTGAAGACGCGACGGTCCGGCCGTGGGCGTACGAGAGAGATCGTCATCGTTGGGGGAGAGCTGGGCGTGGCGGGACAGCCGCAAGCGAGGGATTGAAGGAAGGGACGGCGAAAAGTCCATAAGCCGTAAATGAAAGAAGCGGAGGATGGAGATACACGCCGTGCGTGCGCTGCACTGGCCTCGCAGTGCGGGCGACGTCGCGTTTCCGCCTCGTGTAGCACGGATTAGGTAATCAATGTCTTCCCATTCCATCCACAGAAGAATCGATGTCGATAATGGATCCATCAATATCCCACCCTCAAAAATGATATATAAAGCTTCCACTCACATACCCACGGCCTTCATCACTCTGTCCAATCACCATGACTCATACTCGCGATTGGGAACCTGGAGTTGACTACAAGCTCGGTGACGTCGTCAGATACAAGGGTAAGTCTTCATCGACCTCGGTGATTCCCTCTCTCATCTTCATTCCCAGGCCATAAATACAGAATAATACAGCCTCATAGGTCTCAGGTGACTAGCATCGTGCAAAGCCTGGTCCGTTCACCTTCTCACCAATCCCCCAGAGCGATTGGACGCCTGATAAAACACCTGCCCTGTGGGGTCGCATCCCAGATCACGACGATTGTAAATCCATCATTTCTTTGTGTTATCGATCAATCTCATCGTGATGCCTTTTCAAGATGACGACGATGACGGTAAATCCATCATTTCTTTGTGTTATCTTTCAGCCTCATCGTGGCGCTTTTTCAAGACGACGACCGCCGCGGAGATGTAAAGCAACCGGATAGCTATGGCCAGTACCCAGTCGATGTTCCTCAGCAGGAACAGAAGAAGAAATGGTATGATGTCGATGACAAACACAAGAAACAGATCGAGGTGAGGGTCCATAGCGCCCCCAATCCTTCTCCAGTTACTCATAACTTCTCAGGTCGCAGGTGGGATTGCGGCAGGTGCCGCACTTCTCGCGGGCGGCATAGCCGCCTACCGCCACCACGAACAAAAGAAAAAAACTGAAGAGGAAGTGAGCACCCTATCTTTTTTTTCTGGCTTTCATGTGGTGCCTTTTCAAGGCGACTACCACGGCGACGATGTAAAGCAGCCGAATGACTCTAGCCAGCACACAGATCAGACCGTCAATGTTCCTCAGCAGGAACAGGGGAAGAAATTGTACGACGACAAACACAAGAAACAGCTCGAGGTGAAGGTCCATCGTATCCCCAACCCTTCTCCAGCCACTCATAACTTTTCAGGCCGCAGGTGGGATTGCGGCGGGTGCCGCACTTCTCGCCGGCGGCTATGCCGCCTACCAGCACCACGAGCATAAGAAACAAACCGAAGAGGGCGTGAGCACCTTGTTTCTTTTTTTCTGGCTTTCCTTCCCTGGCTCACTTTCGTCGAAGGAAAACGCTGGACCCGTGACCTGGATTCACGTTGAGAGACGTGAGGACATCCCTCCCCAAGCTCTAGAGGTCGGAAGGGACAGAGACGGCAATCCGATCTATGTTGCACGCGTGTCCTACCAAGGCAGTCTCCGTACGTCTGGTCGACTATGCTTTTTCTGGCTCTGCTCATGTCCCACGTCTATTTTTAGAGGTCGGAAAAGCTGCTCGCGTATTCAAGCAAGGCGCGGTCATCCCTTACGCAGGCCAAGCTGTCGAGGTAAGCCATCACATCTTCACACTTGCACGACCCTCGGTCCAGAAACTCATTCTAGACTTAGTTCTCGGCGTTCGAAGTTCTTGTCGCAGATCCCCGCGCCATACGATGGGTCCGATACAGCTACCAGCTGAATGTCCAACAAGTCGGCGCTCGTCCCGTGGAGGGTGGGAGGGAAGCGGACGGCGCTCCGCTTTACATCGCGCGAGTCGAATACGAGGGCGGCGTGCATACTGCTAAAGTCGGCGAGCATCTCCCGGGCGCGAATGTAGCATTCCATGGCGGGGAGGTTCAAGTTGAGGTGAGTTTCAGACTGTTGCCGTTGTGTTGCACCGAGCGAGAAGCGATTGCTGACACGCTGCCCGCAGGACTACGAAGTGTTGGTGTACAGTAACTGAAACGGGTGTGCTCGCTGACGAAATTTGTTAACGTTCGTTCGCGTTGTATGATTACGAATTTGTTGTGCTATCTAGCTTGAGATTCGTTGGAAATTGCAAGGAGGTGCCGGCAGTACTAGTAGTACCATCATTGGGTCGTTGCTGACCGTAGAGAACCCTTTCATGTCCTGTCAACTTGTCTGCGCGTCATCGCTTCCTTGTTTATAGTGTAAGCGCCCGTCGTCGGAGACTGAATCGGAGGTCAAAATGGGCGGCCCTGGAGACGAGACACAGTACGAAGAGGAGCATACACTGAAGCATACACTATGGGAATGCTAAAGAGGGGAAAGTCGCCCTCCGGACAGGAGGAGACCGGAAAAATGGGTGTTTAACGGCTGGTGTTAATCACTCTTTTAAGGGGTGAATTTTAAGGGGTGAAATGCAAGGGCATTTTTTTAGGCTATCGGCTGATTTGCGGCTGTTGACACAGTGGGCGAAAAACACCCGACAGGAGCGCCTCTGGGATCTCCGCACTAGTACTGTGAAGATCCAGTGCGTACTACGGGTGGTGCGAAGCAATGATCACCTAGGTTTCTCAGCTGCCAAACATATTCGGCGCATGCATAGTCCTTCTCGAAATAGAGTAACAACCAAGGCAATGGACACATCACAATAGTTAGAAGCCATACTAAGAACAAGGGATAAACCACAAAAAAATCCAACAAGATAGGCACAGTGTAAATACAGGAGCACCAGAGTGTCATGCGTGTTATGTATGAAAAACAGATGGTTTCGCAACTCCCAAAAGCGGCAGAGAACTAACGTTTTCAGCAGATATTCATTATGGGAGATAACCGTCCGCCCGGTCCTCGATAAGCTTGGCGACATACGGTCCATGAACGGGAATTTGCGACCCCTGGAAACCCTCGGGATAATTTGGCCATGTCACTTCAGGATACGTCGTCGAACTATGTTTGGTTCGGCAAGCGGATCGAATCAGCGCGACGATCGCGTACATCGCCCAAATGAAATAAAAGGTGAAACATACCTGTCGTTCCGTACTGCAAAATGTTTCATCCCCAACGCTCGCGTCGTCCATTCATAGTCATGCGCGTAGCCCTCAGGATAGAATATTTCAATGACGGTCGAAATCGGAGTTACGGGCATCATGATCAAGTGGGTCAGACCATTCCCGTGAACTCCGACGAGGAACTGAGCGGAAGACCGGTCAAACGTGAAGGAAAAACAGAGTCGTGATCGGACGGTACTCACGGTCGTCCGCGCGATGTAGGCAAGTTGCTCTTCCTTTGAAATTCGCTCCATGGCCACGACGTTAAGCTCCCAGCCTCGCCTGTCACACAGTTCGGTGAGCGCCCGCACGAGGCCCTCATGATCATCAGGGATCAAATGTCGTTTGACGTTTTGACGCGAGACGTAGGTGATCACGACTTTTTCGACACCGCCCGTCCGTGGCGCCCCCCGAGATGTGCGCTTAAATGCGCGCGCACCAGTATCCAACGTCCGGGTGTCCACGCCAGCAAAACGTAAAACGTTTTGACGGACCGATTCCCACCAACCGCGCTCAAGGAATCCGGTGCGGCCCGCGCGCTCGACGACGCCCTTTACTGCCTCGGCCGCCGTGCGTTGCGTGCGCTCGCCACACTCTTTTCCGCGGAAAGCGGCGCTGCGATCCGCCAGAAGGACGGTATCGAACCACCACGCGCGCCCGTGACTCTCACCAGCGCGAACAGCCGAAGTGGACACGCGGTCTGACCAATCAGGTCGAGTCTCGACAGTGAGCGATGGCCAAGCCGAGCGGAGGAAGAAAAAGTTCATCCCAGGCCCGTCCCGCCATTCCTCGGCCGTGGCGTGAGGGAAAATGGCACGCGTTAGGGGTGGCATAGGAGCAGTCGCAGAAGTACCCCGAAAGGTACCATACCAAAAAGCCCAAGCGCCGAAGAGAAGCTCCGCGCAAAAGTGGTAATAATGGTTGAGAACTGTTTCAAAAATGAGGGTGAGGTGGCAACGAGAAGAGAAGAGAAGAGAAGGCAACCCACATTGCCCGGGATCATTGAAAAGGAGCTGAAACAATAGATACATGAGCGGTGATCTGGATAGAGAGTAAGTGGACGTACAGTAGAACCCTCGATGGGAAAGATTTTGTTGGGTTCTCCTGTAGATTGTTCGCCTCCCCAGCGCAGCTTTGCCTCCTCTGGACTGATGACAGACATGTCACGAGAGGTAGGCATCCGTTCTGTAATGCTCTCTGGTGTGTTGAGGGCTGGCAGACCAGTTGAAGTGATGAGTTTGGCGTCTGGAAAGGATTCTGGGTTAGAGGTGACGATGAATAGGGTGCCATCAGCCATGTAAAGGTTTCGAAAGATCGTCCAGCCCGGTGCATGACTGACGAGTTCTGTTTGAGGTATCTCTTGCGCGAGGTTGGGTACGGAAGGTGGGGTGTGGGGGAGAACTTTACGCGATGGTGAGGTGCGCCGTGACTCTGATACAGCTGCTACAGCATGTTGGAGTGGGTCTAGAGGGGGGGACAGGTGGGCATCAAGGATTAGAGAGGGGGACTCATGGGGAACTTGAAGAGGGGAAAATGACGAGTAGAAATGCATCGAGGCAGCACCGAGAAGGATGAGCATGGCATCACGGGGTGAGAGGGCCCGAAGACGCGTACGGAACGCTGCCCGCATATTGATAGGGGTGTATTAGGGACGGGAGGGGAGACAGAGAAAGAGCGTCAACAAGTCTGCGCCCACCGCCACTATATCGCTTCGTGAGATTACGGCAGTGCTCAATCACGGCCGGGTTCCGAATTGGTTAACGTCGAAATGGTGCCCTCGGCGCTTCCTCCTGTCCGCGCTCGGGTGTTCAGGGCGCCAATTAAAATCGGAAATCGCAACTTGTCGGAGATTTTCCATCACCATTAATATTCGGAGCTTCACCGGCTCACCGATGTCGTGTGGGTTATGTAATCAATTTGACCCACACACGACGTCATTTATGGGGAGTCGCGTATATAAACATGGCACTAGCCCCCAACATTAGTATATTCTACCATGTCTTCGAACGTTCAACTCGACCCCTACCTGGCCTATGCGCAAAATAACAATGTGACCACGTTGCAAAAGATCGACGGTATGTACCCCACTCAGCGAAGGCCACGCGACTCTCATTTTCAAGTAGATCTACACAAGCTCGTCCAGGCCGCGCAGACGGGCATGCTGACAACGCGCGCGTCAGATGGCCACCTCCATGCGAGAGCCATGACACCAGTGGGCCGTGAGCTTCAATGCACCCCCTCTCAACTGCCGTCTCGTGACTGTCAGATATTCAGCGTTCTCAAACAACCAAGTCAACCTCGTCTTTATTGCGAATAACGCCTCGCCCAAATTTCAGGAACTACAGAATGATAGCAATGTCAATGTCAGCTTCTTCGATACCTCCACCAGCGACTGGGCAAGCTTCTCGGGGATTGCTAGAGTAATCGATGATAGGTCCGTCATAAAAAAGCACTGGAGTTCTTGGTATGTGCTTGGCCTCTTTGCGGTCGACTTCAACTAGACTGCTTTATTAGCATTGCATCATACTTTGGCGATCTGGGAGACGGCATCCACAAAGGCGATGAGAATGACCCCCGTGTGGCAGCCATTGAAGTTATCCCTGACGAGGTTCGTTATTGGCTCGCCACCCGTGGCGCCATTGCTCGCAATGTTCAGGAGATTGCAGCGGTGGCACGATCAGCGGTGACACAGGGGGCATTTACTATCGCTGGCGAACTCCGAACAATCACAAAGGAAGAGGTTGGTCGCACATACAAGTTGTTGATGCCGTGATTGTGTTCTAATCGACTTTTGCCCACAGATTCAACTGGCCCAGGGACAAGACACAAAATCGAAGTAACTCACCTGAAGTTGTATTGTATTCAGATTGTTCCTTTGTTGTATCAACATCGACGAAATGTAACACGACCGTAATATACAAATGTATGAATATCATCGATCTTATACTGGCTGACCATGACCGACACACTACGCACGGGTCTTTGTCAAAAGTAGCACGTCTAGCTACTACCAATTTACGCTATCCCCAGCTGAACCGTCGCAATCGACGCATTTCAAGAATCTCGACCACGCAATAACTCGCCTTTCATTTCCTCCCCTTTCACTCCTTGCATCGCCAAGTCCCTAAGTTGTGTCGCCCTGTTACGAGGACAGTCACCTCAGTACATCAGCATTTCTGCATAAAACTTTTTTTCACTTATACCAGCTCGGCCGAGCTCGACCGAGCTCGACCGAGGAAAAGATGTAAAAAAAGGTAATAAAAGTAGAAAAGGCGAAAAGGAACCTGCAGTCCAAAAAAAGTTGATTGACAAACTAATTTTCAGGAGGAGAGAGGTACAATAAAACCTCTTTCTTTAACAAAAGTTCACAAGTCAAAAAGTTTTTGCCTATTTTCCTGATGTATGTAACTTGGTACGGATGGTTCACCAATATGGTTCAGGAACCGACAGAGTATTGAGTCATGCGAACGGCAAAGGATGCAAGTGCCTGGCCCGGCGGATGGTTGTGGTTATGCTTTAACTAGTGACTGGAATGAGGATGATGACGAAGCCATCGCAGAGGAGAATGATCTATGCTATCCAAAAAGCACAAGCGCTCCAATGGACGTCTCCTAATAGTCATTGCATCTTGTATTTGCCTTAGGGATAATAAAGGTCGACTCAAACGACGTAAGGGTGGTGATGTGGGGTAGGATATCGAGGACATCCGATCAGTTGGTTGCATACGAATAAAATTAAGATACACAGCAAATAATGTACGAAAGATGCAATGAGTATCAGGAGACGTCCATTGGAGCGCTTGTGCTTTTTGGATAGCATAGATCATTCTCCTCTGCGACGGCTTCGTCATCATCCTCATTCCAGTCACTAGTGGTCTCCCATTCATTTTCAAACTCGATGTCGATCGTGAGCTCCTCTGCGCCATCAGTGTCATCCGTGAGAGGCATGAGTGAGGCGAGTGGGGCGGCATGAGCAGGGACATGCATAACGGGCTGTACCCAACGACGCTCGCGCAACCGCTTGTGTCGCTCGCGATCAGCTTCAATGCGCTTGAAGATCTCATCCCGCGGGAGTGCCTCTTGTTTTGGGGGCGCACGAGCGAGTGGCGAGGGAGGAGGGCCGTTTTCACCTCCGATGTTTCGGGTGTTCAGTGCTTCCAGGGCATCATCGACTTTTTGCGGATCGAGAACGCGCTTACTACGCCAATCCTCCAGAATCTGATCTTTCTGAGTCCAAGGAAAACGAAAACGAAAGAAACCAAATAGGGTGCACACCTGCTTCGTACTCATGAGGTTTGGGAGACCGATGCGGCCCTCTGGAACGACGCATTCGACGATCTTGCTTAGGTCACGACCTACGTAGTCGACATAGAAAGAGCTTTCGGGTTGGACACCCTGACCCAGAGCATTGGGGCGGGACTTGGCTAGCAGCGACGCCTCGCATAATGAATCGAGGAAGTACAAGATGTTTATACGATTATTGATGGAGCCCTATGAGACGCAAGGGGTCAGCCGCAAACCGAACGCAGGTGAGAGTTTGTTGACTGCTACGACCTTCTGACACTCTTCCACGATGCAGTCCCACAGGTCCTCGCCACACTGCGAGAAGAACTTGAGGGCGAAACTGACGACCTTCTGAATAGATTGCTGGGAACTGGTGAGGCTGGGTTGAGTGAAGGGTCAAATGGGAGAAGGAAGGGGACTTACGCATTAAGTTTTCGGATGAGAGAGAGGAACTGCATCCTCACTTCGAATGGATCCATGAGCACTCGGTCAAGTGCCCTCGAGACTCGATGCTCAAGCGCTACCGGACTACCCGGACCGAAACCCCCGAAAACGTGCCTCCGCCTCAGTTCTGTATCATCTCTCTGGATTTGTTTCATTCAGGGTGTCTTGTAGAATTCGCAACGTGTGGGCGGATAGCCCGTCGTAGTTACTGACGCGATGGTGCAAAGTGAAGTCGGACAAAACGTGTACGGTCGAAGGAGCAACAATGGCACGCGAATAGACGACGAAGATCTATCGATAGTAGAGGAACGCGCGAACGATCGATAGCGTCGTCGCCCATTTGCTCTCCGAACCATGCTCCGAATCTCGCTCTGCCCTGAAATCAACTCGGAAAAACTTGGAAAGAACGACCAACGGCAAGTGTGATGTCCAATTCGCGGCCCGATTCCCCTCTCCAAATCAAAATCGGAAAGATCGTCCAATCGCAAGTCAGATTTGTCTCTGCTTCCAGTTTATATAGTAGGGATTATGTCTATCTACCATCAACAGCGAAATGTACATGAGTGTTGTCCTCTTAGACGGTAGACCCCAAGCCAAAATCTATGCGACGTCAGTGAAATATGAATGTTCGAATGTCGGCGATCCTACAACGCCTCTGCTGACGGGCACGATCGTCGGTGAGGGACTGTCCTTGTCATGTGAAGTAATTGGTTTATCCCACAGTTACTGGTGTGACAAGTAAAGCGGCTGTATCATGGGCCGCCAAAGTTATATCGAACTTGTCCGAGAATACACCCAGGTCTGTTGACGTCCACATGTCATGCACACGGACGTTCCTTGCGCTCGCGCTCAGTCCCGGTACATCAGCAAAGTCGATGGTGAACGTCGTGGATGTAATGTTGGTGTTCACAACAAACACATGAGTACCTTTGATGGACTTGCCAGAATAGAACTGTGGTGGATTCGTAGCGGCGGCTGTGGACGATATAAACGGGAAGGCCGGTTTGCCCACGGTGGTGTCCTGGTGGAACGCAATGAGTTCCGTGTTCTTGATGATCTTGACCTCTTCAGAAGTGAGCTTCGCGAGCTACACACGAGACGGATATTAGAATACAGAGAGATTGGCAATTTGAGAACGGGAAGGTCACACACGTTCGTTCCAAGTAAGATTGGACTTTTCATGAACGCCCAAACTGCAAAGTGTGTACGTTCCTCTTGGATCGTCAAATTTCCGTTCCCAATTTCCATCATGTCCATGTCGTTGTGCGCGAAAAAGTCGACCGAGGACAGGTGGTCGACGTTTATCCTGATTATCGATTCTATGTACTCCCAGGTTGGGCTGACGTCGGGACGGGTTTACCGTAAGCGGTGCTGCAGTTAGGAAACAACGCTAACTACGAACCTCGAATCTCCTGACATGCGCCAGGAATGACCCTGGTTTTACATGTTTTAAGCATAGCAAAACGAGGCACGGGCTGAAGTGTCGACATACGACGCGAGCGCCCCAAGTCCATACGTGCGCTTCTCCCCAGATGCAGAGATCAAGCTGTACTGGTGGATGATTCTTAGCAATGGCGGCTCTGGATCGAGCGACGTATATCAGTCGAGATGCTTGCCGAAGAATTTGGAGTAGATGACGTACCCCATTTTGCGGAATCGAATGGCCGAATTTGAGTTGCTATGGAGGCCTCTGAGCGTCCGCCGGGCATGTATCACTAGCTGAACTTACTACCAATCGCCTTCTGGAGGAACCTATGACACGAAGATACGTTACTCATGTTTCAAAATGACCAGAACAGAGGACTGGGGGCTTACGCGAGTATCATTCCAGTTCTCAGGAATGAAACAATTATCTGAGATACAGTAATGACTGTCGATATGTGTCGAATTTCCAGTCGTAAATTCAATTTACCATATTTCAGATCTGTTCGCCCCGGCTTGAGATTCGGAAGAACGGTGTCAGAACCGCAGAGCTCACAGTCAATACCCCAAGTCTGCCAGGTAGCTGCGTCGACGTCTTCGTAATACAATGAGCCCGGATATCCTGCACAAGTCAATGTGCCAGCGTCACTATGTTCATGGTTAGAATGCCAGAGAACCTCAACAGCGGACAACATTTGCCTATAGATGCCTAATTTTAAATTCAAAGAGTGAATATGATCGGCTAGAGCTTTTATTCCACGAGGAAACTTTAATGGGTCAGGAACCTGCTCCTTTGTGACGGGGTCGCGATCCAGTAGAGCCCAGCAGTCCTGAGGCGCCGTAAAGTCGGAAGAGCAAACGGCAATTGGAGGGAGACGTACATCGATGTTCACGTATTCGTACCCAGCCTCTCGCAAACCCAGGGTGACAAAGCTATGAGCCACAGCAAGGACTCTTTCTTCGGAAATCTCTGGATGAATATCTCAGCTTCAAGAAATGACAAAGATAATGGACCCAGCTACCACAGCGATATGCATTCCAGGAATTCCAACTAATGTCATCAACGAAGGAGAGCATTAAGAGCAGGGATAAGCTCACCCCAAAGCAGGGAGGCGTCCGACGGCTTTAGAGGGTGGAATCGAGGCTAGAGTAACAAGCTTGTCAGTAGAACCGCCTGAGTTTAGGAATGTGTTGCGTACGTGGTAGATTGTAAAAGCCTTCACAGTTCAAGAAAGGAAAGATAGCTGTGCACACGCAAAGCCAGCGTCGCAGGGGAAACCATTTATATATCCTGAGATTTGATGATAGATCGCCGGTGAGACTCATAATCTGAGCATATCTTCCGTATCAAAGGTCAGGAGTACTCAAAGAGACAGTGTGAGACAGATATTTACTCATATATTCCGTGCAAAGCCCCACCTAGATCCCTTCCTGTTCGATTTGCCAGTTCGGCTGCACGAGAAACCAAAGTGGTTGCGAATGCTTTCAATCCGGCCTGGTGCGAATCAGTGATTGCTGATCTCGGAAGCATCAAAAATTTCACCATTATACGGCCGTGTGTCGCTATGTGCGCTAGCAAAGGACGAAGGTTTTCGCAGAGCCCACAAAGCACTGTTGATGTGCGACACAGGAGGTGACGGCGAGGTTGAGCCGAACCGGCGTTGCCGCGGCTCTGGCCCAATCACATGATCAGCACAATGCACCCCACGAGTCTGGTTTCAATTTTAACGATATCTGTGAGTTCGAACTGAGCGCGGGCTCTGAAGAACGTTTGTGATGACGCACACAACGCTGACTTGGCGAACACACAGCAAACTACTTTTTTGACTTGTACTAGCTCACTTGAGCTCACTTGAACCAGGAAAAAAAGGAACCTACATTTTATCAAAAGTCAGCCTAAAAAAGTAAATAAGTAAAAAGGCCTTGAAATGCTGGAAAACGACCTACAAGAGATTTCAACTTTTTAACTTTCACTTTCTTCCTGTGAAAAGTCATCAGTTTTACCAAGTTTCCTGATGTATGCGCTTTCAGAACCGCGTCCCTGGAATGTCCAAGTTGTCATTTCGACCAGCCCATTTCGAATCTCGGCTGCCGGGCAAAGTGGGTTAACTTATATACATCTCTCGGCCAGTCCTTGTCCCAACCCTGGACAAATTCACGAGTATCATGTCTACCGGGGACAACGTCACTGAGATTTATTCATTGTACTCTCGCTCTATGACTCGCGCGGCCGGTTCAGCTTCAGAGTCAGAGGACCTCCCTATACCCTTGGGAGGACCAATGGCCCCGCAATATACAACGTCTGTCTTGGGTCCGAGGTCGATGCCTGACAAAAACGGAGACTTGATCCGGATACACTCCTCGTTGACGCCTGATTCCCATTACGAAGACAGTGTCCAGAGTCCCTTTCCCATTCGGCCAGAGTTTCGCTCACCCCATGACAGTGGGCCTGAGCCCTACGAAGAATACTTCTCCATCCCGACAATAAAGGAAAGGTCAGGCCTTGTTGACATGCGACGGCGTCGTTCAACAAAGGAGCTCATCAAGCGGTTCGAGTCCATGAGCACTGATGACTCCCCGAGGGCTAGGCTTTCAAACGGGACAGGGGGCACACCCATCCGCGCCCATCGTACAGACTTTGACTTGTTCACGCCCGCGATCCGAGCTGAGAAGAAAACTTCTCCTTTGCGACAGTCCTTCCGGAATCTGCTCTCTGTATTCAAGAAAGGAAAGCGGCTTGGGAAGGAGAAAGTGGACTTATATGTCATCCCGAAAGGGTCTGAGCCTGACGAAAAAATCTCCACAACTGTCGCCAGTGCCGACTACGAGCCCGATCCATTCACTCCCAACTGCGGTGGTCCGGGATCCAGAATCTGCACTTCTCCGACCTATTCCCTGCACACAGGTCTCCTTCTCCATCTTAGCGCACATACATCCAGCTCGTCGCCGGTCTTACCAGTGTGGATTCCTTGTGATGCGGTGCTCCATCGATCACATATACTCCTGACGTCAGCGACTACCCAGGGTATCCACAGACAGTTGTTGTCTCGTTACGCGCATGTACAGACGTAAAGTCTCTGACGTCCGGCGAGATTGGTACAGAACAAAAGGCACTGTTACCCGCGATGGAAACCTCTGGGGATCCGAAAGTGTTTGAACTAATCTTCGACGGAAAGGAGAAGCGACGCTTCGCCGCTCCAACTGTGAAGGATAGGGCAGCGTGGGTCAACGCCATTTGGTAAGATTCAGTATACACCCTTGTCAACTGACTCATGCTTTGTCTGAAGGGATGCCATCTTGCAGAACCAAGACAAACAATTGCTGGGGCGTACGAAAACTGAGATCAAGGATTCTCTCCGACTCGACACTGAAGGAGTTTCCACACAACCGGTTCTTCCTAGCTCAGGGTCCGTCACAAGCAAGCACGTTTCAACCTCAGAAAGAGACTCACCAGTATCTCAGGGTGGCGAGTTTGGCTCCTTGCCTAAGGACGCCTCGCCCACGCGCTCTGCCGGCCCAGTTGTCTCTTCTTCGCCCACGAGAAATCGGTTGCCATCGGAGGAACAGGGGATCGGGTCCAATCAAAGAAACCTCGTCGAGACATGGAAAAAGGACCTGGAGCATACACCTTCAACTAGCTTCAAATCTCGTTCAGGTTCCTCGACACCGTCCTCTCATAGTCAGTATAGTCCTTCCATCGTCAATCTTGGCCGTCGTTCAGTTGTACGCAAGCGTCTCGCCGAGATACAGCACCATTCGACACCAACCACATCTCCGTCACGCGACTCCCATCAGTCCCCACCGCATACAGTCTCGAGACTCACCACCCGAGGACGACAGCCTGAGGTTGGCAACTCCGAGTCGGAGGCAGTTCCAGACCTAGCTGTTCTGGCGGTCTGATCGACGTGGTCGGACGACCTGGTATTACCGAACCATTAACGAGCTCAGTTTTTTCACGGGCTTCCCCTCCGAGTGATCAGGACGATCGCCTCACCTCACCCGTGTCTGCGACCTCAGATCGTTCCGAGTCGTCATTCCCGGCCAGGCCCAAGTCTGCTTTCCGTCTCCGCGACGAGATGCGCGCTCGCGACCCGACACTCATGCCACATCGCCGCGCATCTGAAAGGTCGTGCTCTCCATCCGCAGGTATATCGCAAGTTGGCTCCCATGTAGATGGAACTGTTGGTGCACTTCTCGATGTCATGGACGTACATGCAGAGCGACAGCTTATCAAGACGGCGGGGCTGAGCGAGCAGCTAGAAGCCGTGCAGAACGACATGCGGGATGTCGCGGCCAACGTACGCGTCGCAAATTCGGGACGCGAGCAGGATTCCCAACACCTAGCAGAAATGCACACTGCATTGAACGATTTGCGGATCGCGCTGGCGCATCTGGACGCGCAACAGCGCGACAACGGCCCTACAGCGACAAGTATCGACGAACGACTGAAGAGCAATCAGGCCCAGATCTTTCAGGCCTTGGAAGAGATTCAGGCAATGTTGAAGAGCAGTCCACTGGATAGCACCAACAGCGAGGCTAAGTCAGGCCTCATGACCGGGAAACAACCCTCTACGTGTTTACCAGACGGTTATAGCTCTGCATCAGAACTCCTCGACTTGACGGACATTCGGCAGAAACTTGATATGTTAGTGGAATTATCCGTCCCTAAGCCAGACTCAGTATCGTCGCTACCACCTCCGCGCCCACACCTTGACGCGTCACATGTGCGACCATTCCTTTGAACTTATCAGCGGAATATCTACTAATTATCCAGGGTTTCAACTCCATGAATGCACTCTGTGCATGGAAAGCAGGTAGCCAGACCCGAGCCTACCGACCAGGCCGCTCAGCCTCACGAGTCGACCATGCACAACGTCAAGGGGAGTATGGATAGTGACGAGGATCTGCGCCACGATGAAGATGCCCGCGCCCAGCTAATAGAGCAGCAAGCGGAAAGCGTGCGTTACCTGAACGAGCTCAACACGGTGCGTAGCAATCTCTCGCATAGATACCGCCGTTTTCCAAAAAAAAAAAAATTGACCGGATGAATGGATGGGGGATGCAGTGGCTCGAAACGTTCGTAAACGGCGGCACGGCACAGATAATGGCGATCGCGGAGGACGTGCAAAGGCTATGCAAGGCACTGGGGAGTGCCGACGAACTTCAAGGTGACCCATATGGGAGCGCGGCGGCGGGTGCCAGTCAGCCAGCGACGTTCACGGTACTGCAGGGCATGCGCAGGTTGGCCGACGATAGCAAGCGAAGGGACCGTGATTCCGCGCACCTACTCGGCATGATGAACGGCCTGGTCGCTGCTCTTAACGAGGATATGCGGAAGAATGCCGAGATGCGAAACGCATACAGTAAACCAAACGTTACCTTTCACCTTTCGATATGATGTCTAACGAAGCGATGCTAGCCACCGAGTCAGTGTTAGGGGTCATCGAACGCCAACGACAAGACCAAGAGAGGATGTTACGTTCTCTCGCAGACGGTAAAGCATCGTTGTATGTCTATCTACGTAATGGAAACTGAGCGGTTCATGCATGTAGAACTTTCAGACGATATACGTGGCGAGCGGCTCAGATTCGTAGAAGCCATGAAAGAGGCCACCGCGATAAACGTCCAGAGTAAAGGTCCATTGTCGCTCCACGTTTCATTAATCGCTTACGGGTCAGCACAGTTCATGTTGAAGAGTTTAAGAAAGAGCTTACGCGTGAGGTGTTGATATCCACCCAAGAAGTCGGTCGCCTCCAGAGAGAGCGCCAGTTATTAGAGCAACAGATCGCTGATCTGTTTGCGTTTTATTCAAAGCAGAAACAGACTGTGCTGGTGAGTGCAAACGTATAACCTGAGAAGACGAACAAATGAATATTCTACAACCTTCAAGGGGAACACCCAGCCGCAATCTCAACCGCCGCACCCGCTCAAACCTTCGCAAGAGCAGAACCGACGGCCATCACGCGGCGGCAGAGCTTTGCCGCCGCCGCCTCCTGGTGGTCAGAGACAGCGATCATGACTGTTTCCCACATATTACTCATGCGGCATGGGTTGTAATATCGACATGGAGCTCTAGCTAAGGTGATATAGAGTAGTCAATAACGCGATTACGGTTCCTGGTACCTCAGGTGTAATTCTCCGGTGAAATAAACCGAGCTGTAGCAACTATGCGGAAATTCTTGGGTATAACCGTATGTCTATCATAGCCGTTGAGGTTGAGGGGTGTACAGTCGAGTCTGGCAAGGACTTACTCGTAGTATTCTTGCACCCCGGCTCCTTCCATGATCAAAACGTCGCCCTGAAGGATTACGAGTGAGATACGGCTCGACCTAAACATTCATAAAACCTACGTGTCTCAAAACAAGGCTCATCACAACCTTCCTGTGACTACCCGTCTCGGTGTACTTTGAATGAAGGCGAAAATGCATTTCGGCGGCAGAACCCAGGGAAAGCGAGGCGACAACAGGACCTAGACCACGCTCAGAATCGCTGTGGAACTGCCATGTTTGTGATGATATGCCATTAGCCGCGCTAAAAAAAAGGTACAGTGGATGTGGGGTCATTTACCGCCATCTTTTGTTTCTCCATGTAGGCAGCGCTCAGGACTTCATTGAAGGGAATATCTCTTCCTAGGGCAGTCCCAATACGATTCTTGATCAATGCCAGCGCGCCAAGCACGGCCTTGGGGCCGAGCTCCAGCGGGGTCGTGCGCTCGGCACCTCCGATATACTACTGGCATCGGTTCCGTAGTCGCACGAATGGCATGGGGAAACATACTTGGTAAGGGGCACCGGCTGAAAAGCAAAACCAAGATTCAGAATCAGCCACCCCCAAGGCGACATACGCTAGGCGTACTGTTTTGTGAAAAGTAATTCGACAACAGCTGTCCTCTGCCTGGTGAGGGACTGTTAAGAACAAGTATGATACCAAATAACATAAAGCCCATACATTTGTGCTGGTGAGAGTCAGGATACAAGAATGGTGATTGATGTAAGGGAACTGACCGCCCGGAGTGGCCAACGACGAAATTGGATTTCACCACAAGCAGCTTGCGTCTGATAGTCGCGGAACAAGACGTTGGCCTCCATATTGATGCTAGGATGGCCAGGAATTAGGTGCACATGTCCTCTAATAGAAACCAAGATATTATGTTGTCTCCCGACCAGATACTCAAGATGGTCACCTGTTATGAGGCAGGTCGAAAGTTTGAATGTAAGGAAGCCCTGAACCCCTCGCTCGTGATCGGAACTCCAATCCTCTGATCACAATCCCTGTCGATGTGTTTCTTCAGCTCTTGCACCGAGTCCAATTGGACGTGTGCCTAACCAGAATCCTCCGCCACACGGTGCTGGTAGAATTTGAGAGCTTGCTCCTGAAGCCAGAAATCTTTGTGGCTGAACACGAAGCGAGGGGCTTCGTAGATACGCTATTGACAATTGTGGACTGTGCCAGAAATATGTGTTGTACAACCTACGTGGCAGTGACTACATTCGTAATGCTCCCATTTGAATCTGGGGCAAGGTTGAGTGAGCCGCAAAGGATGGCGGTGAGTAATGTATACCTTGTAGAGAGCCGACCGCAATCCCTGCAATGTATTCCCTTAGCAAAAGGTCGCGATGTGGTGCTACCTTCGGTGGGTAATGGGGGATAAAGAGAATCGGCGGAGACCGGCTGATGATTCGCAGGTCGAAGTCGTAGCAGCTCTGTGCTGTACGAGAAAGTTTGAGTGGGTTGTGGGGAGTCTTCCGTTGCTTGGTATACTATGCAAAATTCTGCGCAACTTGGTTGAAGGCACATGGGAGCGTCTTCATATACCACAAGCGACTTCAACCCGCAACGTCGACAAAAATAGTTTCTTATCTTGTATTGAGTCCTACGCTGATATTAGAGCAATTCGGGAGACGTTATGAGTGGCATACACTTGACAGGCTCCATCACGTAAAATTTAGCTTCGTGTCTCAAGTATGCAGACTACAGACGCTCACCTGAGGCCAAGTTCTCTTGTTTCTCGGGCGTGATGATATCTAGTTCGTCATCACGAAGCGGATTGTCTGGCTCTTGTGTAACAACCGGGTTTTCCGTCCGAGACTGCCACCACGGGTCGCCTTGCCCTTCACACCACTGGAATGCAAATTTATATCGAACAACAGAGTGGTTCTCATCAACCTGCTGAAGCTCGGCTGAGAAGAGCAGTTAGCGCCAGTACACACACCGTATGTAGTACTGACCCCAAGCGTGTGCGATCCAATAGAGCCCCAGCACAACGTACGTATACCCACCGGCAGTGAGGTCAAAGGGGAACAGCACGTAGTTATCGTCAGCCAAAACGACAAGAGGCCGTCTACTTTTATAGTTGTTGAGTAGAGCACGGACAGAACGGTCATCCTCCAATTGATCTGCTGGCCCTTGAACCTGCAGGCGACGATTTTTCCAATGCAAGGCTTCAGCTTTGCCGCCGCTAGAAACCCATTGCATCAACACTCATCGATGCTGGAAAACATATATCCCCGTACCCATGCGAGATGATGAGCTTCCCATCGTGGTGGAACAAATCACGGCTAATAAATTATTAGGCGAAGATAAGCATGAACTAGCAGATTCGCTGACCTAGAAGAATGGGCTCCGAGGAGGTATCCTTTGACGATGTCATTCGAATGATAGACGCCCCCTTGGAAGCTCCTGAAGGAGTCAAGGGACTCGCACACTTCTTGTCGAGACTAAGGACTAAATAAGAGCAGTCCCATCAGCAAATAAGCCTCCTTACCTGGGCCCAGATGGGAGGTGTGACTGGGAGGGGAGGCCTAGGTGACACGGCAACACGCCGTTCTTTTTCCAACTTTTCTAACTCCACAGATGAAATGTCAGGGTATTCGCTTAGGGTACAACCGTAGGGATCATCTTCGTCTTCAGGAACATCCACCCCTGCACTATCGAATGCAAATGGAACCCCACCGATGTTGAGTTCATCTTCTTCAACGTGGACCGGGCTACGCGATGGCTCGGCGATGGCTCCACCTTCCGTCGCTTTTGCAGGTGTTTTGGGCTTGCCGGTTGAGCGAGGTGAGCGCGCATTGTGTTGGGAGGACGTGCGGGACGACTGCTTTCGAGAAGATTCCGTCTTTGTCATCTTTGCCTTTTTTGATACACGCTCATCTGTGTGGATAGAACGGGTCGGGAAATCCGCGCATGGACGGAACACAATAACATACTGGGTTCTGTGACAAGAGAACGGCCCGCAGCGACTTTGGGGCTCACAAGGGGGTGTGGTGACTTGATGTCCTCATGCCCACACTTTGGTAGCATAAGAGAGCGTTGATAGAAAGGGACAAAAGGTCTTACATTTCTCTCGCTATCTGGAGGAATCCCGCCAAGCTAGATGTGTCTCCGTCCACATCAACCACATCTACATCACCTCAAGAGAAGGTCACCTCGAAGGTAAAAGAGGCCCTTTATAACTGTGCTTACCCGTATTCGTGACTCTTTTAACAGGGTCCGTTGCAGAATTCGTCCCCTTGGTAGTAAGTCGGACCTTTGCGCTCAAACTGCGTTTCTTCTTGAAGCCGGGTTGTGTGATGGCTGATCGCTTAGAGGTCGCAGATACGGAACGTCCATTACGCTTGAGTACTTTGGTTTTGAGGACTTGCGTGCTTTCATCTTGATAATATCAAAGATCAATCGTACGCCCGCTCCAGCCGACAGCGTCGTTATAGTAAGTTTGAGATCATACTCACCACCTTCCCCTTCCCCATCCCTTTGGAAACGGACCGGGAGGCCTGACCTCCGAATTTTGGAGGAACGGTCCAATGAGACGTGATAGCAGAGGTCGAAAAGGCATAGTCATCCCCAGACGCCAAAAACTGATCGACGGACCATGTGTCGAACCGAGTCTCGAGGCGCCACCCCCGACGCGCATCGACGAGCAGCTGGTTCGCTTTCTGTCGGTCACCCGTCTTGATGAGCCAGAAAAATTGGACGAAGAGCCGGATGGTTTCGTCATTGATCAGCGGCGACATGACATTGGGAGATTTGGATAGCGAGATGGCGGTGAGCCAGCGTCTAGCCACCTCAGTCTTTGAAGATGCGCGCGCGCGTTGTGAGTGAGCGGAAGGATACCAACAAAACGGAGAGGCGGCAGGAAAATCGCGTACGTACGGCACGCTCGTCACGTTGGACGTCCTGCGCAATTCTTGCCGTCCATTCGCGTTCTTGCGTCTTGTTGAACCTCCGTTGCTCCAGCTCCCGCGCGAAGAACGAGTCGTGCAGAGGCTCGAGCAGACAGACTGCGCTGTCGTCATAAGTCCGGGGTAGAGGAGCAGACTGCACGTTCGATTCCATCCTGTAGTTCGTGTTAATGCGAGTTACAGGTGATGTCAGAAGAAGGTCGTGCGGCCGCAGTCGGTGAGCACGCAGCAGTAGGCTCGCTTCTCACGTCCACCGCTCCACGGTATTAGACAGAGCGGCCGACGGTAATGAAAGTGACCAGCGCTTCTCAGGCTCTTGCAACGGGACGGGACACGGTCGACATGTCGGTCAAACGCAGACATCGAACAGTTCTAGCGACTGTAATCTAGCTCCAGCACAGCTGCCTTTATATATTATTTACTCTTTCGGGAGGTACACCCAACCCGAACGGCTGCACATGGCGCGTCTAATTATCGCGACAACTAGGAGTTCCGCTCAGATAATCATTTTGTACTCAGTGCGTGCTGCAGCGCCTCATATACATCCGCTTCGATGCGCGCCTCGGCCTTATCCTCCTCTGAGCCGTTGCCGCCAAGTACCTTTTGCGCCTCTTGAAGGTTTGCACGAACAGCCTGAAACGAAAATTAAGAGGCTTCGCTTTGGCACCGTGCATAGCGTGTCATGTCATGTGTACATACCTCTGAAGAGAAGTCCTCCAGCGGAGCCGCCTCGATGGCATTAACGGTTAACTTGTTGTTGGGATGCACGGTCGCAAAGCCGCCCGATACTAAGAAACACATTTGGATGAGGAGAGGAGCGACAAGAAAACAAAAGGATGGAGAGCGGCTCACCAAACCATTTCTTCGAGGAGCCAGCACTCTCGATAACCTCTAAGACACCAGGCCGGAGGGATTCGACAGACGGGACGTGATTCGCGAGAACACCCATGTCACCCGTCGCCGCAGACAAGTTGACCTGCACGACGTCTGTGGAGGTGAAGATCGCCTACGACGACGACGACGGGGTCGGAGATTACGGACAGCTCAGCAACAGATTTGGGGGAGGGGACACAGAGTGAGCAAGACACACACCTCGTGCGGGAGAACGAGGGAAAGTTTTATTTTGTCGGATACCTCGGCATACCCGCGACGGCCCAAGGCGAAGGAACCCGGAGCACGTCGGGCGACGGAGCAGACGAGACGGAGTGCAGACATCGTAGGTTGGGTTGGGTTGGATACGTGACCAGTGGACGCTTTTGGCCGAGAGGAGGGACCTCGGACATCGCGACCGGGAGACGAGACCCCGGAAGCGCATCCCGGCACCAGCGCGCCTTGAGTTTCCGAATAAGCGACCGCTTCCGTACACACCCACCATCATGTCTAGAATCCTGTCCTTCCGACCAGCCCTGCGTACAACCTCCCTGCTTTCCCAAGCCACACATGCCCCCACTGGCACCCCGCGACGCGGGCTCATCACACTGAAAGAGAACCTCGTGCGTACCATCTCACCATCATGACGCACGAACACGACCTCTCCTAATCATTTTTGAAATTCAGTACAAAGTGACCGCCACTTCCACCGGTGGACGCAACGGCACGATATCTTCTACGCCTACAGACGGGACCACCCCTCTTCACCTTAAACTGACGGCCCCCAAGGCGATCGGCGGCCCTGGTGGTGAGGGGCACAATCCCGAACAGCTCTTCGCCGCCGGTTACTCTGGTAGGTTTGAATCGGTGCTATACTCCTAGCCGAAACATCCCGTATGACAAACATCCGGAAAAAAAAAAGCGTGCTTCTTAGGCGCGGTCCAAGCCGTTGCTGCGTCAAAGGGAAAGAGAGAAATCGGCGAGCGGGCCACAGTGCACGCGGATGTCAGTCTGGGACGACCCACGGATCGTCCCGGGTTTGGTTTAAAGGTCACGTTGCGTGTCGAAGGCGTTGAAGATCAGGCAATCCTAGACGCTGCACACGAGGTTCGTAATAAAGTTGTTACAATCACCATGCCTAATGGCTCTCCTCTGGTAGATGTGTCCTTACAGCCGTGCTTTAAGCGAAGGGGTAGTTGTTGACGTCAAAAAGGCCTGAAATGACTTTTGCGTGCCTGGGTCATCGTTAATCTCGAACCGTGTGCCCATGGGAAAACGGACATATGAATTTTGTATGTTTCGGCGCGAATAAGTACAACTCGATGGGAGTGAAATAAATGGGAGTAGAAACCCACACAGATGTGAGGACATTACAGCATGCTACGCTGCCAACTCGTAGGAACCCCATCGGCGACCGCTAGATATGGCATCAAATCGCTGGTTAAGAATTCAGTAGGCCATTGCCGGCGAACTTGGTCGTTGAGGTACTTGGCGATGACGCTCAAATGTTCGTCTTTGAGCCCAGGTACGGCCTTGCGAATCTCAGGAGCAACGGCGTCGATCACCTTTCTGACATACTCAACGGTAATGGTTGCGCCTGTGTCATCGCGCGCGCCCGTAATGGACCCATTGCCAAACTTGAACGCGGGCGATCTCTGCGGTTGCTGCGTCCTCCATAAGGTGGTTGAGGGGAATGCACCCATTGCCACCAAGCCATGCACTTCCATACGCGAGCACAGTTGAGACATTCGAACGAACACCCTCAGAAGTAATCCTTCCAGACACCTTTTTGTCTAGCAAGTCGGAAGCAGCGACACGAACATCCTCGTGCCGTACGTAGTACTGGAGAGTGGAGTCAGTTCAGTGTGTGATATTCGCAGAACAGTGAATACGAACTTGATTGGGGCCGACCATGTACTGATCGAAAATTTCGCGGGCGATCTTGTTAATCAGAGGATGGGCGATCCAAGTGCCATCATGGCCGTTGGTGACTTCTCGAAGCTTATCCACGCGGACCTTATTCATGGCGGCCTCATTTGCTTTCTCGTCACCTTTGATGGGAATTTGGGCGGACATCCCACCAATGGCGGCGACCTTGCGTCTGAAAATAGTCGTTAGGTTAACTTAACACTTTTCACCTTCGAGGCTCACTTGTGACAAGTTTGAATCAGCAAGCGGACATAGGCAGACATAAAGCCGACTTCCATTGTGACGTCCTTGCGGTCTGGAAGGATAGCATTCCTATCGGCCCGGCGCTTCTTGATGAAGCTAAAGATGTAGTCCCATCTATGATGCACGCAATGAGCTTCATGCTACCCGCAGAGTAAGTTGGCTGTCTTACCTGCCACAGTTCAGACCGGATGAGTGATTCCTTAGCTCGAAGAGAATCTCCTCCATCTGGAATGCAGCGGGTAGGGTTTCAATCAAAACTGTTGCTCTGATAGTGTTGTGGGGCATGCCAATGTAAGATTGTGCAAAGAGGAAAACGTCGTTCCACAAGCGGGCCTCGAGATAGTGCTCCATCTTAGGAAGATAGAAGTAGGGACCGAAGCCTCGCTTGACGAGCTGATCTGCGTTATGATAGAAGAAAAGTCCAAAGTCGAAGAGAGAACCAGAAATAGGTGCTTTTTCAACGGTCACACGTGGCTCGTCGAGGTGCCAACCGCGTGGCCGCACGATGAGGACAGCGGGACTTGGCGAAAGCTTGTATTGCTTGCCATTGGACTCAAAGTCAATCTGCCGGCGGATGGCATCGCGAAGGTTGACCTGACCCTCAATCATTGCCTTGAAAGTGGGCGAAGAGGCATCTATACCGATAATGGCATGGTCAGACGCACCGCATCGCAAGGAAGGAAGTTAAACTGTACCCTCGAAGTCAGCCATGAATGTCTTGGCACCACTGTTCAAGGCGTTTATGACCATCTTCCTGTCCGTCGGACCGGTTATTTCAACACGTCTGTCCTCTAAGCCCGGAGAGGGAGGGGCGCAATGCCAAGAAGGTTCAGCACGGATGTGGGCGGTCTCCGGGGGAAAGTCGAACGGTGCGCCTGCATCATAGCGTGCCTGAGCGGCCTCGCGGGCAGCGAGAAGGCCCTGACGGGTTGCATCGAACGTCCGATGGAGAGCAGCGAGGAATTGAAGAGCGCCTTCTGTCAGAATCTCCCCTTGAGCCTTTTGAGCAACTTGGGTGTGAATTTCTACGCCTGTAACCATATCGCTGTAGTTGGCGGGGGGGACAGGGGATGTACCCCCTTGGGAGCATTTGCATTTTATACCGGCCGGCTCTGCGACGTCATCCAATTCATTCTATCACATGCCCATGGTCGTTTGTTTCCCCGCCCGTCACGGATCTCCCTTATTTTCTCGAGGCGGGCCCACGAGCTGTTATGACACCGGTATATGTTTTGCTCATGCGACCAGATGCGGTGTTTTTGTGCGAATAGAAAGGCGCCTCTGTGCCATTGAATGGGACGTAGGAATGGACCGGAGACTTGGTGGCGTTCGTCACATGTGATATTTATTTCCCTTTCAGGAAGGCCTCAGATGAGCGAGTCCATGTTTGTTAGACAGTTCATTCGTCAATTTCAGGAGGCAAAGAAACCCTTTTTTTTTTTTAAGTTCAAAAGCTAAAAAGCTGATGGATATTCCCTGATGAGGTGGTGGCCCTGAGCACGGGTGAGGTGGAAGTGATGGTTGTACAGCGAACAGAGTTACGTCTCCTTTTCGTATTCGACTTCGAGATGCAATATCACAGAAAGACCACGTAACGTACCTAAGGGCCAGGTATGTAACAAAGGACACGTAACGACTAGTCGATAATCCGATAGATTGCTAACGTCCTGCGGGAAATCACAGTGTTCCACTGTGCACGCCGTAAACGCACCTTGAAAAGCAATCCTCCGCACTAAGATAATGTTGTCTTGTAAACTACGCAAACCCATGTACCCTTCAGGCGGTTGTCTCATGTCGAATGGAGTCTTGTAAAGATAGAAACACGGCATTTCCCACTTGACGTTGATAAAACGGGGGACGAGAATAACGTCAATGAGAAACGTGAATACGCTGGGACCTGGAACATCAGGAGTATAGTCGCAATTCGCCGTTAAAATAAGTCGCTTGGCAGGAGGACCGTCAATAATCGTTAGATGACCTGTTTGCAAAATACAATAAGTCTCCTGGGGACGTGTGTAGTGGAAATGACCCTTATGTGACCTGATTGCACAGTGTAGTCCTCGAGAAGATTGATAGTAATAGACCCTACTCGCAACATTCAACAAATAGGTTCCACACGAATAATCATCACTCACTTCTGGCTATATCCTGATTGGTTGTCCCTGTTCTGGGAGGTTGGTCCGATCCCAGTGAGCCACGACTTGGACTGGGTCCGCTACCACTGCCACTACCAGGGCCGCCAGGGCCGCCAGAACCACCATAGAACGCGATGGTTGGGATCATGGTGGTCGTTAAGGAGTAAACGTCCTGAAGAGTGGAACACTGCAATTCGGGCTCGTGTATGAAGCGAATTGAGCTGCGCAGCGTGGAACACAAAGGGCGGTGAGTTATATATACAATACTGGACCTCCGGCCCCTTCCCAGCTTTGGGACACGCCCTAGTAGCGTGTAGCGTGGTGGTGAACGTGGACGAACACGTGTGAGCTCAACAACCCCTGAGGCGATCGTCTGACCTCGCAGCTGCCCAATTTACTATCACTTCTCTGGACCGCCGTCCCTTTAGGAGCCGTCTACAATCCCACCCCCCCCATGTGGATTGTATATTGATCAGAGGCCGATTCCTTTCATGTTGTTCAAGCTGGAGTTGCCGATAAGCAACAAGGTTTTTGGCGCTTTGTGCGCACCTCGTCTTCCCTCGCCCGCGTAATCCCTGAGATTTGTGCGGGGTCTTGTGATTCTGACGGAATATTCTTGATCTTCGCCACGTTCAACCCAATCAAGCTTATGGGACGCTATCGATTATTTCAAACTGCGAAGTGTGGTATGCACCCATCGCCATGGACCTGGACGTTGTATTCCCATTGCAGGGTTACGCGATCGTGTCACTCTAGACTTCGAGGGAAGCATGGTTGCGTCCTGGGTATTTCTGGTGCGTGACCGTACCGCACGCCTTTCACCTGGCAACCTTGATGCTCTGGTGGACGTCTGCAATCCATTAGTCTCATCTTAGACTGAGACGATACTGAATGTACTGAACAGTTTGTTTAGGGTTGCAGAGGTATATGAATACAGCTGGATATGATATTACTGTCTAACTCCAGTTAGACGCTCGTTCGCGCGCGCGCGAATGTCCTTTAGGCACATCCTAGCTTTCCTGACATCCCAAAGACTGAAGCGTGAGCAGCTACAGCTCCAGCCCTGCGGCGCGACACTGACGGCAGACGCATGTGCTTAGGAAAATAGTCCTTGGGCTTCTTCGTTTGCGTAGTAGCCGCCAACTAGTTCGTAGAGATTCAATCTCTACAAACTGGATCCAAAAACTGTCACTGCGTCCCAGCACCAGTCTGGTGCTTACTTGGTCTTCATCAATCCTTCATATCACTGTCCGCCCTCCCTTACAACACAAAGACGATCCGCTGGGTTCTTGATTATGCCGTCTGTCCTGGTGGTACAGTCGTACCTCAACAGATGTGTTCTCCTTAATGCCAGGGCAATTGGCGCCGCTACGTTAAACAAGCGGACTTCCATATCTGTGTTCTTCATGAATGCGGACAGGAGCCTGGGTGTCGTCGTCCCCGTCGTCACAGGCATCTCGATTTGAGAGCATTGATGAGCTAAACTAGAACCGGCGCTGCACTGAACAGGCTATCACGGTTGCGCGTTATGATGATGCTATTGTGCCTGTGTTGTTGGCCCCTCGCGGAGCAGAGTCTGCAGTGGCAGCCACCAGACTTGGAGAGAGCTGCGTATGCATACGGGGCTCGGGGAATGGCGCGTGAGAGACGCCACGTCCGATGGGGCGGTTGGGCGAACATGTTGTGCGCGATGACGACGATGGAGGTGGGGTCAGTGGCGGTAGGGTTAGCGTTGGCGGTCGTAGTCGCGCTGGCCGTTGTAGGTGATAGCTCTGATGGTACAGCGATTAGAATTCCATTTCGAGTTGTAACAACAAACTCAACGGGGACCGTGAATCTAAATAAGGACACGTAACAACCAATCGATAATCCGACCTATCATTCCGAATGTCCTGCGGGATATTCCATTGTTCCGCTTGCACGCCACGTACTGCCCGTGGACGGCAAACCTCCGCAATAAGATGATGCTGCCCGGTAGCCGACGTTTTTCTATGCGCCATTCTGCTGGTTCTTCATAATATGGGCTCGAAGAATAATAAAGATCGGAACATGTTTTCATGTTGAAAGAACGAGGAACGAGGAGAACGTCAACGATAAACTTGAACCGGTTGCCGCCAATATCCGAGTCATCAGGTCGATAGCAATAGCAATTCGCCGTTAAAACAAGTCGGCTGGGAATGCCTCGAGTGGCAATATTAATCTGCTTCATGTAACCTGTTTGCCAAGTGGAATTAGCTGAGGTGTAGTGGAAACGACTGCTCTGTGACCTGTTCGCTGAGAGAAACTCGATCCAACATCGATATTCACACACTCTACCCGCAACATTAAAACAATAATTTCTACAACATGATATCACTCACCTCTATTTGTAAGCACCATGAAACGTCCTGCCCCCGTTCTGTTACCTTGCTGCCATGGGCCAATATTTGGGCCGCTCCACCTCCACCGCCGCCGCCGCCACCACCATTGTATATCGTGGTGTAGTTTGTCGTCATGGTGGCCGTTGAGGGGTAAAGGGTGGAACACAGATTCTGAGAGCTCGTATATGAAGCGGATTGTGCTGCGCAGCACGGGACGCAAGTGCGGTGAGTTATATATATACAATGCTGGACCTCCCTCCCCTTCCTAGCTTTGCGGTCCTTACAGCCAGACGCCTATCCCCACGCCTTAGTGGCGTGGTGGTAAACGTGGACACGAACACGTGGCTCAACGACTCCTGAGGCGATATCCGCGCCATCATCTGACTTGTTCCGAGTCATTCCGGACCTATCGACACAACGTTGTCAGGTTGAACGTGACGGAAGTCAGGAATATTCCATCAGAATCACAAGACCCCGCACAGATCTCAGGGATTATTACGGATGAGCGCAGAGCGCAGACGAGGTGCGCACAAGACACCAAGAACCTGGTCGCTCGTCGGCAACTCCAGCTTGAACAACATGAAAAGAAGCGGCCTCTGAGCAATCACAACTGTGCCCATGTTGGCACAACCCCCATGACAAGATGGGATCGTAGACGGTTCATAAAGGAGGCATGGCACTTGGCACGCACGGGGGTAAGTGCATGCGTATCGGTGATCCAAGTCGGCGTTGATGTTGGCCCAGATTTAGGGGAGCAGTCAGAGGAGATTGGGTTGCCGAATGCCGCGAGTTGGTGAGTCGTGGTGTTCTTATCAATCAAGGTTATTGGGGACGCCGTCGATCCAATCTCGAACTGCAAGGCGTGGTATGCGCTCATCACCTGGGCTCTGCTCTCTACCCGCGACACAACCTGAGCGCTGTATTCCATGGCCAGATTTGCAATGTTGCGCGATCCTCTGTCACCCTGGACTTTGAGCGCAGCATGCTCGCGTACTGTGTAGACACTTTCTCCCTCTCGATGGGTATTCTCATGGGCACAAGCGCCGTTATGGCAGTCATCGAGGGCGCAATAGGTATTTCTGGTGACCGTATCACACGCCTTTCATTACAGTGGCTGGCCTCAAGGCGATCACGACATTTTCATCTCGGTCTTCTTCTTTTCTTTGCCAGCATTAATATTCCTCCTCGGGCTACTGGTGGCGCTCTCGTGATCCTTGGCACATCCATGATGCCAAACGTGCGAGAGATCGACTGGTGTTAGGACATTAGAGATGCCATCCCGGCGTCCTTCACTATCCTCTGACCTATTAAAGCGCACCTTGTGTGGAAGAGAAAACAAACTTTGAACATTCTAGTATCACATACGGTGGCATCTCTGGCATATTATCGTCCACCTTACTTGACACTGTGCTTGCGCTCTTATTCGGACACCCCTCAGTCGGACACCCTGAATTACTCGCTCATTTTTTATTCAACTGCTACTAGACTTTGTACACTGTATCTAGTACCCTCTATCTACGTATCTATCAACTTCTTTTGACGAAAAACGCATTGTGTAGCGACATAAAAAATGCTTGTTTGTTACGCTGGGGTCACGCTTGCCAAGCGATGACATACCGTGACCGTCCGAATGAGGGTGTCGTGGCTCCTTCGTAAAGTAGGCAGTGATCGCTTCACCCGAAAACGGTCGTTATTGGCGAAAACGCATCATGCGTCGCGAGTGATAATATCGGACGCACTGTACATACTAGAAAGGATAGACGTACTCTAGCACTGCTGCATTTTATGTCCTAGGTGTTCATACGTAAAGGTACAGGATCCGTGACATACCCCTCGCTATGATTTCTGAGGTTTAGGCTTAGAACCATCTGAGCTGTCCTTTTCAGGGCTTAAATCCGTCGTCCCCTGTGATTGACGGGAATCTAAAAGACACACGATATCAATGACAGCACGTGTAAGATTGAAGAGAAGCTGGCTCACTCATAAATTCTTTCACCGCACCCTCGAACACTTTAATAACACGTCGACAGGCCATCTGCCAAACGCCACAACTGACGGAACCTGAAAAACCGAGTCTAATCAAGGCGCACCATTGAAAATTGTGATCCAACTCACCTGCGGGTGCAAATGGTAACGATAACCACCAAGTAAATGGTCCCAACCAGCCTGTTGGGAGGTAAAAGACGGGGGATCGGCTATACCACCACCCTATCGCGAATTGAAGGCCCGTGGTCAACATCCATAGGGTTGTGCTAAACTTGAGTGAGAACAACGATTTCGACGCGCTGAGCTCGGAATCTGTGCAGGATTCGAGAGTCAGTGACGTGAGGGAGATACGCGGCAGCATATACTCGACTGATTTTTTCCAAATCTGCCAGGCCTTTGTCAACGCTCCTCCGAAGTTTGGCCCATTTCGCAAACTGGTCCTGAGCACTGGTCTGCAGGAGCTCTGCCTTTTTCGACAAGATCTCTGACTTGAGCACGCCTTGGCGCTTTACGGTATTCCGGTTGAAGACTCGTCGGTATGCTGTCCACGCCTGGGTGCAGAGGACGCGTCAGAACCACCGAATCGATTGATGCGCACAAAAGAAATGTACAAAATGCAGGAGAACCGACTTTCCGGTCCACGAAACGAGCTCTGTGATGAATACGAGAGAAAATATCGTGAGGATGAGAGACATGGTGGATCCGGAAATGGGACACGTAGCGCGCCTACTACGGTAACCCCACCAGAGATAAGGGTTACTGGGTTTGTGTTACCCTGTGCCCCCTACAAAAGCGAGGTCATTGAGATCGATGACCGACTACGCATGTATATGTCGTCGTTGAAAAATGCTCCATTCAGATCAAAGGCGGCCTCTTCCTTCGTTAAGCGTGGCTCGTTCACCCACACCATTGACGCCCATGAGGACCGTCCCACCTAGCGGATCGGTTGCGGTCAAACGCATTACCTTGACATCCAAGAAGAATTGGTGGATGGGTGCGCCTGCAACGTGACATAAAATTAACGTCGGACTCATAGTTATATTCAGTGGAGGTCGATGAGGAGGAGAACAAGTCGAACGCTACTCAACCCTTCGCACCACCCCACACTGAACCCATTCTCAACGACTACGTTTCGCATTCCCATCCTCCTCCTCCTCCTCCCCCTCCGGCGCCAGCCATCCCATCCTCGCCAGCCTACAATGCACCGAGAAAACCCAGCGACATTTTCTCTTTTCCCACCCCCGCTGTTTATTCAGCTCCACCCAACCCCACGGCATCGCTAACGCCCTTCGCCCAGGGCTCCGCATCCGAGCTTTTCAAGTGCATAGTGAAAAAGCCGGAGTTTGTTCAGCTAGAGATCAACGACGAGATGCAAAGCAACGCTCTAGACGTCACTAATCAATTCCTTGCTGAGCTGCGTGTCTATAACCGTGTGGCGCCACATCGAAATATCCCCGTCTTCCTGGGCTGCCTCGACGGCGTCGGCATGGTTCTCGAATATCTGGAGGGAGGGACGCTTTACGACCATCTGAAGGAGTACGCGCCGCTGCCGCGCACCCGCTTATGTGACTTCCACAACCAGCTGCTCGACGCGCTCACCCATATGCACGCGTTCGGGCTGTCGCACGGCGACCTCTCGTTGCTCAATATACAAGTGGTGGAGAGGTTTGGGGACCTGACACTCAAGCTGATCGACTTTGGCCGGTCTGTGTCGGCCGACTCGGTGATTGCGCCCCCAGACGTCGACCCAGTTGACCCTTGGGCGCATGCGAACGCAGACCAACCTGAGCCTCACGTGGAGCAAATATTCCCGGGCACGCGTCCTTACTCGGCACCGGAAATTTTGCGAGGAGAGTGCCGTGACGCCCGACTTGCTGACGCGTACAGTTTCGGGATGGTCCTGGTGTGTTTAGAGCGGGGGCAACTCGTTGACGTGAAGCCCTGGGACCAGCGGAGAGACCTGTACCCCGCGGACCTTCTGGATGGATGTACATTATTTGGTGAAAGGATAACACAGTATCTAAGGAGATGGGATGAACGAAGAAGACTGTTGAAGGAGGACATGGTCGATGTAACGAATGCTTGACTTATGGCGGATGGTATGTTATGGTTTGACGATCAGCTCAACAGCTTATAACTGTGTCAAGGCCCTGGTTATACCCCGCGGGGTTGAACGTCCTCTATACGATGTAGTAGCTAAATACATAGCCCTACACGACGCAGGACATGAGGCAGTGTTCCTAGAGAACTGGATTGTCGAATATTGTCGCAAAATACCTCGTAAACAAGGCCACACAAGCACCTATCTCGTCTTGTCACACCGCGGACTCACCTTATGGCTTTCGTTCACCCTTCCCGTAGGGCCCTCGTACCCAAGGAATCCACGTCCGTTCCTTCCTCCGGCAGTCGTCTCCCTTCTCCACCTGCCTCTCCGCCGCACTCGCGACAGTCAAGTACCGACCGAACGCGCAACCGAAGCGTGGACAACCGCCGACGACGTAACGGAGACAAAGAATACAATGGTGACCGTAGTCGTGATTACAGGGGTCCACACTCGGAGCAAGACCGAGGTGACGAACGGCGACGTGACCGGGGGCGCAGTCGTGACCGCGAAGAGCACCAGGACAGAGACCGTCGTGAAAGCCGCCATCGCAGCAACGGCGACAGACACGACGGCCGCAGAGATGAAAGTGCCGAGGACAGCAGGTCAAGAGGAGTACGGCCTCAGGCAAACGATCGCTCTTCTGTCCGGGCTCCACCCCCTCCATCTAATTCTCACTCTGGGCGAGCAAGTCCCAGATACGATGACTACTCCCGCCGAGATCATTCTACTCCGCCGCCACCAAACCGTGACGACAGATACAGGCGGCCAGATACTCCATCCGAGAACGCTCCCCCTTGGCGTCACCAGGAAAACATGTACAGAAGGGATGGCCGGTTGGACGCAGGGCTTGACTATTTCGAACGGTAAGTAACTTCATGACTCGGCCTGTCAGAATCTCTCATGGCTTTTCCAGGCGCCGGCAGCAGCGTGTCAATAATACTTTCAGCATCTGGCCACCCTCCCCTCGTGCTCCTGCTCGGAATCTGTGCGCAATCTTAGCTCTACTACTCTCCTCAGGCACATGTAGCTAACTCATTCTCTGTAGGTCCCTAGAGCGAGACCCAGAACTGCGCAAAAGTCATAAACGAGATCGTTCCGCTTCTGTCTCATCCTTATCAACGGACAGTGAAGAGGACCGCAGGCGTCGTGAAAGAAAAGAACGCAAACGGGCGCGGAAGGAAAAAGACAGGCAAAGGCGGCGCCATCGACGCTCACGAAGTTACTCGGATGACGACGACGATGGAGCTCGTGAGCGCCATCGTGATAGCAGGAAGCGCAGTCGCGAGCGTCACAAAACTCGGTCACGAACGCGAAGCCCACGTCGCCGCGAAGAGTCAAGTGATGAAGGCGAGTGGGTGGAGAAACCCGCGCCTTCTGGCGTATTTGTCCCCGCCGTTCCCACTGCCGTTCCCGCCCCGAGCATTCCTTCGTCGTCTATAGCCAGAAGTGCCCCGAAGGATGCTATTGACGGTGACACATCTGATGAGGACGTTGGTCCACGGCCAGTCCAGGCGCCATCGACTACCAAGAAGCTCGATGAACGCGCGTACGGTGGAGCTCTCCTCCGCGGAGAAGGCAGTGCCATGGCCGCGTTCTTGCAGGATGGCACTGATGTGCGCATTCCACGACGTGGAGAAATCGGTCTTACCTCGGATGAAATCGGCAAGTTCGAGTCGGTGGGGTACGTGATGAGCGGCTCGCGGCACCGTCGCATGAACGCCGTGCGCATGCGCAAAGAGAACCAGGTTATCAGCGCCGAGGAAAAACGAGGAATACTAAAGTTGCAACAGGAGGAGAAACAGAGACGCGAGGCTATTCTGAGGGAGGAGTTCCAAGAGCTTTTGACAGATCGGCTCAAAGGAACATAAGACGCCAAAGCATCGTCATAAACTCTGATGATTCACACCTAACTTTTGCTGCAATTCGTAGTTCATTTCTCATTGCGCAGCTTGCTTGTTTTCTTCCCCCAATGTAATTAATGCTCATCAGACACTCCAGTGTGGAGCTTGCGTATAGGAATGAAACGACGTAGACAACTCTTTGAATTCAGATACGAGCGAGGTAACATCACGAAATACACAGCGAGGATCATTACAGTTCTTCATGAGTGGGTTTGCTGGTCAAGCCGACGAGCTCGACGTCGAAGACCAAGGCCGAGTTGGCTGGGATCACGGACCCAAATCCGCGCTCTCCTGAATTACGTGCGTCAATGCAAACGACAAATTAGAGGAATGGATCACAAACCGTATGCCTTGTCGGAGGGGATGGTAAGGGTGCGCTTTTCGCCGATGCACATCCCAACAAGGCCTTCATCCCAACCTTTGATGACTTGTCCGCGGCCAACTACATTAGAGGGAAGTAAGGGAGTTTAAGTTACGAGTAAAAAGGCACGAAAACGAGATGTACGCACGAGCCACAGGCAGAGGTTGGCCACGGTCGTGGCTATGTCCGAGTCGCTCGCCCGTCAGCGCGGTGATAGAGCCGAACAAGACACTTGGCGTCATACCTCGAGTCAAACTTCTTGCCATTAGAGAATAGCTTTCCGGTCTGCAGGCAGGAGGGAGTGAGGAGTGTGTTATTTTAGCACCCATACACCAAGACACGCAAACGTTCGATGGGTCTACGCACGTAATGAACCATGATCGCGTCACCGTTCTGTGCTTTGACCGTGCAGTCAGACGGCGTATAGGTCGTCTTAATTTCCAGCTCCTTGGGCGGTGATTGTTGAGCAGATACGAGTAGTCCAAAAACAATGACTGAGAACCACTGCAAGGGTTGCATTATGAATGTGGATGTTCGTAAGCGTGTGCGTGTGCAATGGACGCGATCACGGGTTGCCATTGGCCATATGATCGTGGAGATTTATTTCCGTGTTTGGGTGAGGCGCTCATGATTTGTCATCGATGGAGCTGTACAGTTCCTCGCATCACACGTAACTCTATTTTCCCTCCATCGACGTCGGTAAGCACAAGCACATCTTCGAATTCGGAGCAAGGTTCATAAAATGGTGCGTACTGGTCAAAACCTGCGGTTTCTGGAGGTGCTCAGCTGTCCGTTCAATTAGCCTTCGCAAAAGTCATTCCGCACAAAACGCATTCTAGCCAAAGCATCACGCCAAAACCGGTACGCTTGTTCGTTCTTCTGCGGTTAAATTGCATTCTCATGTTCTCATGCAGACCCATCCCTCAATGGTTCCGTCTAAAGACCGACACTAAGATCCAGGTACGTTCGTTGATTTGCATTGTCGAATCAGTGTCCTCGTGCCTCTGAAACTGACGTTCGCTGACACTGCAGTACAATGCCAAACGGCGTCATTGGAGACGCACGAAGTTGAACATATGAGTACATAGTAGAATTGATCAATATTCATGGCAAATCGCAGTTATCTCATTTCTCTCAGCATTGTATATTCTGAGGGTGCATCCCCCACCATGTAAAATTCTCTGAGTCGAGACCGATGGCCAATGTTTGTGCCAGTGGGCACAGACACCCCAAGGGAAACTTTGAACATGTATTCGTGTGATATTTGCTTTGGCAGAAGCCAGAGATATGGCCTGTTCCATAGCGTGGTATGTGGAAGCTAGGTGCCATTTCTTCCTCCAACACCAACACTGCAATGCAACAGGGGGGAAAAAATCAAGCATGCGCTAGCCGGGAGTCGAACCCGGGGCTGTTCATCACATTCACATGGGAATGAACAAGGTTACCGCTACCCCACCAGTGCTTACAATGCTGTGTACGACTCAACCGTTGAGACTGTATTCCGTTCGAAGTTCCAAGAGAGTAGGGCTTGCATTATTTTTCTCAACGATGAGCTGAATCATCTGTACTGCGCTGCAGTAAAGCAGCAGTGATGCGCGAGATTAGGATATTACTTGCGTGAGCCATTGAGAGCCAGGACAAGATTTGATTCTCGCACGGCCTACCCGTGACGATCTCGATTCTTTGAACCGCCACCACCATGGCGGACGTACCAACGCTCAGTATCACTCTTTTAGGTGCTGGTCAAGAGGTCGGACGGTCGTGCTGCGTGCTTCAATACCGAAATATCACTATCGTTTTGGATGCTGGCGTACATCCCGCCCATACGGGGATGGCTTCCCTGCCCTTCGTCGATGAGCTAGACTGGAGTACGGTAGATGCAATACTCATCACACAGTGCGCCTCCTTTCATCCTCCAAGTCGGGGAAAATAGGTTCAATGCTCGTTCAGCTTCCACCTAGATCATGCGGCGGCGTTGACGTACATCACTGAAAAGGTGCGGGAAGCTGCGCTCGATGGACGACATTTGCTCAAATCCTTTTTTTTTCATGTAGACGAATTTCAGAGAAGGAAAAGGCAAAGTTTACATGACCCATCCAACGAAAGCACTTCACAAGTTCATGATGCAGGACTTCGTTCGGATGAGGTGCGTTGCCGATGGACATTTCGCTTCAAGTTCTCTTATGACCCTTTCAGCAATTCCTCCACCGACGCCCTGATCTCACCCCTTGACTTGTCAATGTCTATTTCTTCCATTATTCCAGTCTCTGTTCACCAGCTGATCACACCCTGCCCTGGCGTGACTTTTACTCCGTACCACGCAGGGCACGTTCTCGGGGCGTGCATGTACATGATTGACATAGCTGGCCTCAAGGTTCTTTACACAGGTGACTATTCTCGCGAGGAGGATCGCCATCTCGTGAAGGCTGAGATACCCCCCATACGCCCGGACGTGCTCATCGTCGAGAGTACTTACGGCGTGCAAAGCCTCGAGGGGCGTGAGGAAAAGGAGCTGCGCTTTACCAACCTAGTGCACTCTATCATTCGCCGGGGAGGACACGTGTTACTTCCAACATTTGCGCTGGGGCGTGCACAGGAGCTTCTGCTTATCCTTGACGAGTACTGGAAGAAGCACCCTGACCTGCACAATGTTCCCATCTATTACGCTTCGAGCCTCGCGCGCAAGTGTATGGCTGTGTTCCAAACATATATCCATACTATGAATTCCAACATCCGATCAAGGTTTGCAAAGAGGGACAACCCGTTTGTCTTCAAGTACGTTCCTTAATCTTTCACCTGATCCCGCGTCATTCAATTCGATCCCAGGCACATCTCAAATGTACCTCAAGCTCGGGGCTGGGAGCGTAAAATAGCCGAGGGACCCCCCTGTGTAGTTCTTGCCAGTCCCGGAATGTTGCAAAACGGCACAAGCAGGGAACTCTTTGAACTCTGGGCTCCTGATTCTCGAAACGGCCTCATTGTCACTGGTTACTCCGTTGAAGGCACGCCAGCACGGGTGAGTCGCGCTTCATTTGAGGACTTTTTTGTAGTGTGGAGTTTTGGGGAGGAGGTATCTTCATTGTGTATATACATGAAGCAATGGATGTCATTCTCCCATCGCGTGTGATTCCTGAGTCTTTCACATCTTTGATGAGGGGTGCACCTGAGACCTTTGCTGATCACGTCCCACGAATAGGAAATCATGAATGAACCGGACGAGATAACTGGGATGAAAGGCAACACTATCCCACGCAAGATTTCCGTGGACTACATCTCCTTCAGTGCCCACGTCGACTACTCACAAAATTCCGAGTTCATCGACCTGATAAAGGCTCCACACATTGTGCGTTTTTCGCGCCCTTTCTCGCGCCATCCCTTTGACGTGCATCGTAGGTCCTCGTGCATGGCGAACAAACGGCCATGGGTCGCCTCAGGGCTGCGCTACAAGCCAAATATAAGAACAGGGACGAGGATATCAAAATCCACTCGCCCCGCAACCTCGAGACGCTGCATCTCACCTTTCGCCCCGAACGAGTGGCCAAAGTCATCGGCAGCCTTGCCGCAAAACCACCCCAGACTAACGACGTCATCTCTGGCTTGCTCGTGTCGAAAGACTACTCGTACACGCTGTTGGATCCCCGCGACTTGCGAGACTTTGCTGGCCTTTCAACGTGCGTTGTGACGCAACGCCAGACCATCGCTCTTGGCGTCGGATGGGAACTCGTGAGGTGGCACTTGGAGGGTATGTACGGCCGAGTTGAAGAGGGTCTGGATCAGAATGGGGTTCTGACGATGCGGGTAAGTTTGTTTATTTGATGATGGTTTTAGCAAGAAGATGGGGCTGATCTTCTGAGGGTGACATCAGGTGATGGGGGCGGTGGATGTGAAACAGGCGGCCGAAAACGAACTTGCATTGGAGTGGGATTCGAGCGCAGCAAACGATATGATCGCTGATTCGATCCTCGCCGTCATCACCGAGATTGACAAGAGTCCGGCATCGGTAAAATGTATGATCCCATGTAGCTGCATCTGTCTGTGCATAGCTCATAACCTAATCTCGGTATCTAGTGACGGTTGGAGGGCAGAAGCATCGACATGACCACGGGCATCACCCCCATTCGGACCACGACTACAAGCATAACCCGATGGTCCGCATCCAGCGGCTGGGCATGTTCCTTGAAGCCCATTTTGGCGAAGTTGAATACCATGAATACCACATGCCGGAGGAGGATTCGGAGACCGAGCAAGAGGGATTGGTAGCATCACAAGGCGAACCATCATTTTTGATCCAACTGGAAGATGCAGAGGCTCGAATTAATCTGCTTTCCATGGCACGCTCTCTTGCCGTTCGCTATATCGTACGTGTGATCGCTGACATCTCTATGCACAGACGGTCGATAGCAGCAGCGAGACACTGCGGAGACGTGTCGAGGCGGTCCTCGAGATAGCACTGTCCGCCGTGAGCTCGCTCAGCGAGTCGTTCATGTCCGGCGCGCCTGAGGAGTCCTCAAGAGGTCATATTCAGGGACCAAAAGGAGATACTCCTATGTCAGATGAAACGGGGAGATATGAGGAAGAAGCTGTCAAGGAGGATGGAGGGAACGTGTCAATGGGTGACGAGGAAGAGAACTCGAGGGATGAAAACCCAAGGAGATGATTGATGCGAGATACAGTATCACGATGTCACTGACACTGCCAAAGATGACGATAGAGACGCTATAGGCTATACTGTTCTCGTAAATTCAAATCAAAAGATCGGCAAGTGCCAAGGAGGTCGACGACGACGGGTTGCTCGACGTTACGGACAGCCTCGGCGCTCTACTCTTCATTGAAATCCTCGGAGCATCGTCTATTGCGCCGGGTCACGTCCATGTTTCGCAGCACCACGACACCTCGCTCTCCCGTGCCACCGTCCTCGTTTCCGTCTGGGCTGCACCCAAACGCGTCGCGAGGGGACAGGAATGGGACCCGCTCTGAGAGCGGGACGGCGAGACGGACGTCCCGGGTCGAGATGAGCTTTGAACAAGCGCTGCAATCCGGGGGGACGATGGTGATCAAGGAGGGGATTGACGTTGATGGGCTAGGGGAGGAGGTGTCAGCCTTGTCCCCACCCACGTTCTCTCGACCACAAAGTATGATTCAGCAAACGAGCATGCCACCTCCCACGCCCAAACGCTCAGCCCCTTCTCCCTCTCCACCCTCTCCACGACCTCTCGTCTCCGCCTCGACCTCTTCATCATCTTCCTCCGACGACCTGTTTTATGACGCTGAAGACCCTGACTACCAAACAAAGCGCCGTTCGATGTACAGGTCCCAGGGAACCGCGAGCAGTCCCGATCTCGCCACCCTCGTCCGCAAGGCGAAGCAAAGAGGGAGCATATTACCAACTCCACTTATGAGCAAGGACAGACGTCATGAAGCTGCACCGCCATTGCCTCCTGGTCCCCACGCGCCCTCGGACCCGCGACCACGCCACAGGTCCTCCACTTCATCTTCTGGCAATATCGTTTCCCCAGTCGCCAATTCGTCGGCCATGGCGAAAGCCAAACTTCAGAAGTCTCGAGCGTCCGCCGGTCCATCCGGCGGCACCGACGCGGTGCCCACGAGCGCGAGTCGTGCCGAAGGGAGTATCAAGGCAAGCCTTAGGACGTATCTCGTGCATGCAAGTACTGACAGGTACTCAGAACCCAAAATCTTCCGTTCGGCAGAAGACAAGTGCGTTCTTAGGCAGGATGCTCGGTCAAAACACAACCCGCGAACGTTCGGTACGTCGTCGTGCCATTTTCGTGGCCATAACGTAACGCCTCTTTTCGTCGCAGAAGACCGATGCGACCTCCCCATCGAAGCGACTGGGACAAATACCTCCGCCCTTGCCGTCCTTCCCGACTGGCCGTACTTCTCCTGCCCCATCTCTGTCTTCAGAGGCTAACCCGACATCGCCCCGACTAACCCCCATCCTGACAGCATCAGATATGTCAAAGCCGCTTCCTCCTCTTCAAACTGAAGCCACGGACGGAGGTGAGAGCGTTATGTCTATTCATCCATCACACGTAGTCATCGAGCTTGGACAAATTTCAGGGTTGTCTCCCCGCCCTCGCCCTCCCTCCCCTATTCGGACCGTGCGCGCCCGTGATGCCCTGACGCCGGTCAGGCCATCTGGTCACGGCAAACGACGAAGCATGTCTGTGGGCGAGGTTGACCTCAAGAGAGCCACGACTTCCCCTTTGACACCCTTACCACTGCCTCCCAACAAGCGCAGTGAGGAGTCAACGGGCTGGGACTCCACGATACGCGGTATTCTTTCTGACTTCAAGGGAGAACTCTCACAGTTCGACAACAATACCATCGCAACGTCAGAGTCCTTGGACCTTGGTGTAACGTCAGCGTCACGTCAGGGGTTAGCCAGACTGCGGATTCGGAGCGCCGAGCCGACCGCCTCAACTTCGACGCAAGCGAATATCCGACAGGCCACTTCATCTCCTCCCCCTAATATGAGGCCGAATCCGACCATCGTTGCCTATGCACCAGACACCGACGAAAGTGGCGCCCATCGAGCCAGCATGGAACCTCCAGAGGTGATTGTGGCAGCTCGCCCAGTCCCCCTGGTTGGCGGAGCTGCTCCGCGTGGATTCTCGTATTCGCAACGGTCATACCCCACTGGGACTATCCGTCCAATGGGCCCACGCAGCGCATCGAGTGCGCATCCGCCATCGGAAGCGCGTGAACGCCTATTGGCGCACCCCCGCCCTACGGCGTTCAGCTCGGAACCGTCGTTGGTTCCCGCTAACGCAAATTCTGTCTCCCCGCCTCTTTCTACGCTGTCGCAACAAGATCTATCCACGAAACCGAATCCACCATTTCGTCGATTACTGTCTAATAGGTCGGCTCCTACAGACCCCGAAGAGCTCGAGGCTCGTGCTAAGGAGTGTGCGAGGCGTGCTTGGGAGGAAGACGGGGAATTTTTGGCGAAGGAGAGGATTGCCGAGTGGCTCGGTGGAATGTGGGTTCTGACTTGGCCGACTACACGTGTTCCTCACTGATTCGTTCATACAGCGGCAGGGTAAACAAGGCTGCGCTGCGTCACTACATGGACAACTTTGATTTCTCTGGGCTAAGACTTGATCTAGCCTTCAGGTGCGACATTCACACCTGATTGGCATGAGTTTTTAACCAGTTCGGTTGCAGGCGTTTGTGTGCCAAGCTGTTTCTCAAGGCGGAGACACAGCAGGTGGACCGAATTCTTGAAGAATTTTCTAGACGCTATTGGGATTGCAACCCGGGTAGTCTGTTCGGTAACCCCAGTAAGCCTTCCTCATCATGGCTGCGCTGGCTTCCGTTTATGGCTTTTTCCAGGCGTTGTCCACGCAGTGGCCTACTCGCTTCTTCTTCTGAACACAGATCTGCACGTCGCCGATCTCACAACCCGCATGTCACGCGGCCAGTTTGTTCGCAATACGCTCTTCACCATCCAAATGCAGCTCCGGCCCAATCGTTCTGCCCAAGGCTCCACCTCAGACCTCATGCAAAGCGAGCGGGACGGGGAGAGTTTGCGCGGAAACGGTGACGAAGGGACTGACGTTGGTGCAAGCACTTTGCGTTCGCAGATCAAGCGCAGTGACAGCATCAAGAGTTGGAACAGTATCAGCCGTGATGCCGCCCTTGCCAATCTTTTCGTCGCGTCTCCAGTCGCTGGGAATACTGCTTCTCTGCCGAATGACAGCACCGCATCTGTACCGGCATCGACGACTAGTGCTACGGAGGTGAAGACGCCAAGTACACTTGTGTCATCCGTCGTCTACGACCGTAACTGGGAGAGCGATATGGAAGCTTTGCTCAAGGTAGGGCGTATCCTAATGAGGTATTCGCTTGACTTATGGTTGTTTCAGGACATGTACAATGCGATCAAGAGTCAGCAGGTTCTACAGCCACTCAGTTCGCGAACGTCGATGTCGTCCTTAACCCCCACCGGTCCAATGCGTAATCGCAGCTTACGAGTGCAACAAGATCGTCTGACGTCTCTCAAGCGGGGTAGCATTCGCGGTATCCAGTCTATCCTTGGGGGACCGAATGGTGTGAGCCCGTACAGCAGTAACAGCAGCGTCGATGGCCGTGCTAGCCCCGCTCCAAGCTTCGCCGCATCCGCTCACGATGTGCGTATTCACCTTTGCCATTTGACAATAACTTGACAATACCACGACAGAATATTCAAGGCTCTTCAATGTCCTTGTTAACACCCGCACTTGGATTCGCCTCGAACCTTTCATACACAATTATACGTGAGACACAAGAGGACGACGATCGAAGCGAGCGCAGCGATGACTCGGCGGATACTACCATTAGCATCACCGATGAAGAACTCGCGCTCCTCGGTCCTCCATGGGCAAAAGAGGGGATGCTGTGCCGTAAACAATATAATGAATCCGCCGGCAAGCGGGCGAAGAGCAAGGCTTGGATGGACGCGTTTGTTGTCATCCAAAAAGGGGAACTCAATATGTTCACTTTCGGCAACCACGTGATTGATGGACAGCGCGTAGTTGGCGGTGGAAATTGGCTGGTCTGTCTTTCATTTATCACACGAGGTCAGGGCGTAAATTAACATGACCCACGTTCGTAGGAAACCGCCAATCACGTTGGCTCCTTGCAGCTTGCTCATTCACTGGCTCACGCTCTACCTCCGCCGGGCTATAATCGACAGCGCCCATATTGTATGGTGCTGACTCTTGCAAGTGGAGCGGTATACTTCTTCCAGGCCGGTACAGAGGAGCTCGTCAATGAGTGGGTGCAGACATGCAACTACTGGGCTGCTCGGCAAAGCAAGGAACCGCTCGCTGGTGGCGTCTCTAACATGGAATATGGTTGGAACCGCGTAAATGAAGTGATACAGCACGGGCGATCGATGTCAGACGACGAATCGGTCCGCATACGTGACTTCACGGACAACGCTAGTATCCGCAGTGGACGCAGCAACCACAGCCGGTTCAGCCGCAAAGAAATCGCAGCGACCATGCGCATTGCCAGTTCACCGCGGTCGGACCGTACGAATATCAACGAATGGAAGCCGCCGCTCGCGCCTTCCGTACCGAGCCCGCATGACGAAGAGGCTCAGCTCGAGGCGCTCAAGAAGCACGTCGCGGTGCTCATGCAAGACCTACAGGAGCACAACGAGCTGCGTGGACCGATGATGTCCCTGGTAAATCACCCCTTTCCCTATCTACTCCCCCCCCCTTTTTTTTTCTCTCTCCGGTGTCGGCTCAGCTCTGATAACCCATTGCAAATTCCTTTAATTCCGCAGTACCCCTCGCGTTCGCAGAGCGCAGCAAAGGCGCTCGGCAATTGGGAGAGGAGGTCGCAGTATCTGCTCGCCGAACACGTCAAGTACGAATCGTACGTCGACTCGCTGCAGGCGGCCATGACGTTGCGGTTCAAGAAGCGCGGCGAGAAAGCGCTGGAACGCGCGCTGCGCGCCGACGCCGCGCAGGGCTCCTCGCCCGCGGCTAACACCAACAACAATAACAATAACAATGACAATAATAATTCCACAGCCAAAGCCAAAGCCACAGCCAAGACCAAGACCAAGCACAAGAGCCATTCAAACTCAAAGTCGAATCATCGAAAGAACGCGCCCGAGAGCGAGGAGCCCTCGCCCGTCGCGACTGTCGGATCACCTCTGGCTTCGAGCGTGCGCCATCGCCGAGAGCTCGCGCAGGCCGAGGCCGACGAGGAAAGCGACACATAATTCTTTTCGTACGCCATCCAAGGTTAATCAACCCCCTCCCGCATGGGACGCGATATCCATATCCATATCCATTCTATCCATTCCCGCTATTTGTGCTTCGTCGTGACGTTCCTGGTCGGTGAGTTTTATATATACCATTTGCTAATGATACACAAGTACGTCTTGCTTCGTGATACCCATTGATTCATCCACTCGTTCGTGAAGGTAGAGAGATATTGAAGGCGAAGGAGGGGCATCACGAGACAAGAAAAGGAGACGGGTTGCCCAAAATCGCATAATAGATTGAGCAATTCTACAGTATCCAATTAGCTACTAACAACGTCAGTCGTACATCACCGTCATCGTCATCATCATCATCATCATCGTCTGGCGCTCCGGCGGAATGAGTGACAAGCGGACAGGGACCGGAAAACGGCGAGCCCCTTCTATCATAGTATAGCAAAGAGAAAAAAGGATACAACAAAGGGGAAGGGAACATGGGGGTGTAGATAAAGTGAAGGAAAAAGGAAGCGGGGGAGATTAATTGCCGCTCCCCCACCAGACGTCGTGAAAAGGCGTGAGATTAATTCACTTCATGTCCCTGCCTCGGCAAGCTTGCGCACTAAGGTTCCAGTCCCCCCCGTAGATGTCCGTCTTTGCCTCTTAAGGGCCAATGATCCTACGACGGCTGCACTTCCGCCTCCACCTATCCGACTACCGGGGGACAATCGAGATCCCGGGAGGGCGAGCGGTGTGTTGCTCGTCGTCGACGAGCGGGGTCGCGTTGAAGATGAAGCAAGCTTTGGCAAGACAGAGTTGTTCTTGCGAGTCCCTGAATTTGGTGCGCCAGAAGCTCGGTTCCTGAGAGATAAGTGCCGAACCCATAATGAGTAAGACCGCCGCTCGGGTGCGAGGGGGCGAGAGATAGGGCGCACCGCTTCTTTATCACGTCAGTCTTGAGCGATAGCGGTCTGACCACACCATGCAATTTCTGTAAATCAACAGATAGCAGTTAGCTCAATTCGGCGCCTGTAGATAAGGGCACCCCTACATAAAACAGGCCGCATGCGTTGCCTAGGGTAACAAGCTTTCAGCCCTGCACCTGCAGATTCATGCTCGACGAATTCACTTACACAGAGGCTGCCCTTCTGGATCCCTTCGCCATAATGGCGTGTTCGTCGTTTGGCAATTCGTGCAGACGGTTGGCGATGTCTCCCCATCTTCACTCTTAGGGCCGCCGCCTCCTGCTACAGAGGTAAGGTCAGGGGTGCTCGTCGAGGAGCGCAACTGCGCAGTTGGAGGCGGGTCATGACCAGCAGACGACTTCTTCCGCGCAATGGTCGAACGCACGACAGCGTCCTGAATTCGTTTCGTCGATGAAATCTTGCGAACACCTTGGCGGATTGACGAACCCTCGGCAGACGGAGGTGTTGATGCGGAGGAGGCATCGCGAGGTTCGGGAGAAGCGGCCGTGCTTGAGGCGAACCCGCCCCACCCATCGCTGGACGGACTAGGGTGGAGACTGGAAAACCCATTTTCTCCGTGGTCGGCAGGTAAGATTTGAGTGGGGTCCACGTGTGTGAAGGGTTGATGCGATAGGGTCGCGGCTTCAACGCCATTGGGATACATGATGCCCATCAAATTCGGGTAATCCATGCCGGAATCATCCACTCCCATATCCAAGCGCGCGTAGTTCTCTGCTACGACTGCGGATGCTGCTGCTGCTGCTGCAGTAGATAAACCGTCATTGGGTGCCAGAGGTGGGCTCGTGTGTGGTGAGTACGAATTCGTGGTTAGTGCAGAATGCGGATTGTCGTGATATGGGGGAACGTGTCGGGAGCCGTCAATCGCAGTGAGGATGGACGGATAATCGGGAGAGAGGGATTGGGTTGTATGCATGTCAAATAACCCGTCGTATCCGGGAATCGTGAAGCTAAATGTCGAGGAGGGGAATGAACCGTTGGGAGAGTGGTGAGAAGTCGGTTGTGATGAGTGTTGATGGGAGAGCGAGAACCGGTTTACGATATCTGATGATTCGACTATGGGCAAGGAACTATGGACACTAGGAGGATCAGCCCGAAGCATGCTTTCAGCATGAGGGGCATCGGCTGGACGTTTGGTTCCTATCAGGGTTTCAAGTGACTGGGGTCGACCATTAACCTGATGCCTTCCTAATATACCGGCCATAATACCGTCCTTTGAAACCGTGTGATCGAAGCTCGTCTTACGCACGTGCCTGGGGAATGAGCGCTGCTCCAACGGCGCAGCTTCTGACACTGGTGGTCTCGACAGCCCATGCGCTCCGAAGGAAGGCAGCGATGAAGGGTGACCCGCATATACGTGCAAGGCCGTCGAGTGATGATGGTCAGGAGGGATGGGATAAGAGTACCGTGGCCCGTGGTGAACGGTGGAGAAAACTGGGGAGTGAGGATGGTCGGTGTGCTCGTGAAGGGTCGGAAGGGGGAACGTGTTATGAGTGGTCGACGAGGCGGGACTATGCCGACTATGGCCGATAGGGAGGTTGGGAGTAGCAGAGGAGACGGAGATCGGGGAGGTGAGGTCCAACTTGTCACCAACTGAGGGTCTGAGTGGGCCGTGCATATCAAACGGCTTCGAGTCAGATGGGTGTTCAAGAGACGGAAAGGCGAAGCGTTCGGGGTGCGATAAGACGTTATCGAGTTGTATCCCCGTTGCTTGTGGAGGACGGGACCTTGAGCGGCTAGTTGGTCTCCAGTCCATGGGAACACGGGATCGAGATCGACTCATGGCCCTCCAGTCCATTGGAACAATCTCGCTACGGCTGAGGAGTTAATGCGAAAATAACACCCTGCACCAAAGATGACGCCACTCACTCGTCGTCTTCCGTGCTATCTTGGTTCGCTCCATCAAACCCGACCACACTCACCTTTGTCTTCCCTTTATCAATCCGACGACCCCGTGCCTCCCCAATTTCCACTCCCACTCCCTCATTCTCCTCAGGCTCCTTCTTGACCCGTACCACAACTTGTTCCGGCTCCGCAGCCTGTCCTCCCTGTTTCGTATCATCGTCCTTCCTCTTCTTTAAGGTCAACGCCATCATTCGCCAAGTCAGGTTCTCCATGCGGTGCGCGTGCGGCAAGTTGGCCTTGGTCCGGGTGTACATCTTCCAAACTTGCGTCGCAAGCGGATCATCCTTTGCTAGTTGTTCTGGGTTACATTGGCTAGCGTCTATCGGTGATAGCGCTATTGACTGCAGGTCAGGCGAGCCCGAGAGGACGGGAGAAGGAAAAGTGCTCGCGCCGTCGGTCCCGGGTCGAGACGCGAAGAGGCTATCTGAGAGAATATCGCTGTACATGGAAGAGGGGTCTGGGCGAATGCTGCCTCCGGGAGACTTGGGTGAGTCCTTGAAGCTCGGGATATGCGATGTTCCTTGGACCTCGGATAAGGATGGAGTTAAGCCATTCCCGACGGATGAATCGTGTGACATCGTCAGGGTATGGTACGGTGCGTACGGTTCGATGTTGGGTGTCGATGGGGAAGTTGAAGTTGGAGACATCCACAAAGTTGGGGGCAAGCCAGCATTTGATCGGCCAGCTGTTATACCAGGATTAGATCCGAAACCGGGTGTTGTATAGAAAGGTGGTAAGTATGTTGATGAAACGGCGGACCCTGGGTGTGCCCTAGGGTGAGAACGGGAGAATGAAGCTATTTTTATTGCGAACGATTTACCTGCAGAACCTTGTCGTGAATGCGTGCCAACATCCCCATTATGCTTCCCATCTGGCAGACCATTGTGGCTCGTATTCCTTGTACGGACCGCCGGAGAGGAGATGTCTGTTATAATGGGGTGCCGCGACTTTGGCTTGACGCCATGTGATGGCAATGCCGCATGGCCGGAAAGGATCGGCTTCTGATATGGATGCAATGGCGAGGCGAAGGAGTCGCTTGGACGATCTTGTTGGGAACCCTGAGCGTCCTGCGAAGGGAAGGACGTTTGCAAGCGTGAAGGCGATGCAACGTTCGATGATAAACCGTTTGAGGTTCCAGCAATGGGTCCGAGGACACCCGTCGTGGCTAGGTGGGCAAACATCTCCGGGTTCAAGGGGGAAGAAAAAATGTCGAACCAGTCCGGAGTGTGAGATAGAGATGGAATGCTGGACTAGAGAGAATGTAAGAAAGACGGCACGCAACGGAAGATTATCGTCGAAAATTGATCAGATGCGCACATGATACGAAGTTGGGAAATCCGGGGATGCGAGTTGAGGAGATAGTAGCCACGGTGAGGAGTAGGATTGAGAAGATAACGAGGCGGAGAGGTGAGGGCTATGATTGGCTATGCCATTCGATGGAGATTGGGTTGAGAGTGCTGTGATGAGGGTTGGGCGGGGGGTGGAAGACCAAGCAGGCTTTGGAAGGTCATCTGTGGCGCTGCTAGGTCGCACTGGAGCAAGCTCCATAGATAAACGCGCTCCTACGATGACGGATCGAGGCCTCGGGGGGGAGTTAAGAACGATGGAAAAAGTGCCCACTGAAGGTACGAGGATGACCAACCGGTGCTGGATGGATGGGATGACAGGATGGCAAAGTGATATCAGGAAGAACAAGTTGGATGCGATGCGCTCTTCTCGAGGATATGAACCGTTGGAGGGGACGAGGGAAGACGAGGGAAGGGAAAGGGGCAAAGCGGGTGAACGGCGTGAGCGGAGTGGCCGAGATCGCGCGGGCCGTATGCGACCTGAACCTGGCCTGATCTCACAAATATCAACGACCAAAATAACAGGAAATCGCGAGAAAAATGCGCAATTCACATGTAAGGACTGATCTCTCACGCCACCCGAGGACCTGTTCCTTAGATCTGTTCATCATCGGAATTCCGCTTCCTCGGGCTGTGGATCATCAATTTACGCCTTCCGTTCTCTCTTTCTCTGAAAAACTCGCTCCTCCCCAGTACAGTCTAGCATCCCAATGCCGCCCTGGCATCCCCACGGACTCTCCCCCCTCATAATCTTACCCGAAAGGCCATCTTCCCTCTTTCGGCCATCCTTGCTTCTTCGCGCGGACGGAACGACTCCTTTCTGCCTGCGGACATGACTTCTCGCCTTCGATGAAATCCACTTCCCCTTCCGCTCTCCCGATCTCCTTTTCCGGCTCCGCCACCATCACCGTATGCCCTCCGATGGTGCCGTTCTCCGGCCGGATCCAGCGGCTCTTCCAGCTCCCAACACGCGTACTCTTGCGCGCATGCCCAGACAGCCACGGTCTCTGTGTCAGCTCATGACCCCGCTTCCCTCATCATGTTCATTATCGTAAGTTGTCAGGGTTGACTTCTCGCAGCGCAGAACGGATTCTCCCGGCGACGAGGCGGCGGCGGCGGCGACATCTCTAAGTCGTGCCCACTCTTATTGGCAGGGAATCTGTCCATTTAGTACTACATATTTCAGGGTTAATGCAAATTGAACGTAGTTTGGTGGCGGCTTGGCGTCGACACTCCCACGGGACGTACATCTGTGCTTCTGTGAACCAAACCCTTCTTCGACGCCTGCCGCATGCAGTATCGTAGACGCACCCACTCGAGCCTCGTGATGCGGGTAGCGCTCACACAATACAATTAGCGCGCTTCTCTGTCTCCTGCAGACACTGATCCTTCTGGCCGGCACCAGCACCGGCACCAGGAGCGAAGGCACCGCCCATTCGACAGTTCTCCAAAAAGAAACCACGAGCGCCCCCCCACTGCGGGTGACTAAGTCGCTTTTGGCCTCCAGTCGTACACATGACCATGCAACCAAGTTGTCCAACCTTGCATCGTTACGGAAGGGACCCTTGTCAACTGCTACCGAACGCTAGGCGGTTTTCCCTTCGTGCGAATGGAATTCCCCCTGAGGGGCAAAGCTACCCCTTTTCTCTCCTGGCGCAACCAGCCACATTTACCACGTTTACTAGGCGGGTGTGTCAGACGGGACGAAATGGAAATTCCCAAAATCCAAGCTTGCTCCATTTGGCCCGTACGTACCAAACCGGCGGTCGAGCTGCGGCTTCTCTCCATGGCCCCGTGCCCTCCCCCCATTTCCTTCTCGCAAAAGGCGCACGTTTCTAAACTCTTCGTTCCTGGCCAACTTTCTTAGGCCGCCGAACGGCGGTGGCAACCGCTCCACGAACGAGGGTGCTTTTTGGTTTGCGGTCTGGACCGGCGCGATCCTTGGTTGGGCAAACGTCCTGGGCCCTGAAGGCACCCACAGGATGGAGAGCCACTGAAATTCGACGGACCCACGCCCGAAACAAAGCCAATCCACACTGGCTTCCGATGTTTTTGCGGAGAGCCAGTACTGTAATCCTTCGTTGCCGTCCGTGTCAGATTGACGTGCTTTTGTGCCCCGTAGAAGCGCCGCAGATATCGGTGAATAGTGTAACGGTAGCTTTTTTTCTTTTTGAAGAATAGGATGTATCGCGGCAGCATGAGAGTGTGCGACGATGTGGCTACGATTGTACAACTCGATACTTGAACCCGAACGTGCTTTGATGACTACATCATCTGGGTGTGGCGCTGGGTGCAAATATCTCCATGGCAAACCACCCGGCAAACCACATCAGCAAAACTTCCATTAGCTTGTTTACTTGTCAACTTGTACAAGTAGACAAGTATAACAAGCTATAGTACCCAATTTGCACATTTCAGTCATTTGTACAGCTTTTTGTCTTACTTGTCGCACTTGTCCACTTGTGACCATAAGATGGTAAATGCACTTGTGGTAAATTCTAGGTTACTTGTGATCTTGTTGGCTTTTCCACTTGTACAAGCTTGTACAAGCTTGTACAAGTTTGTACAAGTCAAAACAAGTTTGTGGCAGGTTTCCTGATGCACCTAAGACGACCGGAAGGGAATAAGTACAACGGAGCGGATCATGTTCCTAGAATACAATACACACATCATTGTTGAGTTCCCTACAAACTTGTCAGGGCCGTGTCAGACGCAGGCTCAGCAGCATCCCAGCGCCTCGCCTCACAAGTTGGCGGGAGATCCTCGGCGCCGCATGATTGTCCCTTTTTCGGCAATCGCTTTCCGATCAAAGGCGGACACCCGACCCGACCATTGACTTGTCGAACGAAAAATGCCCGTCAATCAGCGCTTCCACCGCGATCTTGGATCTCTGATCTCTCCGCCCGCGTACGATCTAATCACCGTCACAAAGTTCATTTCGCAATTTACAGGAGCTTCGACGACGACGACGACAACCGTATTACATATATATTTACCCATTGGGGGAGCCCTGGTATATGAACCAAAGGAGAGAGATCGCGGCGCTCTGCTGACAGTCGTCAAGAATCACCGTTGCTGGGGCCATCTTTTCTCACGAATGGACGGCCTCCGAGGGATCGGACGTCGTTCCGCCTCCGGCCGCGGAATCGCTAGCGGAATTGTCCATCGCACTCCCATTTTGGGACGCACGCTTAGTTCCCTCGTTCCACCGCCAGGCTTCGATGAGCTCCCCGCGGCGCCAAGCCGTAAAAATAAAGGAGAGGATGCAAGCAGGGCTATTTCCATTTCATTCGGGCCGTTCATCATTCAGCACGCGATATAACGAAAGGCTAGCTGGGCGTACCTGAGGTATAATAGCGCGGGTTGCGCGGCGTGAAATAGGTGCATGACTGTCATCGTGATGGCGAGCCCTGCCACGTAGGCAACGAGAGAAGCGACGAAATATGGCTTCGTGAATGGTCCGGCCGGCTTCGCCTTGGCGTACCGAAAATAGTCGTAGCGCAGGGCCAGGGAAATGAATGTTCCAGGAACGACGATGTCACCGAGACCGAGCATCATCGTCCCGTTTTCCATGGAGAACCCGGCGGACTTTGGCCACAGAATTTTCATCGGAAGGTCAAGGCTGGTTGCCACGCTGACCATCTATAGTTTCCGTTATGGTGCCTTCCACCGAGCGCGACCGTAACGGCAGATATGACGTACCACCTTGGTTCCAAACACCCACCAAATATCGTAGAGAAATAGGCCCGAAAGAAGGATGCTCCCGGTCTTGAACGAGTCAACTTTGAGCGTCGACATCCCTTCGTGTCCAAAAGACAAGGCAAGGATGTTTGTGAGGAGTATGGGTTTCGTCGGCCCATACCAGAAGGCATACAACACGGACGGAATCGCCCCGAGTGCCGTGAGGAAGATCGAAGGCGTTCTGCATGAGAAGGATAGAGCCTCTGTCTATCATGAGCTTCGTCCAAGCTGGAGAGAGGGATGGCGCTCACGAAATGTCCTTGACCTGACCTTTACACGGTGAGTAGTAAATTGGTTCCAGCGTTTTGTGCCCAATGTAAATGCGACCAGACTAATGAGGGACTAGGATGGGACAATCAGAAGACGCGATAAGCCTGCACATGACCAGAGATTACACGGGGTACACTGTACAGCCCAGTGAGAGCAAAATAAAACGACATGAGCCAGTTGAGCCATTCCTTCCCAAGGTATTTGATGATCAGGAACAAGCCAACAAGGAGTGCCGAACCTAGCTGTCACGCGCCGCGAACTTCAGAAACCCGCACGCACTGAAGAACCGAGAAATGCACCGACCAGCGGGAATAACCACGCGTCCTTAGCTGTCACCCGGCCAGACTCATCCTCGTCCTCGAGGTCAGCCAAATCCAAGTGCTTTGCATGACTCTTCGACTTCGACTTCTGAGAAAACACGACACGCCAAGCGCGCTCGACACAATTAAACAACGATTCGTCGCCATCTGCAGCGGCAGAAGGGAGAGACTAACTGGAAGGCTTCCGAAGGACCCTGCGTAGATGGAAGTAGTCGCGGTGGTGATGAGGCCCACGTACGCGAACAGGAGATCGACGTTCAACCCGTCAGACATGGTTCGGACAGGCGATGATGGGTCAAGGGTCAGGCAGACGCGGAATTTGGAAGGGATTGGGGGACTAGTGCTGTGTGCTTTAAGCCCTTCTCGAATGACCGCTGTGGCAGCGAATGTCGATGTGATTGGTGTGTGGTTGAACGGTTTGTGGCGAGTCGTGAACTCGGCGGCGCTAGTCTGAGTGTGGTGGTAACCTCGTGGTGGTAGTGGCGCACCACTCGCACGTCGCTCAGTGTTCAGTGCTATTCTACGCCATTCAGCTATTGGACGTCCTTCGCAGTGTCCAGTAACTTATCAACTCTGTCGTCTTCGAGTCCCATCCCACTTTTGGAGCCCAAATACCCCACCCAACGGCCAGAATCGCAGTGACACGTGACACGCGCATTTTTACCATGCGTTCGTTTGTACCCCGCCAGAGGAAATGATCGGCCGCCTGCGCCTCTACCCGAAATTTTGGGGGATAAAACGAGGACAGGCTCGAGCAAAGTGCCCCCCCATCTACCTGCCCAGAATTTATCCCCAGATCGTTCTGATTGCAGCAGAAATCCGTGAAACGGGTATCGGCGATGCTTCATTGAATATAGCCCACAAATTTCTGAATCAACATCTCCGCTAGATAAAAGGCGGCGGTGGACGCGATCCGCCTGAACGTGTAGTCTATCAATAGTCAAGGTCGAGCTCGTGGCCAGAGTTGGCAGGTGGTAGGCCTTATCAATAAATCTTAATAGTATGGCGCGAAATTTCTATCCAGAACATCGAATAGGATCAAAGAACCGTCCGGACTGGAAAGTCGACGACGACATGGAAACAATCGTCTGTGCAACGCGATGGTTCGGATCAATCCTGGTCTATGTGCCTTGACATCCATTGCACCCCTCGTGCAAATTCCAGAAGTGTTACGAGAGTGCCTAGCCCTTCAAAGCTTCAAAATCCAGGTGCAAAGGACTGAAAGTGGACACTTCCGCAGCGAGGAACCCCTTTTGCAAATTCACGTGGAGCAATGGATTGCGCCATGAGCCTGCAGTGGCACCCGATCCGGTCAAAGAAGTGTCTCATACATATGTCCGGGCGTACTCGGGCACAGGACGATGAAGCCGTGGAAGTAGGGTCGGGATCTGAGACTAGCGGATTTCGTGCGAAGTCATAGGAAAGTGATTAGACTCTCCAACCAACGGACGCACCAGCAATACAGGTAGGTAGATACACCAGAAGAACCCCGAATACAACACGGGCTTATACCATGATAGGGAATCATATCTTCCATGGGCACTTTGACCTCTCGCCAGGCAAATGGCAGCAATGTCCTTAGCAGTGAGATCGATGTGGCCAACTTGGTACGATTCAATATTAATCCAGCCAGCAAGGAATGTAAGAAAAGAACGAGTTGAGCCAAGTCACTGACGATTCGGGGCTTCGCTTCACGCCAAGGAGTTCCCCGGGCCAGTAATGACCGAGCAAACTTGAATCTAGCCCGAGGCGAGCTCTCGCTTTGTCATGATCATTAGTCTCCCCATCCCCTTCGTCGGAATTCGAATCTGAGATCGAAAAATGGTGAGGAGACCTCAACACCGATTTTTCGACCTCCGATTCAGTCTCCGATCACGGTCTGGGAACGAGACTAGTACTAATGATCATCTGTCCGAACTTCTTCTGGATCTGGATCCGGATGATTGACGGTCCCCGCTTAGTGCGATATTTGGATTAACCCCTGTTTCTGGAGAATGCACTCATTAACACCGCAAGCGAGCGACGAGTCCGCGAGGTCCTTCTTCAGGTAATTTACACAATTTACAATTCATATGAATCAATGTGCATGTGATTGGAAAAGACTCGTATATTGGATATCGGGTGCCACCACGAGCGTACTTTACTCATTTGTTATTTGTCAGTGAGTTGCAACATTTTCGTACATCGTGTTCGAAACAATCGAATTGCAACATTTACATTTGCAGCTAAATAATTTATTCATGGATCCGGAAAGAAGGAGAAACACATCCGCGACCGCGAAAACCCAGGGGTTGATATTATCCGGCATGGCAAACCAATGTCCTCCGTTCTCGAGGCTAGCAATGGTCACCTTACTATGGGGATAGCAGAAGTCCTTCTCAACTCATCGACCACTCACCGTGACTGGATCGTTCGCTCTCAAGGATTCTTTTGCAGCTACGTACTTCGGAGTGACACTGGCATTGGTATTCAGCGCCCGTCGTTGTGCACATTCCGTCGATTCGACTACATTTGCGAGCACCGCTTTATAGTGATGGCATGAGATGTGAGGGAATGGCGATGAGTGTCGAACGAAGCGAAGGGGATAGCCAGTGACTCGGGAGATGTAGTCGAACTCCGAGTCTCCTTTGTCGTCAAGCCGGCATCATGTTAGTCAAGCTGACTTCTGGCCTTCAATTACTACATCAGTAAAAAATCCACAAACTTTTTTACTAGTCAGTTTTTCTAAGTAAAAAAGTAAAAAAGCGAACGAGCTGTGGCACAAATTTGGCAACTTGAGTCACTTTTAGCACCTTTTTTCGCACTTTTTTGTAGTGAGCTTTTGGTCAATTCTAGGTTCCTCGCGCACTTGCTGGCCTTTCCACTCGTACTAGCTCGTACGAGCTCGTACGAGCCCAAAAAAGTTGGTGGTATTTTTACTGATGTAGTGGTGGCAAATTTCTTAAACCTCAAGCAATCTCTGGTCAACGAGGAGGGCAACGGGGCCCACGTGGGTCAGGACGCGGAGTAATTGTGAGTTCTTGATTTCGAAGACGAAGTCTATGCTGAATGAACCCTAGTAGGCGTGGGTGTTGAACTTCGTGTATCATGCCTTTCTAGGTATACTTTCCCTCCGCGACAGAAGCAACACTAGAGAGGTTGAAACTCACCTTCGTTCGTAGTGTTGAGCCAAAGCCCACAATGCACACTGCGTCGAAAACAGCACTTCTTGAGAAAGAGGAGCTTTCAAGTTGGTGTTCTGAACATGTGCATTGCGCTATTAGGGAGGCTTGTTCCAACACCGGTCGATTTTGTAAAATACTGGCTGACTTATCGCTTATTTCTCCGATATTATTTCACCAGAGCAAGGCAGGTATACGGAGATTTGTATCGATCATCGATATACATATGGACTGATACATTTCTCATCCCGTGCATTCATAATGGCTCCCCTGGGTTCAATGACCTTATGTGGATCTATTGACTATACAGTATGGCTATCATAGCGGCGGAGCACCTGACGAGTTCGGCATTTTGGTACCATCATGATGGATTTCCGCCTGCCAGTGTTCATCCAGTGCACAGATGTCTACTTTATGTCATCGAGCAAGTTCCTCAGCAGTGCGCGAGGTGTATGTGCGTGGCAAGCTACTCACAGTAATTAACAGCATTTTCCACAGTATTCCTGAGTCTGTCAGACAAATAGATCAACCAGAGGAATGTCTGAGATGAGGTCTTTGAAGTCCTTTGATTCATCCCCTCTCTACTATGCACAAGACACCATAACCAAGTGGTTCAGTAACAGACAAGAAATCAGTTTCCTTTGAGATCCTTAGAGGTCTTCGAGTCATGGAGGTCACAAACTGAATGCCTGTATTTTACAATAACTGAAAGCGACCCTGGGGCTTGTCCTAACTACTTACAGGGTTCTTACACCGAGCCGAGAGAGAAAGTCCTGGAAGTATCAAGGAGTGTGAGCATTGGGGAACCGAGAACTACAGAGTGCCAGAAATCGGTGATTCAGTTGCTGGTATTCTGTCACAATAACTTCAACAGCGAAACGACCCGGGCCTGCGTTTGTGTTGTCGAACGATCACGATGGTTGACACTACCGAGTGTCCTAGAACGGACACCCGACTCGCTACTGTGCTTCCAAGAATCACATCTGATTGGCCTCCCATGTCAGGAGGGTGGGACAACGCCATACACGGCTAACGGAGTTTCATTCCAGGTAGGCAGTGACACGACACGTTTTGCCAACTGGACCTTCCGGTTCTACTTCACAAAATAGGTCACATCTATTACGTCTATGTGTTAATACCCTGCAGCAATGCCATTCTTCCTCAAATCACTTGCAGCTGATCCAAGTCAGAATCGTCGAAGATAGCTGCGAAACAATGGCCAAGTGCGTACCGTACATCATTCCATCCCTCTTCATCACGGCATTAACCACCGACTGAGCACGATTGGTATCTGAAACTGAAAATAGAATTAGGTCGTATCACTTGCCCTATAGATCGTGTGTCACACACCATTGAGTGAATGTCCTCTAGTTCTGAGGCCGAGTAAAAGCTCGTGGGGATACGTATCATCTGCCTCAATCCACCCGGGATATAGCTGTTGGTGTAAGCGACCGTATTCAACGGCGGAACCAATGTCAAGCCCCCAATCAAGATTTAGAATAACTTGGTATATCGCCGGGAAAATCCTCGAGCCACCCGACCCGCCAAGGGCAGCGTAGAACGATCCGTCCGAATACTCTATGATCGTAGGCGCCATCGACGAGAGAGGCCGCTTGTGGGCATCCGGGAAATTATCTACGTGAGATGAGCGAATGTTTCAGGCCGTGTACTACATGAACACTGACATGGCGAAGGCCACAGGCCGAATGCGTTCGGGACTCCTGGAATAGAGAAATCATCCATCTAAGATATCATTCACAAAGGTGTTGAAGTTTAGGTCAAACAATATCACGAACTTCGTCATTGAATATAATGCCGGTGACAGGATCCCTAACTTGTGAGCCGAAGACGATATTCACAGAGGAGGTGACAGCCACGGCCATCCCACTTGCGTCTATGATTGATGTGTGGCTCTGCATGAAGAGTTATAATCGGACAGGAAGTGGTCTGGTCTGGTTATACTACGTACCGTCCCATGGTCCTCAGGAACGTCAAAAATAGGTCGGTAATACGTTGCGGGGTGAGTATGATCCTGATCCCAGAAGTCAAACTAAGTGGTAGAATGAAGCGTAGCAGTGTACATCAGTTATGTTTTGCGATACTAATGCGCTGAATGACTTCTGTGGTATTTCATCAATTCGTTTGGGATCATCATTGAACGAGGGATCGCATATTCGAGTCCTGAAAAGACTCTCGACGTGGTATTCCGGGCTGACGAGAAATCCACAAACCGTGCAGCAAAACCAACTGCGCAAAGAGAGGTAACTGACCGAGCTCAACTCACACAAAAGAGTTCACTCACATTTCATTGCCTCAACGAGACGATGGACATTAACCTCCGTTCTCCCTTCTGATGTTAGATTGTACTTCTCCATCAAGTTAAGCATGTGAATAAGAACAGGTCCCGAGGATGGCGCGTGGGGGGTATAGACCTTGAGATCGCGATAGGTACCCTCGAGCGCCCTGGAGACTTTGACCTTGTAATTGACCAAATCTTCATGAGTGATGATGCCGCCTTCGGCACGAACCTTGCTGACGATAGCGTCGGCAACTTCGCCTTGATAAAACGCGTCGGGACCTCGTTCGGCAATAAGTCCGAGAGTCCGAGAAAGATTGACATTCCGGATTATATCACCCTCTCTCAGAAGGACGTCATTCCGCGTGAACACAGGAGACCAGTCGGGATGTTGTAGAAACAGAGAATGAAAGGCTGGCAACTGCAGGCAAAATCAGGTTGAATACAGCTCCACTGACAGAATAAACTTACGTGTATCCTGCGACCGAGTTCCTTACCCACAACCCAGCCCGAGGCAAGATCCGCGCTTGGTTGCACCAGCCTCCGCCACGGTAATTTACCCCATCGCATATGGACCTCGGCAAGCCCACGCACTTCTCCAGGCACACCAACGGCAAGGCCGCCAAACTTGGATTTGAATGGGTCCTTGTCATACATGGTTGCATTCGCGAGAGCCGGCGCCGTTTCTCGGTAGTCAATAGCCCAGACTTCCGATTTGCCACCCGGGGTCGATGGGGGCAAGCGAACAGTCATGAATCCCCCACCGCCAATGCCAGAACTGTGGAATAAACACATCGTAGAAACATATGAATGCCCAGATGCTTACGAAAACATGTTCACAACCCCAATACAGAACGTCGTGGCCACCGCGGCGTCCACCGCGTTCCCACCCTCCTTAAGGATTTCGACGCCAAGCTTTGAACACAATTCGTTTTCGCTTGCCACTGCCCCATGTTCGACTTTGATAGGGTATGCTGGGTTTCTGGCGCTAGTGTCCACCTCTTCTGAGACTATCGAGGGTAACGAGAATAAACGCAAGACGAGTTGTCGTGGTCCACATGGCGTGACTGCTACAATAAGGAAGAACAAAAGCAGCGGCCTCCAGACACGTCTTCTATTAGGCTGCCAGTGTTCCTCGTTGATGGAAGTACGTTTATCGTAACTAGGCAAAAGGGTGTCTCTAGGGTCCATCCAAGAGCAAAGATACTGGACAGAGAATGAGCGCACACGAGTCAGTTGGGAGGTGATGAGATAGCAGTCAGGCCATAACAGGTGCCCACTAAGGCCGGGCGCCTGTTGTTTTAGTATTAGCGCGGTCAGAGGTGGAGTCATTTGTAAGTGTCGTATTGTCAGCATCGATTGCGTGCCTGATCAGTAAGCTAGCACGTGCAACAATAGCACGTGCCACGACGCGACGCGCCTGATGTCTTGCACTCCAACTCCGACTCATCGCAATATTAATGGCCCACAGTTCAAGAAACCGTGTGCCTCATGTACGGTCGCTCGCAACAGGTCTATGATCGAAAACAACGTGTGGACTGGTTTTCCAATAGTCGGTGCGTCTTTTTTTCGCTTCCACCTCACCTCTAATAGCATATATCCCATGGTCCATGGCACACCAGCGCCTCATCTGTAGCATCCACCCGCACCACAGGTCAGCATCTACCCTCTCCGAGCTCAACTCCAGTGTTCTATATCTTTAGCCTTAACAGCCGTTGTCAAAACATCTCCATTCCATTCCACCAAACGACGCCGCCTTTATGGGTTGAATTCACGTTTTGACCGCATGTTACAGGAAGTCAGCTGGGCGTCTCCTGCCCCGACATCCCATCTTCCCCATCGTAGACAGCCCTACTTCTCCAGATTATCGTCAATTTCCGATCATAATACTCCACCAGACGCGTCCAGGGGGGCAATGAATGACTCTAGAAAACTTGGGAAACGCTTTATACCTGTTACGTCAGAAAAGCGATCGTCTGATGCCATGCTGTGGAAGAGTGCACATTTGAATCCGTCACAGGTAGTGAAGAACGAGGACCAGGTGCTTCCCAATCCTTCAGTTGGGCAGGTAAAAGTGGGTAGATTATTAGCTTCATCCTAGGTCAACGTGGAATCCCCCCTGAACTTACCCGAGTGGCTGAACAACACCTTGGTCACTCTGCCACCTGATCATGTTGTGCGCTGTCTCACGTTGCCTCCTGACCGTCCAATCGGGAGGGACCACATCGGCTGGAATTCAGAGACCCTAGAAGAAGAATCTGTGTTTGCCTTCCAAGTTCCGGCGGATGGACACCATCCTGTGAATCATACAGAGATTGAAGGACAACCAGGAACAGGCGTCGCACCTCCTCGATTCGCCCGTGTTGGATGTGCCGAGTTTCAGACGACTTGCCCTTCTGCGTCACTGATGTTCACTGTTCCTTTTTCTACTCCTGGACCTGGATGGGCGATCCGCCACACCTCTGCCTTTTGTTCCCCGGTATGTTCCATTTCTGCCATAGCCATGTCTCGGCTTATCGGTAACGGCACGCAGAAGGCCATGTATACCCCACTACCTTTCTCAAAACCCGGGCCATTCGTACCCGCTCGGACCACTTACAGCCCTGTATTGAGTTGCAGCCCTGCCCCGCAGTTCCACGTGTCTTGCGATAAAGTGTTGCCAGTAGATGAAAGGAGCGCCCCTTCCTTTCCCAGCTCTGGTGCCACCACTAGAATGAATAGACGAAACGTGTCTCTATCTCCAATCCAGGGCGATGACGAGCAGTTTCTTCAATCGCTCGCGATGTCCCCAAATTTTTCTTTGAACGTTGCTGATACTCTCACATCTCTCGATTCCGTCTCGTCGACAGTTTGTTTAGACTCTACGACGACCGAGAATCCCTCTTCTCCGATGCCAAACGTAGAACCCCGCTCTCCTGAAGACAGACTGACGATGGCTACGTCACCAAGAGGTCTCACTTGGGATTGTCCCACTTCGGTGATGCGATGGTCCAGCGCAACGGGTATCACAAGGGGTGGTAATCCTGCCACGTTCTTATCCGACATCCGGCCACACAAACACTCTCCTGGAGCGTTTCCCCAGACCCTGTTTCCCAATGCATCCTCGTCTAATAGCGATGCAGACCCTGGACATAACATTCACCAACCACCCTGGAAAATGGCCAGCGCTGGTAGGCCAGCGCGACTCCCAGTGACCCCACAGCTATCAAAACGTCTACCTACTGGCTTTTTGTCGGACGCATGTACCCCCGACGTTCTTGGAAGTATCGTGAGTCTTGAATGACATCGGCGGGCTGGAGGCTGTGGGCACAAATAGTTTGCCTGAGCGCGACGCAACTACCAGAATGTGGGATGCCGACGAAGGCGGTGCGTACGTGACGTAAAGACGTCAAGTCGACAGGGGCAGGCGGTTTTGGCCAGCCAGGGAGGATACTGATGATGAGTCACGAGGCATGATTGCTGGGATTTCAGAAAAACCGAAACGAGGACTTGTATCAACTAATGAACATATGAAGGGTCGGATTTGACCACTACCGCTCTCATCACCAGCGACCAGCACCTGAGTTGGGTACTGTCCCTACACCCTGAGCGGAACAGCCCCCTCAACGGAACACCACGAATTACTCGCTCAATTTTCATTCAACTGCCATCGAACTTCGTACACTGTATATAGTACTCTCTCTCTCTACATGTCCATAAATTTCTCGATGAAAGATGCGTTGTGTCGTGAAATAAAAAAAACACTGTTTGTCACGCTTGCCGCTTAGAAATCATGTCGGAGCTCCCCAGGCTCGGTTCAGGATCGAGCCCTCGGTTAATGCCGAGCCCAAGGCATAGCGGGGTTTTAAATGGCCGTGTGACATAGCGTGACTGTTCCGTTGAAGGGGGTGGACAGTATGTCGATGGACCGTTGAGGGGGCTGGACAGTATGTCGATGGACCGTCGACAGGATTGCCACTTGTCATTTGTAAAGCATTCAACCGAATGCGGCAACCAAACAGTTCTCCGCTCCGCTGCCTTCGCGTGTTTTGCGCATTCATTTGCTCATATCAATCGCTCATTATTGCGCAATCTGTACGCGCGCAAGCGACATTTCGGATTATTTATTTATTTTCCTCGCCGCAACCAGGAGAACATAGTTTGGTTGTCGTCTGAAAAAAGTCGGGGACCCATGAAGTTCTGGGGCCTTCCAGGCCAACCTTCGCTGTCCGGCTGATCCGTTACCGAAGGCATCCCAATTAATGTCCCACGTTCTAGAACCGATCTGCGGTCTGCAAATTTTCTTCTACAATATGAAGAGGCGCACGTCGGTCGCCTCGTCTTTAAAGGCCATCATAGAAAATCGAACATCAAATCTGAAAAGGCAGTATCTTACCCGCTGAACGCGGCCTGACGTGTTGTTGTTGCTGCTGCTGCAAGGACAGAATCATACAGAGCGCATCATCATGGGGAAAGCGCGGGGATCAGCGTGACGCTGGAATCCACCGCCGGTGCGTTGAAAGCGTGGCGAGGAGTCCCGGAACACTCGGTGTGGCGTTTTAGGATTAGGATAGGATGGGCAGTTCCGAGTCTGTCCAGCGGGATCGCTCATGATAGGACATGTTCACCGAGGTTCTGACGTGACTGACTAAAATAAACCCGATAAGATAGCATTGCAAGTTACAGTTCATTGACAACAATACACAAACGACCAGTGGAAATTAATGAGCGCCGCGGCGCTGCATCCAAGCTACCGTCCTGCGGTACTTTTATCATATGGTAGGACCTCTAGATGGCGCGAACCAGCTGTCTTGCGAAGTGTCCAGCGCTCAAGATCGTAGCTGTGGTATGACGATGCAGCAAGGCGCATCGCCTGTATGTGTTTCGGACGCGAGTTGGCGGCTACTGCATGGGCGCGCGATTCCCATATGCAGGTAGCTAGATTGAGGCCCGTCTCGGGGTCGGGAATCCCGTACCAGTACATGAGGAGCTGGAAAGGAACAAAACATGACATGTCAGCGGTCGGACGCGGGTTTGGAAAACACGACACACGTACCCCACCATTCCGGACGGCCTCTTCGTGTGCAGCCCTATCGGCTTCGTAAAGCGCTGGAGAATCGTCGGCACGAGTTATTAAAAGTCGGAATGGGGTGGACTTACCACCACTCTCGCTATCTGGCTTACGAAGACTTCTAAATGCGACACAGTACCAATCGTGCTCGTCATCTTCTGGCAGTTCGAGTTCGTCCCAGTTGAATGCCTCGGCGTATGATGTACCAGCGTACTTCTCTGTGACTGGGGTAAAGTTGTGGAGAGCCTTGTGAAGTGAGAGGGACGCGGCGTCAATATCGGGGAGATGCGCCTCTGACGCCTTTGGGACGCGGCCCGTTGGAGCGACTGTTATGGATTCCCCATATGCGTGTGGTAAAGAAGATAGGATGGGAGGCAGATAGAGAATGGGTTGTCCGGGGTTGGTGAGCGTCTCCTCGTCAAAGACGGGAAGCTCATGGGGATTGCGTTTGGCCTCCTTCGGGAGCTGAAGCTCGAAGACGCTTGAGGCTGGTGTGGACACCAAACTCAAGTCGGGAGAGGTCGTAGTGCTAGATGAATTAGACGAGGAATACTCGCCAGCATCGGACGAGGTCAGGGAGGTCGATGGGTATGGGCTATTGGGGGTATCCATGGATGCGAACGAGAACAGATGGGTGGTGGAGTGGTGGAGGATATGTCAGAGAGAAAGCCGGCTTTTGTAGTTGGGAGGGAGATTTGACGTAACCGGTTTGTCTCCCAAAATTTATGGTTGAGCATGGTGTGGGTAGTGTAGCGACTGTTGTGCGAGATTGCGTCAAAAGTTGCATTGAGTCATGTCCGAGAGCGATGACGCGATCGGGCCTTTGACGCCCATGTCCGGCCGCGGGATTGGTTATTACGCGTTTCATAGGCACACGTTTCTTGTAGACAGCAAAGCGTGAGCGCGTGGTCCCCTATCATGAGCCCTACTAGTCAGCAAGCCGCCCTGCTGCAGCTACTAATCACATCACTTGCAGTCTCCAATTTTTGGTCTAGCTGTGCTTTTGTCTAGTATGATCAGCTGAAAACAAATAGGAGCGAGACTTCAAATACTGGTAAACTACCCCGCACGCCGCTGACAATCAATCAAACCGACACGTCGCTTGTGTCTTTACAGGAAGCTTCCGTTCATTTGCCATTGCGTGTGGGAGTTACTGGAGGCCCAACCGCAATTCCATCTGATAGTCGCATCGCTTGAGGGCTAGTGTCATAGGCTCCCTACCGTTTACATTCATTAGTTCTTCCGAAATTTGGACCGTTCTTATCATGTTCTAGGGCCGAGGTTCTGACTATAACCTATGCACCCCCGCGCCGCGGCAAGGAGCTTCGCTGATTGCGTCGCAGAGACGAACAACTGTCGCCGACATTTCTTCTCCCAGTGCCTCACAAAGGGGTTCAAGTCGCACCTGACAGTTTGTCTAAAATAATGACGCTGAGGTGTTTGAATGTCTTTACTTTCACTGATCGTTTGCTGTTCAACTTTATCATGTGCCTTCATGGTGCTTCAGGAATCGTCGGCTCCCTTTTCTTTGGCCGTTCCGCCGGTTTTCGTTCTTTTGTCCACCCTTCCAAGTTCGTTGGTTAAATGGGAACTAATAACTTAGCTCTGTTGGAAGGCTGAGATGGGGCCACTTTCACACGAATATCCCACCGAGAGCACTTAGCCATCCTCACGGTCGTCTTATCGTGGAAACAACATCCGAATCTTCTATCCGATTTCCATCCTTCACCTTGACCAAACAGTTATTTGGAGTCTTCTGCACACATGGCCGACCTGTTCTGGATCTGAGACGCAGATTCCTTGTTCCCGTGTTCACCCGACATCATGATGATTCATATAGCTTTTAAGGATGCAGCCGAAGTGACGATCACCTGGACCAAGAATCAACAACTCCAAATCGATCTCTAAGCCAATTCCTTTCCCATCAGCGAGTTGCCCTCTCTGATATCGCCCCGAGGCTAGACTTGGCAGCGTGCCGAACGAGTTATTCTCCGAGTCAAATCCAGTCTTTTACGTACGTGACGGGTCTTTCGCGGAAGCATAGCATAATTAGGAACTGGGGGTGGGGTCTTTGCGTTTGTCGCAACATGATTGTGAAGTTGAATTACAAATCGATGATAAATATCTTTCTAATCAAATCCTGTACAATTAATGTTATTAATCCACGAATCATTCCGATTTTGCGACTATTTTACATGGGGGTGAAGCTCCTTCAGAAGCCATTATTCACTTGTTATTGTGTAAGGGTCAATCATATGAACAAAACTATCATACTCGCAATGGCACGAACTGTCAATGGAACAGATGTGCGCAACCGTGACGTTCCCCACCGAAATTTGGTGCAACTGGGCGTATCTTGCGGACCCTCGAGACACCTTTGAATCTATGTTCCCCTTCGACGATCTTCATCGAGGCTACAGGCCTCATCTACCGTATTCGTTAACGCCCACACCGACGCGGACGATCGTGCACGGCCACCGGTCGGGATCGGGCTGAAGCTTCGGGCTCGCTCGTTCCTGCTTAGTCAGCCATCTGGTCAGAGACTGATGAGGGTCAACCTCGGAGGAGCGAGCAACAACGATGGCGACCAGAAAGGCCGCTGACCACACACTCTATCATCTCAGCCCGAAAGGTTTCTGGAAGAAGTTTCGTGAGCAGCTTTACTTTCTTTCTTGATAGCCCCGTTGTGCGCTCGAATATCATTTTCGTTCGCCTAATTGACACTCTTTGGTGGTGCGATAGGTGATGCGGTCGCAGTCGATCCAGCAATATCCAGTGGCCTCCCCCTTCCGGCTGTGAACCGACAGCCCCCTCCTGGTTCTCGACCGGAGAAGTATTCCACTCCTGCTAGCAAAGGTTCGTCGTCGTCTATCCCTACGACGCGCGTTCCTTAACCCCATCATCCACTACAGCCTCCGACCCGGCGCAAAACCCGTACTGGAAACGGGACGTCCGCCGAGCTTATCCACAGCTCTCCGTCGTCACTCAGTCAGAGCTATCCACCCTCCTGATTCAGCACTCGGGTGCTGCGCCCGAGTCAGTTCTATTCCAATTAGCGCCTCCATTACTGATTTCGTGACGTGACTGATGGGGGGTTTTTTTTGGCTTTCATCTCATCTCATCTCATCCATCCCACACCACCCACCGGTTGTCCTGCACCCGCATCCCGCACCCACAGACTTGCGGCGCCACAGGGCCCCGACGCATCTTCCGTACCTGCCGTGCCCGCGCAGCGACTTGACCTTTCCGAAGCGATAGGTGCCATCAGTGTAGCCCGCAAGGCGTATTCCGCGTCATCACTGCCGCCGACACCACCAACGCCCTTCAAGCGCTGGGTCCCCGAACGCGCCCCAGACGCACCGCACGATCCGAATGCGTACTTCCCCATGCTCTTAGTCAAGTAGTGCAATGTCCGTGTGCGCAGAATGGAAGGATCGTCGGACTGTGGTTCTCATTTTGTGTTGTACATAGACGGACGGACGGACGTGACGTACTGCGCGCCTAATACCATGGACTCGTGTGAAGGTGCTCATGTTTTCGCTGTGTTTGGCAATTGGTCGCGTGTGTTTTCAGCCTGGCAGTACGTTGTTGCGGAAGGTCCGCGGCAGATTGTTTATCGAGTTCCCTCGCGATAAGTAGCCAATCGTTACGGCGAGTGCAAGGCACAAAGCGTTCCCGTGATTCTGATGGATGAGGAGCGCTGGGTTTTCACGGGGCGAGGACACATAACGTTCATAACATATGCAAGTTGGGACTATGTACATGTGTGTGACATGAGTATACGACATGAAACTGTAACCGAGTAGAGTAATGGTAATGATATGAAGAGTAAGTAAAAGTCAGCCTCATCAAAGGCGCAGCGGTCCTACTAGTGGTATGCGGTCTTGCGCTAATAAGATAACTAGGTGAGAACTATATCGTATAGTAAATAAACATCAAGAATGCTAGCCAGTTCATGTCCGTGGTGTGAAGAGGGAGGAAGTCCTTAGGCGCCGCAATGTCACTGAGAAGATTGTAGCGACAGCAAGACCACCGACAGCCTGAGCAGACCATGGTTCACAGACGCAAATGTACAGCCAAACCAGGGCTGTGAAGCAATACAGACTCGCGAAGGTGCACATCAACGCTGTAGACGTGGGGCAACACATAAAATGAGTCATGAGTCTGGCACGCTCGCAGAAGCGTCACTCACAGCAATCCCAGGACCTCTGTATCCACCACGATGGAACTGGGAGTGGGTTTGGTACACGCGTCAAACAAGCGTTCATTTGCGATTGGGTGATGACCACTGAGGTGGGCCGTCCGGGGCCGTGATACGTAGCCCGATTGGGAGGGCGAGTGAAAAGCGAGCCGCTCAAAGCGCCAAGCATGCTGAACAAGAAGGAAAGGTACGCCAAGAAGAGAATCGACGGATGGGTCGCTGTGTCGCTTGTGGCTTGCGACTGTTTGAAGATGACGAGGAAGCGCGAGGAGAGGATTGAGAGGATGAGACAGAGCTGTGAGCATGCATGTTTGTGAGTTGCCTCATCCACGTATGCCTCGTCTAGATACACGTACAGTTGTGGGGTGGAGGAGCGGGCTGTCCGCGCGCCTGCGCGCGGAGGAGGCGGAGGCGAGCGAGATCGTGCGGCGGGTGGGGATGGTGGAGACTACATTCAGAAGTGAGGATGCGATGCGAGGAAGTGAAGCCACTGTGCAGGACGAACCATGAATACAATAGTCGCAGTGTTGTTGAAAAGGTGGCATGCAATAGATAATAAGTGAAGAAAATAAAGTTGAAAGGAGCGGGGATGAGGGAAAGGTGGGGATGCGGGGAAGGCTTTTATGGGATATGCCAGTGGGGCGAGGGGAGCGATGTCACGACCGCGAGGCATATCAAAAGATCACCGCAACATAAGCGCGGTAGAACACGAGGAAAGGACTGTAAGGAAAACGTGGCGATTTGTGCCCACCTCGTGTTTCAGTACTATATCGTCAACAATGGCACTTACACAGGCGACGGGGAAGATCCGGATGATCAGACTCAGACTCACGAGCCTAAGAGCACCCATGAGAGAGATCAGCCAGCCAGCTTGAGCCCTCGAGGCATATAGATCAGCCCAAGATTTTTCCCAACAGGACATAGCTACCCATTTTGTCAATAAAGAGAATAAAGGGACAGAATAGCTAGGCACGTCCGGTGCTAGGGAGCAGTGGCAGTGGAGTTACTATAGTAGGCGGTGTCGCCGCAGCACAGCTCCGCAGTCCTCGCAAACACGTTCTCACCACGCACCTGCTGTGCATTCTGGTCTTGTGGAATAGCGGTTTGCACTGGCACTGGCGTTGGCATCAGCACTGCCTCAGGATCTACGGTGGCCACAGTGATTGAGTGGGAGGCAACGTCGAGTGGGGCACCAAGCGGTGCCAAACACGCCTTCGTTCCGCTCCACGACTTGACTTGTGAACTTTTTTTAATGTCGGCTATGGCACCACCCGCTGCATTGCCCCGGGCGGCACCAGGTGCGCCTGCTGAAGAGCAAGCAGCTGCGTTTGAGGATGATCCGCGTGTACATCTCGACACCCAAAGCGGCCGATGGCGCCTTGAGGACGGCGATGCCGAATTCGAGTACGAGCCCTTCAGGGCTGTGTGGATCCCCGTGGTCAGTCCGCCCCTCCCAACCCCGCAACTGTTTGAGTGTGTATGGACCCTGTGCGCACGCTGCTATTAGGTCGACGAGGACCTGGTTCGGAAACAGCAGGCCGCGTATTCGGTGACCGGTGTCGATGAGGAGGTGCGCTCAACCTCCTCCCGCGTGGGCTGATGATGCTCCGCTTGCTTGACTCATTTTTACCTCGCAATGCCTGACGACAGATGCCTGCTGCGCCTGTGCTCGCTCGAACAAACAAGAAACGCAAGGGCACTGAAGATTACACCTCTGAAACGATCGCACAGCCAGGTCCGTCCATAAAGCGTGGTAAAGGGGCAAAGGGCGCGAGCAATGGCAACGCGCCACCTGCGGAGCGTAAATCGAAGAACACGGCCGTCTTCGTGCACCTCCCTTTTGATGCCACTTTTGAAGAGGTGGTCGAACGATTTAGCAAGTGCGGGCTCATCGAAGAGGACGATGACGGTGAACCCAAGGTCAAGATGTATGCTCACGAGGACGGCACATTCAGTGGCGAGGCTCTCGTTGTATATTTTAAGGAGGACTCTGTCACACTCGCTCTGAACATTTTGGACGACGCAGAACTTCGGCTTGGTGAACCTCCTCGCGAATGAGTGTGCAGCGCGCCGAGTTTGGAACAAGAATGATACTGCGGGAGGGCAAGCAAAACCGAGGAAAGTAGTAGACAAGAAGAGGACAACAAAACGAATAGGAAGGATGCAAAAGTACGCTCTCTACTTTTATTATCCTACAAGCTCTCGACGTCGTGCTAGGAAGTTGGAAGAATGGGTGGACGAAGATAATTTTGGCCCTGCTATTACGGAGGAAGATACACATATCTCCGCGAATAAGAACAATCGAGTGGTCGTACTCAAGCACATGTTCACCCTGAAGGAACTGGAGGAAGACCCCGCATTACTCTTGGACTTGAAGGAGGACGTTCGGAAGAATGCGAGACGCTGGGAGAGGTTACAAATGTTGTATTATATGACGTGAGTTGATGCTTCCTCCTCTCCATCACTCTCCTCTCATCTTACCGCCCACAGAAAGAGCCAGATGGTGTCATGACTGTGAAATTCAGGGATCCCGTAAGCGCACAAGCATGCATTCTGGTACGTCTCTTTCGTCGCATGCCGTGTCGCTCGTTTTTAACCTTCTCGGATCTAGAAAATGCAGGGTCGGTTTTTCTCTGGACGCAGGATTGAAGCGTCGCTGTGGATCGGCAAGCAAAGTTTCAAGCGTAGTGGTGCGGCGGACGACGTCGAGGAGATCGGAGGGGACGAAGGTGAAAAGAAGCGACTGGATGCCTTCGCCCACTGGCTGCTCACCGAGGGCGACTGAGTGGTGGTAGTCCCACATGTCTATGTTTTTTCATTTTCCTGGATTACTCGGTGCGAGTCCTTCCCTGTGCCCAGCTATGATTCAGTGTCTCCCCAATAACCTATGGGTAACATGCCTTGTTGGAGGTGGCCTTCCGCATCTGATCCTCTTGTCTCAGTGCCCCACCTCAGTGCCGTTAGGTGAGGCACCGCATGTCGATCTGTGAGTAACGTACTTTACGCCCTCCAGTTGTTTATTTCCGGCACAATCCCGACCGCCGTTTCCATTTCTTGCTTCCCTTTCTTTTTTCGTCTCTTTCCTGGTTCGTCAACGAGGCAACGTTAATGCATGATGGGACCCCTATCCGCCCTTTGTACATTCAAACGGCACTCGCTTATGAACATCGTGGAGTAACATGCCCGTATTCCCGTTGATTTTCCTTATCTAGCCAACCCACGCACATTCCCCGTCCTTAAGGGACCGCCTGCTCGATGGTTATGTTTCATTTTAGCTTTCGCCGGCCTCAACACATCAGAAAGCCAAGCGCGATCGTACCAGTCCTTGCCCCTAAACCTCAACGCGCCTTCTCGCGCGTAAAAAGCCATGCGCCTCAGCAGGTGTTTTCCTTTCGAAACCTCAACGGAAGACCCTTCGCGCTTGCTTCAGCTTCCGCTTCCATGACAGAAAGTTCGGGCGCGTCATTCCCAAAGGAAAGCCATGGTATAGATATACCGCACCATCTCTATCTCCAAGTCCAAGCCCTAGGTGGTTTGATCGTAATAGCCGATTCGATTTCGAATTTTATTTTATTTTACCTGGCGGGCCCCACCCTCTACCGCACTAACCCAAGACCATCCTTGGAGCCTCGATGCGTTTGTGATCGCGTCTAGTTGGCCTCATGCAAGGCCCGCTTCCGCTAAGGGCGGGATTTCCATGCATAACAGGAAATTCGACTTCCAACCTAATCGAAGCCCAAACCACCGGAGGTAATCAATCCTCGGATCGGATATACCACATCCCCTCGCGCTATGTGGCGAGTAGATGGGTACATCCTCCCGTCGCGCTGCTTTCATTACTTTTCGCTGACATGAGGAAGGAGCAAATAAGCCTTGATGCACACTTCGCGGAGAGTGCAGGGTACCAGGATGCCGCCATCGATCGGTTCATTTACAACCCTAGGACCACGACGCTCGGGCGTTTCCATCGTGTCATGAGTGCATGCATGTATGATGGCTGATAGGTTGCCCGAACGAGGCAGGCAGTCCGTCTGACGATTGGGCGGACCCATGGACCAGACACGTGTTCTCATGGGTCCACGAACGACTCGCGCTGGAAGCCCTAAGTGCTATTAGTTGGAAAAACGAAACAGAATCTACTCAGACAGAGGACAACATTAATATTGTGAGAGCAAAATGTCAATGACCGATCCGCTATGCCTGACCGCTCTAACAATCACCAACACCGAAGGAGGGGTTGCTGAGTGACCATCTCGAGTCGCTGTACACATGTGACGTCAATCGTCAATGACAAACAGTTTGTTTGTGTGACTCTCGCACCTCTGTAATCACCACCCGCTTCTTCACTGGTTCGTCCTGCATCCAGTCGAGCGTTCGGGTTGCGGCCTGCGCAGAGTGACTGCTCGCTCCGCGCCCGTGAAGGACAGCCGAGAGTGACCCAGGGCCGGTGTCCAGGTGTGATAACGACTTTGACAGTGCCACGACGTCCTCCTCATGCTCCTCGATCAACGTCGAGGGTGTCGGCGAATCGGCCTCGGGTACCGATGCGAGCTCTGGTGCGCCCGCGCGTGATGGCGCGGAGCCACTTGAAATCAGCGTGCCTTCGGCCAACGCCAATCTATTTGCAGCCGCGATTGGACGCGGAGTTGATGACGATTCACCGACATCTTGTTCAATCTCTTCCACGTCGTCGACTGCAAGCCGTTCGAGACTCGCTTCCACAGCATCGAGCCGTTCTAAGTGCTCCAACACTGTCACGCCAGTCGTCCCGGGGTGTACCCTCTGAAACTTGGCAGAGAAGGGTACCGGTCGCATGGACCCTGGTTGTTCTGAACTAACGCGCCGCATTGGCGGTGGGAAATCACTGCTGTTACTCTGGCTACGTGCGCGCCTGTAAAGTGGCCCAGGCAAGGGGAGCGTATTAATCGACGGCTGCGGGGAGACACTATGGGATTATGCAGAATTTGAGAAATGGCGTCTTCGTCGAGCTCGACTTCATCGTCCCAAACAAGCGCTTTTGTCCGACGGTTAACTCGAGAGGACCTGGTAAATGTTTACTAAGTGAGGATAACCCGAGATCTAGATATTCACCTTCGTCCTATTGTATCGTATCCAGGCCATGAGCTCATCTAGAACGTTTTGAAGGTGATTGCACTCACATCATGTTTCAATGACTGGACGATGTTCCATGCCTGACCCTTGATCACCGCAAGTTGTCTCTGAGCTTGGATGTGAAAATCGCTGAATGCACGAGCCATGACAGACCCACATTAAACATCTTTGGATGAAACCCTGGGTCGACTGCAAATAGCTTTCTTATTGGTATGTTGTCTCTTCCCACCAAGCCTTAGACGTTAACAGAGGTAAGAAATGCTGTCGGGTACGTTCGCTAAAAGGTTTCCCTATAATGCTGACTGGGAGATATAGCCAACCATAGGTGTAGGAACGCCACCCATGCGGGTGTTCGTGAGGAAAAGATAGCGAATTGTCGATCGCGGCAATATGAATATGTGGGCGCTGGGTATATGAAGTTGGTGGGTTGGAAGGTGTCCGGGTAATGTGGGGAGGAGCAGCGAAAGTAACGCTAGCATGCGTGGAAGTAGAGGGAGAAGAGGGAGATTCGTTGCGCCGGAGCTCACTCATTGCCGGGATTTCCAACTGCGCAGAACGTGTCGGAGCGATGTCTATCAGAGACTTCTCGTGCTCTGCTTCACAATGTTTGATCATGTAGTTGTCGGCACCCCGATCAGTGTTGAGCATAAGATAGTCTGGAGTCCCTGGGTCAATTACATACCCACGCACGTTGGACAGAAACTCACCTAGGATGACCAGCCTGTGAACGTGTCAGCACCGAGCGTCATCAAGATCGTAAGACTTTACTTTTCAAGCTCTTCCCGGAAGCTTTGTTGCAAGGCAGCAGACCAATAGAAAGGTTGGTTGTAGCTTCCCTCGGAAGCATCATAAAAGGCCCTTTCATATTCCATGTCTGCTTCGTCGTCATAACTTTCAGCACCAGTGCGACCACATATGACCTTAATTGCACCCAGGAAGCGCTTCGTGAAGTTGCTTGCGCGGTGTGTTGAGTCGTCAAATGTGTCTGCGATTGAGCGCCCTGGCCAAGGGTGACTTCGAAGGAAATCGGATGCGTCTATAGGTGCATTTGTGTTATAACGGAAACGTTAACTCGCAATAGGTGCGGACCTTGAAAGCCATGCATGAAGGATTGCATGCTCCCAATTTTCTCTGGAAGCGGCTTGCCATTCTTATACGCCGTTCGATCTATCCAGTCATAGAAGAACGCCTATAGCACATTCGCGTTCAAGGGAACAATAGCGAAAGGAGTTCATGGAGACTGACTGGGCTAGATAGTGACACTAACTGCGTCTTTGGCACAATATGAAGATTCAGTCGAGTATCGAGAAGCGATGCCGCAGCCTCTGATATATAGCTACAAAACATCAGTGGTGTGTGGGCGCTTCCGCACCAGCATGCTACCATACCTGAGATTAGGAATAAGGCACGATCGACCGAACGGGATGATCCACCGAAATTGTCGATGTAACCACTTTGTTGTCTGAACCAGATATGAATAAAAGTTTTTGGAGACCAACGCACTACTAACCTTTGGGTTCAGACGACCATATGGTTCCTCATCCTTCGGTTTGAATACCCTAACCAAACCGGACATCAGAGAAGCTATACATTATAGGGGTGCATAGACTCACGCGACGGTCTTAACCCTCCCATCCGCCCTAGCCCGAGCAAAGTAAGAACCGGACGAGCCCTTCGTAATCATCTTGGGATGTATCCCTCAGAAATTGCACGCTTGACGGATTGGGCTATACTGTTCATTTATCATCAGATATATCTCTCCGCAGAGAAGCCCGTAACTCACGCGTCGTACTCCTCTTGACTCATGGGTGACTTGTGGTCTAACGTCTTAATCTATGCATTTGGATGAACGTGAAATATGCCGAAGATTAACTTAAGCTCACAACACCCCCGCTTATGGTCGTTGAGTCAGATGGAGGGTCGAAGACACTTCGAACGATCTCCTTTTTCACGTGGATATCCTCAACCTTCTTCTTGCGCTTCATCTTTTGTGCGATGGACTCTGTCCATCTTAAATCCCTTCTCAGAGAAGTAATTTTAGCAGAATTGAGGGACATACCGCTTGAAAGCAGCATCTAATTTGCGCAAGTCAATGGCTCCTGGTGCATTCATCCGCCGAATGCCTCGTACACGATGTTGGCTCGGACTCGTGGGCGTAGAGAAGACGTCGGCCTCGAGGTCAGGCTCATCGTCCCAGACTGGGGTAGAGGCTGATAGTCTGAACGGTCTGGCATGATGTGTCGGTGTCAATCACCCGGTGCATGTGTTGGGTCGCTGCTGCTGTGTAACGAGGGGTTTAGAATAGGTCACCTCGCACGTGCTTTTGGGCGTTTTCTCACGGGGTTAGCTATGTGCGGTACACCTGGGGCTCGATAGTCGATAGAGCATCTCCGCATTATATCGCAGCACCTGCCACCTTTATTGACTATCCCCTTCCATCATGATTTGCCGCGCGCTTCCCAGTTAGCCCCGAGTCAAAGCTGTCAGGCTCCACGCTCCAGCGTCCAAAACGGAACCGAGGTAAATCACGCATCGCACAAGGCAAACCTGCTATCTTTCAATCGTATGTCCCTCGGATTTCTCCAAATTCCAGACATGGGTCTTTTCTGCTCACTTATCATCTATCGCTCATTGTCTCTATTCTCGCCGTAGTCGCTGGAACTCGTAGGCCTAGCGTACTGCGTTCACTTACAGCTGTCCGCGTGTTACAGCGCTTTCATATGTGCACACCCACTAACGGCGTGAGCTAGCTTGCCGGTTTTCAACTCATCAACGTCTGCACTTTCTCTGTCTCCTTCGGAACATGTCCCGAAATCCGTTATATCTGCCACTATTCTTATCACTACCATTGCAAAGCAGGGATAAATCAATTGAGCATGGCGACACCTCGGAACAAAACTGGTGCGTCCAGTGTGACACTGGTCTCTCGTCTGATCGCCTGATCACCTGCTTGTCCAGAGTATGTACCGTCCACGCTCGATGATGTGGTCAACTGGGTTCGTCAGGGCGCAATATGGCCAATTCTTTTGGTGCGCAGTGACGTCCTCGCCGTTATACTGCGGTTCTCATTTTCCTCTTCATCACAGGACTGGCTTGCTATGATGCATATGGCGGCTGCACGCTATGACCAAGACCGCCTTGGAGTCTTTCTCAAGCTAGCCCGCGCCGGTCAGAGTCATCATGATTGTCGCAGGTACCCTCATGAATAAAATGGCGCCTGTACTTCGGAAAGTGTATAATCAAATGCCTGGCCCCCGTACGTCATACACTGCTTGATTTTACGCGCATGCTTGGTGTGGGGCATTATTGGTTAGGTTGGGTCATCCCTATGGGCTCCTGAGAGAGCTACCACCATTATTACTACAGCGTGGCCATCAGCAAAATGACACGCTGCTGGAATTGCTGGGGCCAGCACTCCAGCACGCTAGTCGACGATATAGAGCCAGCTGATCCACTTTAACTCACGGCGCAGCTGCGCACCAGTGACTGCCACTGGGTGCGCGGCTGCGCCGTGACTAACACCAAAAGCCGGACAGTCTGGTGTTTAACATCGTTGTCTATGGGATGCTGTAGCTTCAACGAAAGATGAGGCGCGGCAGAAAGAATATGTTGTGGTGACAGTGAGTGATCGTCTGGTCTCAGCGTTTATATTAAATCACTCGCCGCAAACTTCAGGTATCGCAAGACGAAAACTCCTGAAATTTTGTTGAGAGAACTAAGGGGGAGAGGAAGAAAGAAAGGCGGTGGAGAAGAGACGAAGGAATAACTGATGGATGATTATGTTGACTCACTCCCTAACGAGAAACAAGTCTCTGTAACCCGGCACCGGTCCTGATCCTGGTCTTGCTTTATGTCCTGTTCGTGGCCACCTTTTTCTCGTTGCCTAACCTCTATTCCTCCCAAACTGCGCAGCCACTTCTTCTACTGACACAGGTATGTTTTGCAAGTGTGTGCAGCTGCTTGTATGCGCACTGCGCCTACTAGGCTGCAACCCTCTCCCTACCTCGTCACAACTTGCCCTTCTTCATCATCCCCCACCGTGACATCCCTCAGACCACCGCTTGCAGCTATCAACTCAAATCAACTGAGCCACACCCGTTATTTTCTTGTTCTCGTCATCCTGCGCTAGGTCTCATATTGTTACTTTGAGCTGCCATCCACCACTCGCTGCCGGCATCTATCCACGCCACCTGTTGAATGCCTCAACCTCTATTGCCCTCTGTCCGCGTTCCACCTGTGTTACCCTTCACTGTCCAGCGTTGACTTTGGTACATTCACGCGGAAGTGTGGACTTCGGAGGAACTTAAGCATTCGGTGGTTTCGCGGCCATATGTCACCTTCCCACGTTTTGGTGATCCCTTTTTTTTTTAGATGCACCCGTGTTTGGTACCACCCATACCACCTTTTGCCTCCGTGCGTCCTTACGAACCCGAAACATTGTTACTCCTACAGTGGGATGCTGTCCCGAGGCTCTTGGTACCTCCCAGCGTAACATTCACTATCATTCTCTTATGGGTGGTTGGGGTATTAATCGCCCCTCCGGAGCAGCAAGGGGGAGCTTCAGTTGTGGCAGACTGGTATTGGCCTTTCAATTTTCCGGCAAGCAATTCCTCGAGAGCAGGCTAAGGATGAGTACTTGCTCGACTGCATCCTGTTGATGACGCATAGTGCTTCCTTGCATCGTAAAGCATCAGCGCTCGGGCTCATAATTGGTGAACAGCGGTGCTTCAAGGTGCGTTCTCTACATGTGATGCGGAAGCAAGTGGGCAACGACCACATGACCAGGAGATGACCGCATCATACCGCCGGCAGATAGGTTGACCCTCGTTATCTGGTCGAGCTGCACGGTACCATACCAGTAATAATCAGTTCGGGAAGTTGGAAAGACGGGCGCGCCAGGTGGCCAGTCCAGGATTGAGAACACGACAAGGCAGACCATGACCCTACCATTCTGGATCGGACCGCCTCTTCGTGTTTCGCGTGGAGCTCACTCAGCTTGGTAGTGCATTGGACTTGTCGGCGGATCAAGAAGCCCGACATAGACCGACAACCGCCCTCACTGCTCGCCAGTGAATATTCTATACGAAGCTAGGCGTTGCAGCCGAAACTGAATGATGTTGACATGTGCCAGTGAGAGATCTGAGAGTCTAGTGGACGTGTAAGGCGGGTGTGAGTAGCACGATTAGAGACCCTGAGTTGGGGGAGGGGACCGCGCCTATTTTTTCATTCCTGTAGTCACAATATATGCTTGTCATCTTTACAAGTTCCTGAAACGGGGTAGTGGCCCAGCTGTGTCAAGTGAAAATGGCAGTGTGGACCGCAATTGATGGGGATAAAGAGTGTCTTCAAGTTGCAGAGTATCGCTGCATCATGACTCAATACTCTGCTTATGAGCTCCTCCATGGAAAATGTAGATTGGGTCCTTGTTGCGTTGAGGATTGCCAACCGAGATGCCCAAATTCGGCACTAACTCAGGGCTGCTGTCGCACGCCCGTATATATAGTTTGACACCTAGCGACTCTCACCCCCCTCTGAATTATTTTCTATGGCCTTTCAAACCTCGTCGGTGCCCGCGACAAGTCCACCACCCCGTCGTCGCAGACACAGAAAGCGCCTGACGGGAACACGACGACGAAGGTGCCGGCACCACCCCAATCGGGAAACGGTACAAGCGCTCAACCGAACCCAAGCAACCCTGTCTCCACAGCCAGCGAGTCTCGGCACCACCGCCCACCGCCGAACCCTCAGACCCAGCAGCTAAAAGCGCACGTCCCTCCGCGGCCGCGGCCAGTAATCGCCGCTGGTCCCTCCCGCTTCAATTCAGCCTCCTTCGCAGGGTCAGATCCTCACCCCTCACCTCCAACAAGCATGACGCCGCCGCAGACACACCCGCCGCGTCTCCAGATCCCGCCCCAGCCCCAGCCCCTCCCCCAGTCCCTCCCATAGTCCCAGCCCCAGTACTCTCCTCTGCCGACCGCCGGGCGCAGAAGTCGGCCTTGCTGGTCCGCTCGCTCATCGTCGGGCAGAACGCAGACGAGGGCGGCCTCGCCTCGCCGCAAAAAGCGGGCATGTCCAGCGCGCAGCTGAAGAACGTCAAAACGCAGCTTTTGGAGCCCAAGACGGCGGGCAAGATCCTCGCGCAGCTCAGGGCTCTGCCGGCCCTGTCCAACTCTGCCTACGGCGCGGGCCAGCACATTCGGGCGGTGTGCCTCCCGTACCTGGACGAGGAGGCCGATAAGTTGCATCTGAGCCATCTGAACTTCCTGCAAGACGTGAAGTCGACGGCGGCGGCGGCGGCGACGGCGACGAAGGTGACGACGGACACGGAGAAGACGCACCCGCTTAGCTTGACGCCTGTCGCGGGCGCTGTTGAAGCGGTCACGAAGGTGTTGCGAGACTCACATGTCGTCAGTCTGTTCTCGGCGCCCAACATGGGGCTCGGGCAACCGGGAGACGGACCAGGGCTTCTCGCGGGGGCACTTCCCACGGCCGAGACCGTCGTGAGCGGAATCGAGAAGATCACGCCTCAGCTCATGGCGTTGAGCTATGCGACGGGCCATCCCGCCATTCCGGAACATAAGGGGGTATACCCGCCTACAGACAGGATGTCCATTTTGACCTGTACGCCTCTTTTTCGAATCACCACGTTCGTGGAGATACCTACCTAACATCTGCCGTGTAGCTTGGTGGGGCTTCGAACTCCTCCTGCCCCCGCCCACTTTGGCATATTTGAACGTGAGATCTCATCCTCTGATCTCGATTCTCGCCCTCACCTCGTTGCAATATCGAAACAGGGTGTCGAGTCCAAGTCGAAAACCGTCTTGAATATTCTTACAGTCTTGGGCGGGGTGAACGAGGGCGTGCGCGAAATTCTCCCTTTTGCTCGGTACATCGCGCAGTACGTGGATTTCGAGTTCAACGAGATCAACTCACAGGATCAAGGCAAGGGTGTGATATGCACTGCCACCTGGTAAGCCATGCGGTTTTCTTCTTTACGCATGCTGAGCGGTCCCTCACACCTATTTTTATAGGATCATGCCCATCGCCATGATCCCTCGCCCTTGGGACTTCTCTGATCCTCCGAAGACCTTGCAGCCTGGTCTTAACGGTCAGGCTGTGTCGCCGCCCAGCAACGAGGCACCGGCGTCTCCTGCGTCTCCGTTGCCCACGACACAGAGCCCAGCTCCCACTCCGGCTTGAACACTTGTAACCCTGCGTGCACACTGCGTTGCAGCTTGTTTTCGACACTGGCGCATTACTAGTAATGATACCCTTTACGACCATATCACGGATGTCTTTGACCTCAAAGTCAATCGAAGTGGTCGTGGAACTTCCGTGTCACATGTCTCTGTTTGTTTGGGTGGATTCGAGGTGCCTTCTTCTGCATTGTTACGACTTTGGACTTTTCGCCTACTTTACGACTGCAGCTACGACATTAGTACCAGTCTACTCCTACCCGTAGCGTCTCTGAAGTGTTTTGGATTTTGGACGACCTAAGCAAGGTGCTTAGGAATACCATGCATACCCCTGTTCTTAGTGGCGATCGAAACGAGGTCGAGGCACAATGCCATTGCATAAGGCAAATTACTTGTTGGAGAAAGTGTAGTCTAAATTTACTGAAGCAGCTCAACTTGATGACATCATGTATGTCAAGTTGGTGTATGCGCAACCGAGACGCGCTCTCAAGATGTAAGGAGTGACATGTCTAGACTGAGCACTGCACGCATTCCACACATGAGATGAGGATGGGAATAGGGAACGATTAATTGATTACAGGACTTAATGGACGTGATCGAGGTCATGAGTGATTAACACGAAAGAGCGGAGACCGACATCTAATAATCTAGCAGGGATGAAAGAAGGTCAAGAGACTCGTTGTCGCGCCTCTGTCTTCCCTATACAGCCCAGCCCAGGTTATACAGCCCACAACTGACACAAATCAATTCCTCTTGGGAAAAGCTTCGGGCTCTAAGGTATGTCATGAGGGGACGCTCCTTCAACAGGGATGGCAACACCCACCAATATAATCTATGTCGGTGGTGTTTTTGCTCAGGAGTTGGTAATGAGCCTCGGGAATGGCGGCGCAAAAGCCCTGAGATGATATTTTATGGATGTGAATGATGTGCAGGCAAGCGACAGGAAGGTCGACATGTACGCACGTTGAGAAACCAGTCGTAGGTTTGAGTGAGGCGACCGCCGGCGTCCACAATTTCATCCATGTATTTCATGACCGTTTCTTCAGAGACGTCGTCTTTGAAGACAATCGTGTAACCTGCACGAGGCGATGAGCCTTGCCTGTTGAAACGACAAAAATACGCAAAGGCATACGCTTATCCTTGTAGACTATGCCAGCAGCCATGACGGGGAGTGAAGAGTGGAGACGTCGAGAGGTAAGAAACGATGTCGGTTTGCGAGAACGAAGAAAGGCGTCCCCCCAAAAATTGGCAAGCGAATTATTATTCGACCGGAACGTAAAATGTTTACCAGTTTCGCGTGGGTGTGGCATTCCCGCGCCCGCGCTACGTCACCCAATCCCAGTGGTCTCTCTCATGGCGCTATTCTGTCGACCCACGCCCGCTATGTGCCTTTGTCTTTCGCTGTATGCTCTAATTGTGCAGCCGCGCCGTAAAGTCTCCTACGCCGACAATCCGCCGCTGATGACTCATCCCGGTCACGCTTATTTCATACAATTCATACAACGACAAACATCATTTATTTCCTGCGCAGATAGCCACTTCTGATATAGCCGCATGCAATCTACCTATGTCGATGGGTTCTGTATCGTGACCAGTTGATCCGGTTCTAAAACCGCCATGGTCTGTGAATATCAATAGATGCGTGAGATGGTGTCGGCCTTACCGATGAAAGATATTTGGTTGTCGTCTTGCGAAAGGCTACTCTGCAGTGTCAAGAGGTATTCAGGTGAAATCTCCGCCGCGAAGCCCTGATTACACATGATCAGAGAGCTAGGAATGTGTGGCGTATGGATATCCGGAGCTCGCAGCACGCACCCTCAGGCCGGATCCGAGATACGTATGTGTGACCTTCCCGCCATTTGCAGCTACTTGCGCGATCTGCTGGAGAATCGTTTCGTCAGGAGTAGTGCTCTTGAAGACGACGATGTAGCCTTCATATGGTGTAAGCTTCGGGAACGCAACCCCCATGATGATGATACGTACTATTCTGGTTCGAAGACATGAATAGATGCTCGAGATGATGTGTGGGTGGAGAGTTGTGATATTCGTTGGAGTAAGAGCAGATGCTTTATACTAGAGCCTGACTAATGTCCACCGCCATCGTAGCATCGTCATGGGTGCGTCTGCTGCCGGCCCGGCTTGAGAAATGTGTGTAAGCATCGTCACTAATAACGCTCAAAGTGTTCAATCGCCTTCCTGAACCGTGTGCGGAGAAATGCCAATAACCCGCTCGATCACCCGCATGAGCGCTCAAACGACACCTCCGGTTCTCAATATCAAACGCAAACGCGCACCCAAGCCTGAGCAAGAAGTAGAAGAGTCAGATTCGCATTCGGCGGCGGCGGAGGCGACCAAGCGCGCCAAGTCTTCTTCAAACAATCAAATCAAAAGAAGGAAGAGCAAGGCCAAAGCCAGACTAGAGGAAGCTGACGAACAGACCGCGGCTCCCCGTCCGCTCGTTCCGCCCTCCGGGGAAGAAGAATTGGCCCCGATACCCGCCAAGCTGACCTTCTCTTTGGCAGACGCGAAGGCTCACCTCGTCCGCGCGGACCGCCGATTTGGAGACGTGTTTGCCCGCCTGCCATGTAAACCTTTCGAGAGGCTGGAGAGCGTCCACCCATTCCGGTCAGTTTTCTTTTCCCTCTCTTCGTGCTCCACGCGGGCGGTGGGGCTAGACCTTGTGGTGATGACCTGACCATGTGAGATCCGATGCAGAACCTTGTGCACCTCCATAATGTGAGCACACCGACGCAATTTGCCCGTGGTGGTGTGATCTCCGCGAACCTCTAAAATCTTTTTTTTTTTGCTCTCGCTCGAAGCGGCCAGCAGATTTCTTGGTCGGCGGCTCGCGCCATTCAGCATAAGTTTCTGAGGCTGTACTTTCCTGAGCTCCCGGAAAAGCCGGATGATGATTAGTCAGTACGCTTGGCTCTTTCCACTGGGGTATGAAATCAACAAGGGCGGCATGCATTCCATAGTTGGACCAAATCACGCCAAGACGTACATCCTACAGCATATCAGGTAGCAACTACGGACCTCGCCACCTTAAAGACTGCAGGTCTGAGCGGACGCAAAGCCGAATACGGTACTCGTTCATGTCGGACCTGCCGTGTATGTTACCACTCACCCATCATGACATGGATTCATAGTTCGAGACCTAGCGACGAGATTTGCCGATGGCCGACTCACCAACCAAAAGTTGCTCGTCGCGAACGACGAGGAGCTGTTCGAGCTTCTGACTGCGGTTTACGGAATTGGCAGAGTATGTCATGCATTCGCTGCCTCCGAGCCCTTCTGACGATCCGCTTTTGCTACAGTGGACCGGTAAGCTTACGTTCCTTCTTTGTGATGGTAGCCTTAACTATCGCAGTTGAGATGTTTGCCATATTCTCTCTGCGACGTCCCGACATCCTACCCGTTGGTACGTATCAAAAGTAAAATCTTCTTCCAAGTAGTCACCTAAGGCCTTTTCTCGCAGGCGACCTTGGCGTGCAACGGGGCCTACTTCGTTGGATGCTATCACTCCACCAACCGGCTTACCGGATCGAGATATCACCGAAGAAGCTTCCAGACCCCACCCAGGACCCACGGGAGGCCGAAAACCAATCCAAGCAAAAGCCAAAGCCCACGCCCGCCCAGTCCGGGAAAGAGACCAAGGGCGTCAGGGCCCCGGCGTCGACCGAAGTAGACTCGGACCAGGAGGCCGAACAGGAAGGCGACGAGCTTCCCAGCCTGAACGGGTACACGTCAGCGAAAGAGCGTCTGGAGCGCGGTCCAACGCCGCCCTCCCACCAGGAATCGTCAACGCGCCTGCCTGCTGCCGCCGTCTCTAGCACCATCAAGTCAGATGAGGTATCACTCGGGACTCCCCTGCGCCGCCGCGACAACAAAACCGCCGTGGCCGCTCAGAGTCTCACGCCCGGCGCGCTCGGGCTGCCGTCGATGCCGCCACCGCTCACGCCATCGGTCACACAAGTCCTCTCGCGCGCGCCAGACGCCCCAGCTCCGCCACCGCTCCCCATGGGGCTGACCGTCGCTTCTCTCAGAAGCCGGTTGGACGGGAAGAAGAAGATCAAGTGCGTGCTTCGCAGACACAGAAGCTCCTGCGTGGTTTTTTGTTGCTGATGCACTGATGGGCCGAATTTTCATATATGTACAGAGGCGCAATCTTGACGCCGGCGGAGATGGAGGCTTTGACTGAATCATGGAGACCGTACCGCAGCATCGGTAAGCCCGAAATGACTTTTTTTGCTTTTGGGGGATCTCTCCGAGTTTGTTCTAGCATTGATGGATTCGTAGGTGTGTACTATATGTGGGCGCTAGCTGAGGAGAAGGTGGCGTCTTGAAGCAAGACACTCGTGTATGTCGAGATCAGAACTGTTTGTGCTTCAAGTTTCAAACTGCACTTTCTTGATTTTGGACGATTAGAGATTTATCACCTATTTGTCAAATGATACTTATGTTGGCATAGTTAGCTCCGGCCGACAATCTCTTATCGTGGTATGCTGTCACATTTACGGCCTGATCTTTGGAATGTTACTACGGCTTACCAGCATCAGTAAATTGGAACAACGAGGCAGCGCGGCGCTCACGTGTTGACGTAGGCCAGTAGTAGACCATCTTCAAGTTCATGCCTAGCTTTCTGTCACCCATTACGCCAACTGCCTCATTCTTGACTCATGCCTCCTTGCCTCCTTGACGTGACTGGAACCGTTGTCTCACCCACTGGCGTTGTTTTTCTCCCCTCTTTGCTTTATATCGAGGCGGACGTACTATGCAAGGCGAGTTATGGACATGGGGTGGCGGGCTCCTCGAAGAGCACCATCAGGCGATGAACCAACACGAGGTGCATGTATTAGTGTGACTAGGTTACCGTTACTCGGACCACCATCTAGGATTTATTCCTCCCTCCCCTCTTATTGTCCTCTATCACCCTTAGCGTGCTAGCTGACAGAGAGTGAGGCACCCTTTGCCCATGAGGCGGGGGTAGGTCTCGGAGTGGATGTTCTCCATCATGAACTGGAAACCGTTGAAGCAAGGCGCCTTGGCAACTTGGACTTGTCGTTCAGGTGGTTGTTCCAATCATGAAGGTCCTCGGAAAGGCCCATCTCGGCTGTCCAGAAGGTAGCTTCAGGTTATCGAGTGAATAAGAGAACGCTCACCTCATAGCGAAGTGACGCTTTGACTCCACGGGGAGTGGTTCCTGAAGGTTCCTGTTTCTTTCAGAGGCCTGTCCTCCATCACTCTTTAGACTGCTCTTCAGACTTGTCATCCTTCATCCTCATTATTTTGCTCATCCTCCTCTTTTTTCAGAGTCCTTCGCCTCGATGTCGTTCATACTATTACCATCCACGTTCCTTGTTATCTCGTTCGGCCCCCCGTTGTCCTTCTCATCGGAACTCTCGATCCGATCTTCGGAATTCGACCGAATATCGTCTTGATCTATGGTTGGATCTTTGACGTCCGGCGGGCCCCCGTTGTCCCTGTTGTTTTCATCCGTTGTCCGAGCTTCAACGTTCGGCGGGTCCTCGTCCCTTTGATCGTTTACGGGATTTTCGACTTCCGTCACGTCGTCGGGGTCGCTTCTGGTCGAAAGCCGAATTTGGAGACCTCGACGCTTTACAGCGTCGAAAAGTCGTGTAAGGGGAGGCCCGCGGCTGGGCTCGGAAAGGCCATTCGGAGCGCCCGCTACGCCTTTGAACTGTCCCGCCCGTCTGTATTCGTATGTTACCCCTTTCGTACATTCGTTTTGCTCCTTTCTCTCTAGCCTCCTTTACTCTACATTCCATATGCCACCTGTCGATGTTCACAGCAACCGAACGGCGACCTCGCGCGCACTCGTGTCAGTCAACATTTCATACCCTTTGCCGACGAGTATTGGATATTCAAACCATGTATATAAACGACCGAAAACGAGCGAGCACGAGAGCGCCAGCCTCGCTCGGAATATTACCCCTTTTCCCCTCTCAAATGTAATCCTTTTTCCATCCCTCTCGGAACTCGACTCTGCCAAACGAACTCACAGCGCATCGACACGACGCTTCGCGCTTACAGTCGTTTCAGCGCGCGAGTAAGTCCCTGACAAACAAGAAACGCACCGTTATTGAGCATGCAAGCACTAAATAATGAAGTTGAGGGCGTATGATGTGGCGGCAAAGAGCATGTTGGAATGGGATTTTGTCGAGCGAGGATCAACGCGTGAATCACCCAAGGAGTGTTCGTTACCGTCCCACGTTTATCGCTCGTTTTCGCTCTCCAACATCTTCACGAACGCCGAAGAACAGCCTAAAACAGAAGTACATCAACAACGAAACGGTCCGATTCAAGCAACCCAACAAACAGTAACCCGCCCCCTGCTCACACACACAGACGCACACACCCTTGTAACGCCGACTGCCCGCGCTTGCACTGCGCGGAAACGGCGCACAATACTGGGACGAGGACGAAACTAGAGGGGCAACAGTTTCCCAGCCCCCGGCGCTTTCGTACGCGCTCGGTGCACGTCGAAAGTTTGGCGATTCACTACGACAGCTGGCGACCGCGGTGGGTAGGACTTCTGGAATGGTTACATGCGTTTTGCTTACACGTAGGCTATGTTCAGCATTAATCTTTGCGGTATTACTCCGTGGAGGATGAGAGTACGCCCGACGCGGAGGAAGACGCGTTATCCGAGTCATCGTTCACACCCCGACTCTCTCTCTCGTTCCCGTCGTCGTCTCTCGCCCCACCCGAGTCTGAGACAGAACGTGGGCTTGAGGTCGCGCGGTGTCAGTTCACCACACGGCCTGGTGACCTTTGACCGGGAGGCGGCCATCAAATCGAGTCAGCCACTGAGAGATAGAGATTTATTTAGTTCCAGAAATGGAGGGAGGCGATCCGGAATGTAGTAAATGAAGGAATCTTGTCAAGAAAGGGTGATAGACAGAAGTGATTCATGAATCACAGACCGTCGGAAGAGAAGTGGGCTCTGATTCTTTGAGTAGCTAGTAAAGCGTCCATACCAAGTCTTGTGTGAAACAGAGCGAGATCTTCGTTCGATGTATGCCGGTCCTTCACGAGGCATCCCAAAACCGCGTATCACGACCTATAAATTGGTATGCACCTAGTGCCTACACATGCTAGTTCAGACACGAATTTTAAGAGCGATCGGTGGTATATTGGACGAGAGATATAGCTCTTCGGAGTTGAGCCCAAAACAAGGATTACATAATCACGTGGGCAACACGGCTATGAAAACGACAAAAATGCACTGGCTTTCTAACAATCACCATTATCAGGGACATAAGATTCTGGGTCCATTATGTCACATCACACCTGGTTATCATGTTGCTTCCCGATTTTGCAACACAGAAAGAGAAGAGCGTGACGGAAGGAGAAGAAGTTGCAGAGCTAGAAACAAGAAAGGAACGACTGCCTCGCCAGCGTGCCTGACGATGACGTCATGTGTCGATGTCGTGACCTAGGCCTGGGTTGGTTTGCGAATCGGGAAGAGGTGGGAGTCGGGGAAGGCCTTGATGCATTTGATGATGGAGGCATATGGTGACACATACGTAACGTCGGTTGACTTAGTCAAGCCGGTACCACCAACAATCGTGCCGACGATGCGAGAGTTGGCATCACCAACAACAGACCCGGAGTCCCCGGGTCTGTGGTTGGTGACGCAAACTCTCGCATCGTCGGCACGCCTCACCGTTCGCGTCCACCATGGTCGGATGGCAAAGCTCCTTGTACTTGACGAAGTCTCGGAGCCGCATAAGATCATCAGACGGCTCCTTGAATTTGGAGCGGGTCTCGACATGAGGATGCATCTTCTTTACAAGCTGGTGAGACCTAACTTCGGATCCTAGATAGAGTAGTTAGATAGAATAGACGACCTCAGCGAGATAGATCAAAACGTACCGAGATAAATAATGTTGCCTGGGAAAGTGTCCCAGTTGAACTTGCCGCGGTTGAGCTCAACCGGCGACAGCAAGTTTACCGAAGATTGGGCTCTCGTGCCCCAGGATGCAATCACTCTCCACGCTCCAGAAGCTGGTGATGTTGCGGTAAAACTCGGATACGCTTGCATTCGACTCCTCCGCCTCTTTCAGCTTGTCCCTAATCTTCTGCCGCTCGGAAGTTATCTCGAGGTCCTCGTCCTCGGTGTGCTCCCCTAGACCTGCAAGCATTTGCTCGTAGCGGTCGACCCTGGAGCCCCACCAGCCAATCGTGCCCACCATAGCCACGAGAGCACTCTGGAAGGCGCTGTTGCCAAGTTGGATGACCTCGCGAGGAGGCATGCTGTTGTTCTTGCGGTGATAGAGCCGATTGGAATACTTGCTGGGTGGGAGAGCAACGTGACGAGCGGTGAGGAGGGACACCCGATCGCTCTTACCGCCTTCCAAGAGATACAGACAGCCCATTTCTCCAAAGTACGAGAAGTCCTTGGGAGCAATCTGAAGACCAAGTACCGGAGTGAAGGGAACGCGTACGTCGACTGAGTCGACGTACGCGTTCCCTTCACTCCTGTTGGGTCGAGGGGGGAGACGTGGTCGAGGAGCTGCGGTCTGGCATGCCGGGTGTAGATGGACTCACGGAATGCACTTTCGACGTCGGTGATCCCATATTCCAAGAGGATCTCCTTACAGCGCCTGGCCGGGCCTTTGGCATCGTCGGGGGAGAGTGTGCCGGGCAGCACGCCCACCCACAAGAAGAGGGGGCCAGGTTCTTTTTCGGCCTCGGCAAAGCGGACTGGGTCGATGGACGTCCACTTGAGGTTGATGGAATCAAAGAACTTGTAGATTTTCTCACCCAACTCGGGCCATACGCTTGAGATCGCGTGTATACAGACAGGCCGGGCCTCCTTGGGGACGCGCTGAGCTTGAGGGCCACTAGGCAGCGGCCAGGCGGGCCCGGTGTGGTAAATGGAAAGGGGGTTGGAGGGGAGGCCATAGAAACCATTGTGGGCCTCGTCTAGAGGCGCATGAGAGTGACTTTCGGTGACAACATTCCTGATGTCGAGGTCATCAAATGCGATGGTGCCAGTGAGGTTGAATCGACGATGAAGAAGCCATGTCTAATACAAATATAACTCAGTCGATCGTCCTGTTCACGATGACTATATGTATTCACCTAATACGAATATAACTACGCGCGGGTCAGTAACAAAGTAAGCTATGAGTGAAAAGAGTTTTGCTCACCTCAGTCGATCGTCCTGTTCACGATGACTGAGGTGTACTACAATACGAACGCGCCCTTAAGTACTACGAGAGGACGCCATGAAGTCCAAAAGTGAACAAACAAACACATGTAAGTGGGCCACGACTTTCAGCGTACGAGAAGTAAGTGAAGTATCGACTTGATACGGGAATATCTGTCTGTAATTGACATCTGTGAGCGACGTAAAATGTCCAAGAAGTATCTATGAGTCCGATTTCAAGCCTAAGGTACCAGAACCATGTGGGCGTGCTCCAAGCACGCTGATCTTCATATGGTCGACGTATCTTCCTGGCGCGATCAGCAAAGCTTCGCTTCGCGATCCACAAGCGCTCCAATACGCGACAGCCAGTGGTTGGGGAAATAGAAGATCCGGCGTTTTGCATGTTGGAAGTCACTGGAACGAGAGCAAAAACGAAAAATTGAGTACGAGCGGATAGCAACAATTAAGGGGCTGACTTGTGAAGCGGTTGTTGGCTGGGTTGAAAGACTGACTTGTGAAAGGAGAGCTGTAGAGATAAATATAAAGGGCTGACAGCAAACGGGAGCCCCTTTACCTTTTACCCTTTATAATCTTGTCCCGGTCCGGAATGCAAGTGTCGAGTTCAGCAGCTTCGCGCATGACGCACTCGCATTGGTTAGGGAACGGTTGTTACATTCCCGTTGCCTTACTCGGCCGCCTGCCATGTTCCAGGTAACTTTTCATCTTCTAATACCAGAAAAGGTTTACCTACCTGGCACTCCAAGCCGCATGCCCGCCTGCCTGCACATTTCAACCGCCCGCCACCTGGTTTCAGCCCACCCGCCTCACACGCCTGCCCACACCCCACACACCTACATGCCCCTCTGGCCACCCTGTCTGAGCACACCCGGACACCGCGGCGGCGGCGGCGACAGCGACCACATGCGACGGCGATGCAGCAGCGGCGATGACACGACAGAGACGCCCGCCCACACGCCCATCTGTCCGCACGCACACCCATACATCCACCCGCCTGTGTGGCACGCCCACCAACAGCTGGCAATGGAGGCAGACCTGCACTTGGAGCACGGGTGCAAATGAATGCCCTGCGAGGAACGTGACTTTGGCCTGTCCATTTGAACGGTGGTGGGGCCAAATCGCGAGCCTAGAGCCAACAGCGGAAGGGCTAAATGGGACAGCGGCGGGATACATTTGAAGTGAGAGAGCGGAGCCAGTTTTCGGATGGCATCGTCCGAGCTAATCACAACGACAAATGAGAAAGGTAGGATAACACATCATCCGAGCCTAGGTTGTGTATATCGATGTTATTATCATTGCATACTGCATCAGCCTGTAAGTCTGTGAGACTTATCGGAACCCGTGGATGCTGCCACGGCAGCGATGCCAGCGAGACTGGAGGGGAAAGTCAACTCGAGTCGGACGTGTGGTGGATAAGCGAATTTGTTGCGGAGTGTCAGGCGCATGACAGATGCAAACTCTTGCGAGCGTTAGTCAGATCAGAAGAATCAGTGCTGCATCCGCAATCGCAAAGCATAGATTGGTCAGAGCAGGGGAATCTGGCAGTACGGGAACAAACATTATTCTGCAGCATTCGGAGCACGGGTGCATGAGAGTGAATTGGAAGAGCACGTTCCGTCGAGTGAATCGGAGTGTGAACCTTCGTGCCCGAGATCGCCGAGATGTCTCCAATAACAACAAGGCACAACAGAGATTTATCGATATTTATCTCTCGATAACTTTGTTTCCAATTTATAGTATAGAAGATTATTGTAGATAAGTACTGTATGTTCATTTAAACCTACTCGGGTTTATTGCTTATATAAAGGTGTCGCCGGTTCCTGAGGCCTGATGTCCTCTGCCTTACACTATCTCACATGCGTAACATCTCATGCACTCGCGTACGCAGAGCGTTGTTCTTGCACACATATCGCCTGCCTGCACTGAGGGTGCGCACGATGGCATCCGCAATCACGGTCAACTCTACGCGTAAGCCAAAGGACGAGGGCTCCATCGCCTCCGTCTTCTCGTCGCTGTCCGAGTCTGGTCCCGAACTACCCACGCGTTTTGCGGACCTCAAAAAGGACGTATGGCAGGAGACCTTTGTGCAAAGTTGGCGTGAAGTCCTGGACGAATTGCATGGTTCGATTGAGGAAATCGCTGAGCGAGGCGCCGATGTGCCCAATCTAGCTTCCATGTCCCCCGCGCATTGCGAATTGATCTGGTTTTTGTAGATTATTCCGTCTGTACAGTTCTCTGAGCTGCAGAGGGGACTGTCAGAGGATCAAATCGCGCAAATACGGAAAACGGGTGTCCTAATTGTCCGGGCTGCCGTCCCGCGCGAGGTCTGGTGGTTGTACTCGCTAGCTACCTACTTTCTCATCTCTCTTCCAGGAAGCTCTCGGCTGGAAGCGGTCTCTGAAAGATTATGTTTCTTTGAACGGTGACAAGGTCAAAGGTTAGTCGTCATCATTGCCACACAGTCAATCTGCAGCATGCTGACGTGCAAATTGAAGGTTTCCCTGAGGGGAACATCCAAGTGTTCGAGATCTACAACTCGGGTCCGCACACCCGCGCACGCACGCACCCCGCCATCCTCCGAACCCAGAGCGCTCTCCTGCGACTGTGGCACTGCTCCGCACCAGAGGCCAAGCTGAGTCTGCGCACCCCGATCAGCTATTATGACCGTTTCCGGATCCGCCAACCTGGCGACCGTTCTATTGTGATTGGACCCCACATCGACGGCGGTTCTCTGGAACGTTGGGAGGACCCCGCTTTTCGCGCGTGCTTTCGGGCCATCTTCGCAGGCCGCTGGCGCGAATATGATCCGTTCGACGCCGCGCCACGTCTTAATGCCAACTCGGATCTATACCACGCTTCGTGAGCCCGGTGTCACCCTACGTTTGTACCTGGTCTTACGCGCACCACAGAAATCAGTGCTCGATTTTCCGTCCCTGGCAAGGTTGGACTTCAATGTCGACGACTGGCCCTGGCGAGGGCACCCTGAGAGTCGCACCATTCCTCAAGTTGTTGACGGCGTATGTGATCCTGCGGCCATTCTTCAAGCCACGGACGCCATTTTCAGGGCTCGACGACTGGGTCGTCGACCTCGAGAGTGCGACGTTCCCGGGTTCGCAGATGGGCAAGACACAGGAGTTGAACGACGCAACGCACCCGCACTTGCAGCTGTCGCGTACGATGGTGTCCATCCCTCGGGTTGAGCCTGGGGACCAGATCTATTGTGAGTGAAAGCCCCGAGTCGTGGTCCACGACTGATGGCACTCTAGGGCATTGTGATCTCGTACACGCTGTGGAAGGGTTTCACGGTGGACAAGGCGATTCCTCTGTGCTTTACAACCCGGCTGTTCCCCTCACAGTTCGAGGGCGAGTATCTTCTCATTGTGTTGCTTCTTCCAACCTTAACGGCATCCTCACAGTGCTGAGTATCTTCGAGATCAGCGAGAGAACTTCAAACGTGGTCTTCCACCCCCGTGAGCCTGGTGTATTCGTCCTCTGGCAGTCATTGATATGTGTATGCGCCTCACCGCCAGCGATTTCCCAGGTGGGAAGGGCGAATCCCTCTTCCTGAACCGAGGCGGACAGGAGCATATTCAAGGAGAAACTGGCCTTCGCGCGCTTGGATTCAAAATGTTTGATATTCCAGAAGGGGCAAGCGCAGGAGAAGCGCAAGCTATCGTTGAAGCAAATGGGATATTGTTCCCAGAGCTTTCTGAGTGAAGGTGTGTTGTTGTTATGAATATAAGGAGAGTACGATCTTCCCACACATTGTCCGAGTCGGATAGAAGGCACCCTGTAATTCTTAATTGGTGAACGACGCTTACATTGTACACCGCTGCGGAGTCTCGAAGCGGGACAGCATGTTGCTGCGCTCCGCAGATTGGGGGTGGTGTAGGCATATTAGCGCTGAGGCACGAAGCAGTGTATACCCGTCCATGCAATGATGCACGATGCACGCACTCTCTGCTATGCGCTGTTCTATTTGTAGGTAAGCGGCATGACAGTCAGTAACACTTTATTTGGCCAGGCAGGTTGTTGGTGTTGGTATTCGTTGAGCAATAGGATCGGTGCCAGAGTTACCGATACCCGGGGTCGACAAATCACGTACGGGTTCGCGCTGATAGAAGTACGGACAAAGCCCAATACACCGGAGAGTTATCTATGATGTCGCCAGCTCAGAGTCCTGTAGTAAAAATAGACTGCGACATTATACCAGAGACAGATTGTTCACGGAAATTGATAGGACAGCTGGCATGTTATCCTGCTGATGGCCTGGATGTGAAATGGTAAGGTAGACAGGTCTTGACCATGCACGTAGCACACTGCGTGATGACTGTAAGGTCTCGTCCTGCGTAGAACCATGGTCGAGAACGGGCCTGGAGCTGCGAGGCTAGTAACGCCAGCAAGAGGGACGGCGCTCATTAGAATTAGAATGGAACTGCGGCGTGGTTGGATGATATGGGATAAGTCACGCAGTAATCCCTCACTTCTGGGCCACGATGGAACGAGCGGGTCGAGGTCCAGAGCGTACGGTGGTGCTGCGGTAATGACACGTATACAGTTCAGGCGCTGTCGTACGGTATTGTCGTATTTCCGAGAAGATGGCGAGATAGATGATCATGATGATTGTGACCCAATTGAACCCATAGAGTCCCCCGAGCCTTCTCGGAGCCCTCTTTTGAGCGTATCGGGAAATCTCTGATCTTCCTTCCCGATGAGAATGGAAGGGTTCGTTTCTTTCCCCCCCCAGCTCGACACGACACGACACCAAAAGTAAGTCGCACAGTCAGCGGAATGGACGAGCGCACACGGCCGAAAATGGGACATATGACGGAGTGCGTGCCCCCCGCGCCGCTGACGCGTTTTTTTTTTTGATAAGCTCATCAAGGGGGGGGGTTTCCCTTAAGCTCTGGGCCACAATGACGAGGTTGCCAATTCTGGGCTTACGGGAAGCAAAGTCTGATTGTAGGTGGGGGGCACGCCGCAACGCTAACCTCAATAGTACTAGTAATGTGCACGTTTTGCACGTGCATCCACGCGGCGTTCATGCGATGCGTTCAGTGGTGTCGAATGGGCGGCAGGTTGCGACGTCGGGCGGGCTGGCAGTGACAAGGCACCCATGATGACTGACACTCAGTCCAATTCAAGAACTTTGAGTTTCGTTCATGCACACGAGCCACGCCAGTTGATGGCGCTGTACCAGTACAGTACTGGTAGCGAAAGCGAAAGTACTTGTTCGGCTGGGGCCCCTTGTCGCCTTGCTGGGCAAGGCATGTCTTATCGCACTTGACTTTGTTCCTTCTCTTTTCCTCCCCCTTCCCCCTTTAATTGATCGCGCCCGGCATGACACGTCACCGACAAGGACAAGGCACGGACGCAAAACGGGCAGGGGCAGGAGGATTGACACATGTGATTTTTTTTTTCACGGAATCGAAACCCGTTCACGAGGCCTTGGCGGCCTTTTGAAATCAGAAGGTCCCCCAAACTGGCACGCCTCCGCCACCGCTAGCTAGCCCCACAGAATCCGAAAGTCCCCTTTGTTTTTGAGTTTGATGATATGATGTTTTGGAAGAACGCGTGTCGTCCTCAGATCAATTCAATCAGAAAGGAATGGCGGGGTCTCCGGGTCCCCTCACTCACCCCTGCCGCGTGCTTTACTTTCACCCGAGTCACAATCGTCATCGTCATCGTTATGGTTGCCCCTTGCGATCGCTTATCGCTTATCGTTGGCCCACCGTGACTAATACAGGCACTGTCACCCCCCCCCCCAAGACAACACTTGGCCTGTTGGAGAGCCGTCCGCGGTGTGCCTGCGCAACGCAACGTCTCGGAATCCCAGCGCCAGCCCAAAATCATGAACAAGGACCTATAACCGCATTCTGGAATCCCCCCAAAATGATATGAAAGTACGTGGAAACGCCGAAGAATCTACGCGGACCAGAAGAGCAATCATTTCTGCTGCGAGTGCTTGTATGGGTATCGGTGCGTCACCGTTACCGAAGGAGGCAATTTTTAGAAATAGAAAGGGGAGAGCGATTTGCGATTTGGGAACGCTCTTAATCCTTTATCTTTGCCACAAGTTTTTTTTTTCTTTCTCTTCTTTCTTTATCGCCTTCTCTTCTCGCACCGTCCAAAGATATCATAGTTCAGATCGGGAGAAGTGTGGGGCAACAACAGAAGATCAATATTGTGATTATGACGATGCAACCCTACTACTTGCGACGTCACACACGACTCCGTCCCAGGTCCATCGTGATCATGGAACAAGCATCCTACTGGTACTGGTACTGATACCGCCGCCGCCGCGACCGAGCCCATCGCGGCCCAAGTCAAGAAGTCCACGATCCCGATCCCGACGCGCCGCCGCGAGGTCTCGCCATGATCGCCATCGCCCAGAGCGAAGCCGAAAAAGGTCTCTCGCACAAGGCGGCACACTGTACTACTGTACCCCTTCGCGCTCCGCGCTCCTCCTCAACAACTTGAACGTCCACGTCCGACTCGAACGCAGACGCGCGCGCACCCGGCACACACTAGTACTGTCATGCCTCGGCACAGTGCGTGCAGCGGCCGATCGCCACTCGCTTCACGCAGAAAAAAATAGAAGATAGCCGCGCTCGAAGGACGCAAAGGGCTGTGGCCGACCGCCCGCCTCCGCCTCGGTTCCTATCGCGATCATTGCACGCTCGTCAGTTCGTTCCCCAAAGCCCAAAGCATCATTTAATAATAAAAATGATAACAAAATCCCCAACCCCCAACGATAATGATGAGAACAGTACTATGCATAGCTCAGGTGAGCACAATGTCCTGTCCTGCGACTTTGTTTTTTTCTTTTTCCAATTTCATTTCGCTGCGTCCGTCTGCGTGGCGCTGTACTGGTCCTTATCTCCGCGTTCTTCTTCCCTTTCCTTCGTCTCCGTCTAGCCCACGCAGCATGTGTTACGGCGCCATACTTCTATACGGCATCCCGCGCGTCGTAATCGGTGAGAACGACACGTTCGTCGGCGAAGAAGACCTTCTTCGAAGCAGAGGCGTCCAGGTCCTCGTACTCGTTGACGCCCGGTGTCGTCGAAAGCTCATGAGTGATTTCATAAAAGAACAGCGCACGCGCCTCATTCCGTGGTCGTGGCCAGGCATTGTACTCATCTCATGGTCTGGGCGTTTATCCAAAGTTGTGGTACAAAGACATAGGCAAGCCAACGGACGCTCGACGATAACCCTCCGTGGATTCCATTTCATCTCGTTCCGGCACAGAGATTCAATGATGTAAAAACACATGATGGATGTACTGATATGATGATACACATTATCAGAAGGCTTGCTTATTAAAGTAGTGTCTCTGTACAAAGCCAAAGGGTGATGGGTATCCGCGGATTTACAGTAAAGTAAAGTTTGCTTTTCGCTCGTGTACGACATACAAATGAATAATTAAAATGCGTGATCGACTATGGGGTGGGGAGAGGGTGGGAGTGCACAGTCGATGCCGTGGTTCCAGAAAGTGCGTAATGAAGTGATAGCGGGGGTATCCGATCGAGTGAAATGAAAACGTCGTGACGATCAAATACGATCAGAGTATGCGTTCCTCTAGAGGCAAGTTCAATGCGCCCTCCAACCACGGTGTGCACGGACTTCATGAATGTCTGCACGACGTTCGGGATCGGGTCTAGGCAACGCAACATGAGCTGCTCCGCAGATTCGGGCACGTGGGTCGAGGCCTGCAGGGCAAGTAAGACGCGCCCAGAGATGGCATCCCGTTCGGTTGGGAACGGAGAAGCTCCGGTGAGCAGGTATGATAGAAGGACGCCCAGCGTCCATATCTCCGCAGGTGGCGCGCGGTACGGCCTCTTCTGCAGCACCTCGGATGCTGCATAGGCCGTCGTGCCAAAGAAGAGGGTGTACCGCGGGCGTGGCTCGGAAGGGTCCACGACAACGGCGCTACCAAAATCAATGAGCTTTACCTGCAGGAAGATTGATTGTCAACGGCGTGGTGGGAAAGTAACGGTGACGACATGTGAAGACGCACGTTGAGATAGTTATCAACGAGGATGTTTTCATCCTTGATATCGCAGTGCGTAACGCCTTGACTGTCAAGGTAGTGGACGGCTTCGACGACCTGAGCGAATACGAAACGCGCTTGACCCTCTGAGAGGCGTTTGTCCTTCGACTGCTCGATGCATTCAAAGAGATCGTGGGACGCTCGGCGGGAGAAAACCGGTTGCGAGGGCCGAAAGTACGAAGGAGACGTTTCATCAGAGCCAAGAATGAGGCCCTTGGGAGACGCGGGAAGCTGCTTCGCACTCCCAGGCCCGCCTGAATCAGCCGACCCTGCGGAAAGCTGCGGAGGGGTGACGGGTACGTGAAGATCCGAGTCAGCGGAGGGTGAGGGTGTCAATGCAGGCGTTGGGAGGCAGGACGAGGTCATTCCCGGAGCGGAGATCTGCTCCCGAGCCAGTGGGCCTTTGGTGTGTGGGGCCCACGGAGTGCCATGAAGTTCCTGTACCTGTGGCATAACGTGACACGCTTTAGTGCTGCGGTCATCTAACGTAGGGCGTCATTGTGTGACAACTGACCAGGTAGAAGTACAAATCGTCTTCGAAGAGGTCTACGCATTTAACTATGTTTGGGTGAGTCAAGAGGCCGAGCAGTAAGGCTTCTGTGGGAACACGGCGCGCGTTTTTGTCTTCCATCCACGCATGTTCAGGAACCTTGGCCTTGATGATGAACTTGACGGCCACCTCACGTAGCTCGAGCCGGTGAAACGCGGTCAGGACGAAACCATATCCGCCAGCACCCAGTTCATCTCCGAGCTGGTACCAGCGCACAAACTCGGTATTAAGATGATGTCCACGCGGGAAACGACGCGAGTACGCGGAAGCTTTCGTGGTCACACGATATGAACGCAAGGGTGAGGGGTGGTTGGGGAGGGGAAGGTACGCGGGTCTCAGCCGGGAAGGGGACGGAAGGCAGCTCGTCGCGAGAACCATAAGCGGAAGTTGATGCAGATTGGGATGGGACGAGGAGAGAAAAGTGAGAGCTCTGCGGGCTGAGATCCGATTTGTAGGTAAGCTGGTCCAATTGGAGGGCATTATGAGAGAGGCTGGACTGCGAGTGCGATGGGGATGGTTGAGCTGAGAAGCTAAATGGAGAAGTTGTGCTGAGGGGTCGAAAGGAGATACTGAACGCGGAAAATGAGATGAGTGGATATACTTCAAGTTGGATTGGGCAGCAAAGTCGAAGAAGTCTGACGACTCGTTCGAGAGGGAAGAGGCAATTGCGGTGTTGGTATCCAGGAGATGGAGGGGGGTATGGGGGTGATCACCGTCATCGTCGAACAGTCGCTGGCATCCATGGGATGGAGGTGTGGAGAGTGGTCAAGAGCGGGGGTGGGGATGATAGGGGAGAGTAGGACAGGAGAGGACATGTTCGAGTCGTCCATCGAAACAGGGTGAAGATTGGTATTTAAAACGAGGGGATGTGGCGATGGTCACATTATTCCGATGTGTCCACAGCCCCGATTGGGCATCGCTTTCCTTCCCTGGCGGAATCAGGAATCAGGCAGGAAGGAAGGCATCCATCCGGTACCCTATGCCTCTTTGCCTTCCGAGTAACGTCCGAGTGAATCATTCCGTGCACGCGGTCGGGAGGGCAGTCTTACCGCTAGCGGGTGGGTTCCGAGTCACCGAAAGGACGACGAGCCGTAGTTGCGCACTCCACCCTCTGCCCAAGACGGCAAGGGCTTGAACCCGACGTCATTGATACCCAGAGCGAGAGAGACGATAGAGTATCGCCGAGAATACGTCGGAATTCAATATCCCGTTAGCGCGCACACGCTCCACTCCCCCCACCAGCGCCGAAACCAACAATCCTCCGAGGCAACTCGTTGTCTTTTCAATCACCATGTCCATCCGATTTCTCAACATCCCAGGCATGACCCTCTTCTCTCCCCTACCACGTCATCTCTCGCTCATCCCTCTTTCACCCTAGTTGCTGGCATTCCTCGGCCTAGCGTACTGCGATCGCTCACAGCTGCCCGTGTCGCTAGTTCGTGTTACATAGCTTTTAGTCACGCATAGCCATTGATTGCCTGTAGCTTGCCGGTCCTTCAACTCATCAACGCCTGCACTTTCTCCGCCTCCTTCGGAGCATATCCCGACATCCACTACTTCCGCCCCTACTCCAATTACTGCCATTGCAAAGCAAGGGTCTAACCAGTTGAGCTTGGAGCAACCCAGGAACAGGGCTGGTACGTGCAGCGTGACTCGTTGAAATCGTCCCCTCACCCACCTGCCCAGAGTATGTGCTCTCTACGCTCGATAAGGTAGTCAATTGGGCTCGTCAGGGTTCAATGTGGCCGATGACTTTTGGTGCGCAGCCACGTCCTCATCGTTGCACTACAGTTCTCATTTCCCTCGGCATTACAGGACTGGCTTGCTGTGCTGTAGAGATGATGCATATGGCGGCTGCACGCTACGATCAAGACCGCCTTGGTGTTGTTTTCCGAGCTAGCCCGCGCCAGTCGGACATTATGATTGTCGCGGGTACACTGACGAATAAGATGGCGCCTGCACTTCGGAAAGTGTACGATCAGATGCCAGAGCCCCGTACGTCATGCACAGATTGATCTGATACGCATGCTTGATGTGGCGCATCATTGGGTAGGCTGGGTCATCTCGATGGGCTCATGCGCGAATGGAGGTGGCTACTACCACTATTCCTATAGTGTTGTGCGCGGCTGTGACAGTGAGTGACTGACAGCGACAGTCGGCGGTGGCTAATATCGTTGTCCTGGACAGGGATTGTGCCCGTTGATATATACGTCCCCGGGTGCCCACCCACTGCAGAAGCGCTTCTATACGGGATGTTGCAGCTTCAACGCAAGATGAGGCGTAGCAGAAAGAATGTGTTGTGGTGAGCGACCTTTCTTTTGATCAGCCTTTTCGCATTCACCATTGCCGCCAATTTCAGGTACCGCAAGTGAACTGTTAAGCGGGAGCCTAATTTAGTCCACATTTTATTCTTTGTGTAGAGAAAAATACGAACTCTGTTTAGAGATAATGATTGATGGATGGGTGATGATTACGTTGAGGTCGAGGCACTGCCCTGCCTGCGAGGATCAACAGCCGTTCTGTACCCGGAACTCGTCCTTATGCCCTTCTTCTCCCTGCCCACATCCCGTCCCCGCCCTTATCCCCGTCCCCTTCCCTTTTCCTCTCTTCTATCCTCTACCCTCTCATTCCTGTACTCTACATAGCCCCTTCACCGTTCCCTCCTCGTCCCTCGGGGCCTCAAACCCTCCCGTTGCCAAGGTTCCAACATGGCTACCGATATTCTCACGACCACCGTCCCTCCAGCCCATTCTCATCCACAATTTCCCCGTGGTCTCGCAATTTCTGACCTTGACCTTCGTGATGACCGTTATCCTCTCATTTCCTCCCCAAGGCATGTATCTCCTCTCGCTCATCAAAGTTCCCCTTCCTCCAACGTCCTTGCATCTCCTACTCCTTTCTATCCGGATGCCGTCCATCATGCCGTCCGCGGCACCTCGCTGGCATCTGATTCGCCACCCTACGACTTGAAAAGGGTCAAGACGTCTTCGCCCAGACTGGCACCGGCCAAACCAGATGTCCCCCAAGTCTCGGAGGAACGCCGTTCTATATTCCATACCGACAGCCAATCCTCTCCGCTCAATCCGGATTCTCCTCCAACCACATATCCCCTCGATCGTGTACAACCCACCAACAACGGCATGAAGGAAGTCAACTTGCTGCTTTTCGGTCCCTCACAATCCTCGCAAACGTCAAGCGGGCGAGTCAGCAAGCTTTTACCTCCTAGCGACATCCCTCAAACACACCATCCGCGGACTTTACAACCTGGCTCACCGTGGCAATCCTCTCCTCGGGATGCTCAACTAACTGAGCTGTACACGCCTTCTCCTCGCTCTGCTACCGCAGCGAGTCTAGCGCAGGGTGTCCAACTCCCAAGTTCCCGGTCCCAGGGCATGCGAGCGTCCTCCGCGGCTCAATATAGTCCTGCCATTGGCATCCCTGTCTCTATTTCTTCTAATCCACGTGTACAGGCCCAGCAACCCACTTATATTAACCCTTCTCCAACCCCAACTCCTATCAACCCTGTCTTTACCTCACAGCCACTGCCCCCCGAAGAGGTCTGCGTGGAGTGCGCAATGCGCGACCAGGACATGGCAGACGTCAACGTTACCTCACCAGGCATCTGGGCGCGTGAGAGCGACGTTCATTATGAGGAATTGCTCAGACGCGAACTCGAAGAGGAAGAATTGGGCGTCTCTCCTCAGGAACAACCCCGACCAAGAGCTCGTGGCGGGCGGTTGACAGAGGCGAACCTAAAGTTGTGGCTTAGTTTGGTGCGTTTGTTCTTGGCACCTTTTTATTCCCAGCTCCGACGTTTGGGCTAACCTCATTCACCTCAGAATCCCAAAGAACCCGCTTCGAAAGGGGAAGCATTGGAGAAATATGTCAAGGCGCAGCAGGCATTGGTCGAGGCGGAGGCCTTGGCACATGCTCGTGCACTGTTGGAGTCTCGACAACTCGAAGATAGGATGCGAGACGCCTACTCGCAATTGCGTCGGTCCGCTTACGAGCTTGGCGCCAACACCTCACCTGGCGACAGCGGTGTACGGGTCAAGACCCTTCGTTCGTCAATGCTACCCCTCCCCAACCAAACGAATGACCAAGGCCGAGATGTTACCGTGTTGGAGAACGGCATGATTGTTGAGCACGTGGATGTTCGCAAGGAAGACCGCGATGAGCGCCAACAGCGGCGCCGCGAAGAGAAACGCGCCCGTGCACGTAAATCTTCTCGGGGTTCAGCATTCGACGTTGCTTCGACATATTCGAGCATGACCCCCTTGCTCAACATGGATACTGGCTCTCCGATTGTCCCGTCGCGCTCGTCGACCTCTCGGCCCATGAGTGTGTCGACCTCCCTAATTGATACCTTCTCGCGAAGCATGCAGTCGAATCCTTCCGTTGAAGCCCTCAGCATGGTCTCTGCGGGCGCATCGCCGAGGCGGACACGCTTCTTTGGCATCCGGAACCTTTCCCCATCGTTCATCAGCTCGGACAGTTTAGCGCCTTCTGGCTTCAGTGGAAGTATGGTGGACATGCAGTGCGTTCCCTAGAAGTTTCTCCCCGTTTTTCTCCCCTCTCACCTATTATTATCTTCCAGCCTCGCCTTGCATCCCGGTGGCGAGCAGTTGAACCATCCTCCGAACGAATCCGGTGACAGATACCAGACCATTGACAGTTGGCGTGATGGCTCGGTGCTAATTCCTCAGCGACGTGCGGAACAAAAATTCGAGGAGAAGCCAAAGAAGAAGAAGGGTCTGGCCAAGATATGGGGACTTGTTACGGGGTCATCGAAACATAACTCTGGTGCCCCTCTTACGAATATGTCCCAGACACGCTCACTCGATGGCGTGCATGATGATGACTATCCTCTCACACCACCACCCCCATTATCGTATTTGGTCAGTCGTGGTACGGGTGACAACGGGGGCTCTGCCTTACGGCACGTCTCTACCCCTTCCCTCCCATCGTCGGCTTCTCCTAATTATCCACTATCTTCTTCTTCTGGTATGTCCCCACCTACGGCACCTTCCAGCTTGCTTCCATCCCCAACATCATCACGGCCGGTAGTCATCACCGACTTTTACGAGACCCGTAAAATGCCGCCGGCTGACAGTGATGCAGAACAGCTAACGTCGCCCGTCCCAGAAGAGGACCATTTGCAAACCCCGGCAACTCAGCGGGGCGTACACCCCACAACGTCAGAACCCGATTTGCGTCGTCGCGCGGAACAAGTCCTGAGCAGTGAGATACCACCAGTCCCACGACTCCCGTCGTCGGTGACTCACTCGACGATACGCACGCCGTTGTCGACCGGATGGCGTGACAAGATGCTCCCGCCACTTCCAGGAGAAACCCAATCACGCCCACCGACCTCTGCCCAGGGGGAGGCTCTGTCCCGCACAGTGTCTTCCTATGACATGCGTGAAGTCAATGGCGAGCAGGTGCTCATCGCACCTCAGGCGCCGTTTTCCAGTACGGACAGGCGACGGCAGTCCTTCAACGGACTCGGCAACTTACCTCCGGGCCTCGTCACGAGAACATTGCCTACTCGCCGGACTGGTTTTGACCCAGAAAAGTACGTTGGGTTCGGTGGTTCACATGAGGTGTCCGTGCAAGCACTCCCTCAAATGCAACGGCCTTCAAAGCGCAAGAGCAAGTTTGGCTTTGCTTCCCTTCTTGGCCGAAAGGCAGTCCAGGACTCAGAACCGACAGAGTTTCCGCTGGGCCGATCGTCAGGATCGGAGGCGCGACATGAGGCAGAGTTGGGAATGCAGTATGGAAATTTGATGACCAACTCTGGAGCCGAACACGCTTTTCCGCGGTTGTCCATGTCCCTCATGACACGCAAAAATATTGAGAACCTCGTCGACCAGAGCCCGGATTTCGTTGCGTACCGCTACCCTTCCGGTGACAAGAGCCTCCACCTTCCATAGGCTGCGTCGATATCCTGGGTTTCCTTTCATCCACTTGGCTTGGCCGTCCTCCCCTCTTTTTATACTGGTTTCCTATGTTCTCTTGGTCCCTATTTTGCCCTTAACTTCGTTGTCCTCTACCCACGGTCGCCTCTTTGCTATCACGCACCACTTATTGCCCAGCATTTTCATCTTCATGGACGTATCCCACCTACTCTCACACTCCCTCACCCCTGTTTTCATCAAGGCTTGTCCATATTCCAGACATATATGTATGCCTTGACATTTGCATAATCGACAGCGATTCTCGTCAACTTATGCAGGAGGGCGTGCAATTTCTGTGCCTGATCATGTGACTGAATACTTTATAGAGTCTCGCATAGATTTCGTGTATAACGATATTCTACACTTGCATTGCCATCTGTCCCTCGGAAATCAACCCTCAACAAACAAAAGATTGTTGGTCATGGTGAAGCGTCGTGTAACGTGCGCATATATATATGGTATGGTGATATTTGTCCCACAGGCGCCCCGCGGCCTCTCAGCAGAAGAGAAGAGGGTGAAATTATTGGAAATCTTTCATGAGACAGTAGGCATGCCTTTTGTTTGTCAGATCTTCCATCCCATTCTTCACATCGAACAGAAAGATTTCTTCCAGGCGAGCTTTCCCTTTACCCGCACCGTCTCGGTCTCATTAACGGCGGCCCGTCGCGACAGCTGAAGGAGCTGGAGAAGCTTGGACCGAAAATGAAGGGAATCGGTGATTACGCGAAATCTCCACGGATTCCGGCCGTTTCATGTTTTTGTTTTTTAATGACGGCGATGCTCGTGCTTTGCTGTCACTCTGTAGTCGCGCAATCTGTCAAGGAGGTTTTGCAGTCGCTTGTCGACGACGATCTCGTCCAGAGTGATAAAATCGGGTCGTCGAACTGTGCGTGGTTTTCCTTGTTTTTGGAAGTAGAAATGGCTAAAATGGTTCGTTCTGGTCCAAACGTGCCCACGCGGCACGCGCGGGTTCGTGTTTGAATTTTCTTTTTTTCTTTTTTCGTTTTATGGGACTGCCTGCATTGCTGCCGCTGCAGTCTTCTGGAGCTTCCCTTCCCAGAGGGGCGCAACCGTGAGTTGATGAGGGTTCTATCTGGGGTCATATTTATAGATGTTCTTTTACTCCACAAACAAACACGCGCGACACAACCCTACCCTCTCCGCGGTCGACCCACCCCGGCGTCGATAATGATGAACAACGCCCCAGATGCAAAATCGCCTCGATGGCGCCGCCGAAGCGCGGGCCGCGAGTGAGAAGCAATTGGCAGAACTGCAGTCGGCCATTTCAGGCGAGCGCGCAGCGCGTCCGGAAAGTGTAACAAATTTCCACAATATCAACATTCCCTCTTTTTGGCACGTCCTGGGGTTTATGATTGTGCCGTTCTCTTCTCTTTTTGTTGTCTCTTTCGCACGGTCCCCGGGCCCGGGACCCTCGGACGGATGCTGATGCGTTAGGATAGGACCAACGCGAGGCTGCGCTGGCGAGACTCGCCGCGGCGAGGAAGACGACAAGTGAGCTGCAGGTGGAGCTCGAGGCGTACGGCGCGTGCGATCCGATCAAGGTCGAGGAGAAGCGCAGGGCTGTGGTCCTCGCGCGGGAGGCCGCTCTTCGTCACACAGGTGAGATGTTATTGTAATAACGATAAAATCAAACACCGTCCCCCCCCCCTCTTTTTTTTTTTTTTTTCCTTTTCCCGTTTTCCGGGCGTCACTCCGACCGAGAGTCGGTACGGTATGACGGAAGAGTCGGAACTGAAACTGACTAGAGGCGCCAGACAATTACTCGATTTTGATGTCGCATTTCACACGGCAGCATAATGTCGACCCGCAGGACATTCGCGCTTATCTTGGAGTCGGGATCGACTATGAAGAGCTGTCTTGACGATGTAATGGTTTGCAATCTGAACGCGTTTATTCACCACTGTCATCCCCATTCTGCAATTGTTCGATTGCCTGATGCACAGCTAAGGGTCGAATTGCTCAACGGGCAATAGTTTCATACTGTACAATGATGCTGGCGAAATTGTATGTGTACAGATAACTTGAAGCAAACTGTTCATGATACGAAACGAAACGGAAAGGCTTCTCCCTCTACCGAAGTGCGCTGTCCCCTACGGTCACTTACACGTCGTCTGAGTTGGTCGCGGAGAGCAACGTAAAATGCTCGCCGTTACGCTGTGTCACCTTTTCTACTACGATCTGGCTGCTCGTCGATCCCTTTCCGGGAGCGAAGCTCATGGGCTCCATGCGCGAACCTTGACTAGTTTGACTGGCCCGGATGTCCAGAACGGCGGAGCCGGACGAAATGTAGGTGGTGCTCGCAAAGACCATCGTTGATCCACGAGCAAGAGCACGACGATTGGATACATTCCCTATTCGTCAAAAGTTTATGGGATCAATGCGGGTCTCGGATGGGCGAGTGTAGGAACGGTTACGCACTGCGAGCTGTACACCGATGGGGATTAATATGTCGCCGAGGGTCCCAAAGGGAAGGTGGATAAATAGGGAGGCCAAGACCGTAGCCTACGAGAAAAAGTCAAAATAGAAAAAAAAACTCGTGCTTGCGTATCGAGGATGGGACTTACGCCAATGATAATGTAGAGTAGACCGGACTCGACGAAGAGGACCAGTATCTGGGTCGCCGGTGTAGAAGTTCCGCCGTCGCCCCTCATCAGCGACTTGCGGTATTTCCTATTAGCCGCGCATCAGTGAGCGAGTCGATGTGACTTTTCCCCACAAGATGTTGAATCGACGTACCATGCCTCGACGGCCATGATGGAAGTTGCGAGGACGTTGGTCAACAGAGAGAGCGACAGATCGGCCACTTGAGTGACGTCGATGATGTGGGCGAGATTTCGATGGATCTGGGTGTATTCTGGGGTGATGAACAAACCGGCCCTCACGGCTACTGTGACCACGTAGACGACTGGCAGGGAAGACACAGATAAGGAGACGCGGAATAAAAAAAGATAGAGATGGATGGCGTACAGGCGTTGATCACCAGACACACGACCGGCACCATCAAAAACGCCTTGTTATGGTCGGCACACAGGACCCAGGCTCGCCAAACGACGACGACGTCTGCGAGAGTATACTACAAGACATCGAATTTCCAGGAGAGGGAGGAAGGGTCAGTCGACGGGTCGCTCGCGGTATGATATGCGAAGGTACCGACGTTGATGAGGATGATGGCGTTAAACATCGGCAACCAATTCGGTGCGTAATGGGTTGCCGGATCTAACGAGCTGAACCATGCGTCGATGACCAAAACGTTACGATGACGGACAAGATCCAATACACGGTCGACAGCACAAACATGATCATCGTCATGATGAAGAGCCACGCCCGTGATCGAGCTTTGAGTCCCTTTGACTGTTCATCACTCAGTGCCTGTTTCTCAAGGATCGACGAAAGTATTTCTCACATCATTACGGAAACCGAGATGGGAACGAGGCATAAATACATCCCTGTGCACGGGAATGATGTTGCGTGGGAGGATCATCGTCAGTGGATGGTGGGAGGATGATATAACGGGGCTGACCGTAGAACAGGGTCTGGAATATTATGCCTATGACCCTGTACAACAGGGCTGAACCGTGAAACTCGAACGACGGCATCGCTACGGCTGGCGCAGACCGCGGGAGGAGGGGTATATCGAGACGGCCAACCACTGTTTGGTGTTCACTGACGTGTTTTAGGTCTGTACATGACGAGCCGTGCTTTTTATAAATGTGAGATGTGCGGTAGACCTCGGCTCGCGTATGATGGGTACCAAACTATCAAAAACAAGGGATAGTTCGGGGAAGTTTACGTACTTGATGGGTGACCGGGATATTCATGAAATTGTCGCTTATTTCAGCGCTTGTGCTGCCAACTGCCAATCACAATCACAGCTGTACAGCAGTATTTTTGATGCTGTGGGGGACAGGTTTGATGGTGTGCAATTCTGCATGAGGCGTCACGGTTTCACCAGAAGATCATGACCGGGAAACCTATGCCTATGCCTAGGGCATGTCGGCGTCGAATCCGGCTCCGAATCGCGGAGTTCCTTTATTAGAGAATCTCCGAGTCGGGGGTAGCGCCATTAACCGACAAGTGGTGCACTAATGTCAGCAGCGTGCATGACATATCTCCATCACCGTTAAGAACGTGCGGTTAGTGGAAGCAAATGCCTTTGCAAAGGGGCACGAATCCGAGTCGGTGGTGTTATATCGAAACGATAAATGGATGGATGATAAGCCCCTACACGGAATCGTCATAGGAAAGGTCTACTTGGTTGTCTTGCCAGGAATTGCCCTTGAATGGTGTTTTCAAACGGGAATAACACAACCAGGAGAACCAGAACGTACACTAACCTCGTCAACTGATACAGTAATGGGCAAGACGTCGCTAGCCCATTGACGTCACCGTATCGAACGCAAAACCCGGAGAGCCCGAGAAGAGGCAGTGGCCCGACGCAACATCGTGAAAGAAGAGCAGATTGAAGGCCGAGGCCCATTCACGGTTGACCTCCGGTGTGAACTCCTTCCCCATACATCCAGTTGCGTTGTTCTGCCGAAGCCTTTCGTTTTTGAGTTTGAAGGCCATGTGCGCCCGACTGCTGTTCTGCTTCCGTCACACCGCAATTTTACCATCTGGAGAGTAAAGTTTCATAGAGTGATCCATCCCTTGGCACAATGAGCGCGTTCGTTCTCAAGGATCATGATGATGCAGTACTGGTACACGCCTCCTACTAGTATTTCCTTCATTCAGATTCACGTCTCGCAGTACATGCCCATCATATAGAATTGGGTCTTCTTACGCTTGGTGACTTCATAGTTCAGGTAAGGTATCCAATTGCAACTGCCAGCCGGGCATCGTTCTCACTGCGGCCTCCCCCGAAATCGACCGCGTGCCCGAATCCCATTCATCGCTTGAAGACCCCGTCGGACCTCCTACTCGGCCGACCTCACTTGTCGCCTCGCCAAACCTCGCCGCGCCGCGAAATCCCGAATGCCGCCTTTGTTGGATTGTCCCGCTCATACCCCCCATTTCTGACATTTCCTTTTTTGTACGCCCGCTTTCTCCTCTCTCCCGTTAGCCCTTTCTACCTTACAGTACAATACGACGCCCATACGACATCACCAGCAACCAACGGCGACCTCACAGCATGCCCACGTCGGCCAACGCTCTCGCCGTGTCACCATCTATATCCATACCGAGGATACTTACTACCCATGTGTCACCCAGAAACAGTACGTGTGCTGCTCTCGATGTTACGCACGTATATCGTGTGCTCCAGATCAGGGGCCTCATCAAAGAGTATCTCAGGGTGTTGTAGTTGAAGCGGTCCTTTTTGGCTGCCCTGGACGTGACGTTCGCAGTGGAAGTGCCAGTGGAGTGAAATGCGAATGTTCTGCATATGGCTCATGTGCTACCCAAAACACCCCACGTGATTCACTTTTTTTTCGTGCTTGAGCCCTAAGTTATCTACATTGTCTATGATCATATGTGGAGCGCGTATATTACCGTATCCTAGTTATATGGTCTTCGGATCAGACATTCCGGGCATTCATGTCGACGCGCGTGTCTCAACACTTTGATGGTGTTGGAAGTCGCCGAGCGTGAAGGGGAAGGCCTAAGCGTGCCAGTGAGTGGCGAGTATGGCGATGCTTTTGGACCAACGCGTGTGGTGTCCTTACAGCATGTGCAGTTCATCGTACTTACATTACATTTCCGAGTCGTTTGGTAAACCTGTCACGGGATTTAAATCTTTGTATACGTATTCCAGAGCGTCGCGAGACCACCAAATGACAAGAAATGAGCAAGGAAATAACGTATAGAAATAAGTAAAATACGGTGAAGAGCAAAGAGCATCTCAGAATGAGTGAAAACCTTACAACGTGAACCACGGGTGCCGAATGACATCCTGTATACAGATCCTCTCCTCCGGGCTATACTTTAACATTTTCTGCAAAAGACCCGCCAACAGATCAACCTCTTCGTCAGGAAGTCGTACCCCGGAATTCTCAATCATCGGCCCATCATCTTCAGGTGGCGGATCGTCTTGCTTGCCTATCTCGAGCAACTTCATTCTAATGGAGGTCCTGTAAGCTTTCAGGAGCACGCCAGCGCGGTCTTGATCCTGCTCGCTCATTGGCTGCCCATCCTCCCCGAACCAAAGCGCACGCTGTTCGAAAGCACCCCACCAGGGGTCAGGCAGTCGTCCGAGCGTCTCGACCGTCTGTTTGAGAACTTCAATGTCACTGCCCAGGAAGGATTCGAAGAGGGAAAAGCCCGCGCGGATTTCAAAAATCACGCATCCGAGCGTCCAGATGTCTGCCTCGAAGCCCGCACGCCCCTCAAAGCGCGCTTCCGGCGGCTGGCAACTCAGCATCGTTCCGGGTTCGTAGGACGGCGGTGGACAGGCAGCGATGTAGGACTGGCCAAAGTCACTGATGATGATGCTTTCTTGAAGAAGTGATGCGTGCGATATAATATCATTCTGGATAGGCGCCACGAGCATGGCCGGAGCGTGAGGGCCAGGAGGGCTTCCGTCGCGAGTTACGACCTTCTCCGTCTCTGGATCGCCCAGACGGGCATACACTTCGGCGTCCGACCATCCAATGACGTGGGGTGACAGGCGAAACAAAATGTTCGATGTGGTTAGGTCTGGAGGGGATCATTTGTCAGCAATTGATAGGTCTAGGAAGGTGGGGAAAACCTTGCCTCCATGAACGACACCCGCGGAGTGCATGTGGTGCAATGTTGTCGCTGTTTGCTTCGCGACCTTCCTAGCCAAGTCTGCCCGCAGTCTTCGACTCCCGGCGACTCGCCCTGGAGAGTCAGACATGGCGAGGATGCTCGGGCCAGCAAGAGGGTATATGAGAAAGCGGTGGGAGCCGTTGGGGCCCTGTACTAGGAAATGGTGATCGACAGGTTGGAAGTCAGCAGAGTGGGAGGGAGGGAGAGACTGTATGAGTGTTTGGGAAATGGCCAGTTCGGGGATTTCGCCCGGGGACTGTGAGGAAATATCGGCGCGCATCGCCTTGAGGGTGGCGATTCTGCCGCGGTCTTTGCCTTCCCGCTGGTCACGCGCAAGCCAAACAGTGGAAGAGCCCCCAAATCCGAGTTTATGAAGGATTCTGTATCGTCCTTGGTCAAAAGTGTCGCCGATAGATATTGGATGATACCCGCCAGGTTGGTAGTCTTCAATTTCCTCGATATTATAAAGCCGTGAAGGAATGAAACGAGGTGCCACCATTGTAGAAGCTTGACGCAGCATTGGGGTCAAGAAAGGCATCGTTCGTTCCGAGTTTGCAATAAACCGAAAGTGTGTGTAACGGCCAGTGTAACAAAGATGTTACTTGTATGGCGTGGAGTTCGTCTCGTCAGTGGTGTGTTTTTGAGAGCATACTGGACATAGGCAGATGTCGATAAGCTTCAGGGCCCATTATCGAATCTATGACTGTACATCTCAGCTATGGATGACGCGTGCGCAGTCGCCGTCTGCCGTCAGGTCCATCTTGGCAATGGGTGCGGCAGTGTTATCAACATGCACCATTGATAGTGGATATAGTACGGTTATCCAAACCTGACCACGATCTTCTCATTGGCCCAAGGTGAGGCCGGCCGTTGAGCTCGGAACGAGCGATTCAGAGCGCCCGCACACCAATCTGATCCGGGAGCCACGACCATATCTGCATTGCCCCTCGAGTACGCCTCCGATTCGTCGGCCGTGTCTCGTGCCCTTTTTCTCGTCGTCCCACACTCTCCTCTCGCCCTCATCCTCCTCCTCGCTCCCCCGAAATCGATCGCGCGCCCAAATCCCATTCGTCGCTTGAAGCCCCGTCGGACCTCCTACTCGGCCGACGTCATTTGTCGCCTTGCCAAACCTCGCCGTGCCCCGAATTCCCGAATGCTGCCTTTGTTGGATTGTCCCGCTCGTACCCCCATTTCTGACATTTCCCTTTTTGTACGCCCGCTTTCTCCTCTCTCCCGTTAGCTCTCTCTACCTTACAGTATGACACGACGCCCATACGACGTCACCAGCAACCAATGGCGACCTCACAGCGTGCCCACGTCGGCCGACGCTCTCGCCGTGTCACCATCTATATTCATACAGTTAGCACCGAGGATACTTACTACCCGCGTGTCACCCCAAAAACAGTACGGTATGTTTCCATATTGTCTTAGATCATTCGTCTAGATGCTCGAAGACGTATATCAGCCCTCCAAAATGCTCGTAGAGAGAAAGCGACGCCAGTACGCGATATACCACCCTTTTTCTCTCTTCTCTTCTTCTCGCGTGAGCTCGTCGGCCCCCTCGCCCGCCTTTCCGCCTGTCGCCCTTCGACCTTCGACTTCGAACGCTTTACCGCGCCGCCGTACCGACTCGCGTTCGTCTCGCCTCCCTTTTCTCCTCTTCTCTACTTCCCTCTTGCTCGTGTCTTGCTTGTTCGGACGACTCTCGCACCTTAGACAAAACACGGATCTTTTGATCTGTGTATCAACCCATCTCACCTCGACTTCGATAACTTCTCTTTCAACCCCCTCGGAACTCACCTCTGCCGAACGAACTCACAGCGCGTCGACACGAAGCTTCGCGCTTACATTGGCGAGGGAGAAATACAGAACATCATGTGAGTTCACTTCCTTATGACAAACAACGAATCGGGTGCGTAACTCTCCGAATGATAACTCGGCCGCACGAAGTAATGCTGTCTTTTTAAGTGGTTACCCCTCAGAAAGCGAAATGTTAGACTGACAGTCCGTAGCACTTTCCATTAGCGGCAGGTGATTTGGATTGGCGTATAAGTCACAGCTAACTACAGCGACGCCTTTCCGACATTCAGGGCTTTGGGCACGAGAAGGGACTGTGAAGCCAATGGAGAGGAGGAAGTAGATGATCGATAATTCCCTCCTTGGGTTTCCTGCTGGTGGCTTGTCATAACAGAGCGATTCGAACTTGCTCGCAGATGTCGCACCATCAAGCTGTCGCAGAGCTCCGGATGGCCCAGTGTCTGGTGTCATCAACAAAGCACGGCACGGCAGGTCGTAGAGTCCTTGTTACAACCTTCCACAACTGTTCGTACTTGAACTTTAGGTGATTAGAACGGTGCAACTTGAACCCCTGCATTGGTCATTGGTGGAGGAAAAGATACTAGTTTGAAAATGGCGTTAGTAATGTTAGACGTGTCGCAGGCGTCGAATTCTGACCTAAGAAATGCACGCCAAGTCGGTCAGCCAGGGGCCGGCATGGGACAAGAAGGTGGTTGGGATGGGGAAGTAGTACAATCGGACTGTCTCCATGGCCGCTCTGAAGGAAGTCAATACCAAAAATACATCGGAAAGGGCGTGAGATCGCACCAAGAGAATTGATTGGATATGAACCTTGTTTGGCGCTTCATTATTGCAACATCAATTCAACACGCTGACACTTTCACCGTGAAACTTGAGACGACATCGCACATCATTGACAAGCCTTCCTCCATATTCAGTGGCATACAACAACAGGAGCCTTAGTCGAAGACAGCTTCTGACGCCTGGTGAGCATCACGATGGGCCATGGGAGTCTTCAAAAGAAGGCACTAGCGGGGGGCTCCTTGAACCGCTACCACCACCATGGTCGGTTTTTCCCACGGTTTCCGGGCAAGGAGCACATCCGCGATGCATCGTCATCCACCCCCACCCCACACCAAGGGGACCCCCTACACCAAGGGACCTCTACACCAAGAGGACTCCTACACCAGGAAGGGCCACCTAGCCCCCTCCCCACAGCCCCAACGCGATGAACCAACAACATAACACAACATTACCACAACAAAATGAAGCAGGAGGGTTCTACGAGAATACCCGGGAACAGGTCCTAGCAAAAGAAGGGACATCCCAAAATACACCGTGAGGTTTTAGTGGGTAGGAGGTCACCCCCCCACTGGGGCGGCACTGTTACCTGAGTCCCACACTACCCCGTAACAGGGGTGTGCATAACAGCATTTTCCCTCACAACCGACCCACGTGGCCGGCTACAGCGGCCGTGCAGGGCTGATGATCGTCTCCTGCTGCATGGCACTTATTCTTAGCAGTAGTCAACTGTAAAAAGTAGACAAAACCAAGAATAAAACGCTCCTCAAAAAAAAAAAAAGGAAGGCACTAGCTAAGGCACTCGGCAAGTTGGAAATCCCATTGCCAGAGCCGTACCTAATACCCCTCTTGATTATCTTCTGTCTTCATGGTACTTGCAATGCCCAGTAGCTAGAAGATAACTCAACGGGTGACGCCTCCGAGTCACAGTGTTGATCCTTGCGTCGGCAGAAGGCCGATTCCGAGTCAAGTTTCAGCTATATACGGATCATCCTTCAAGCAGTCGCACTAATTGAATAAAATTTTCGCAGAATCGATGGTGTCAATGTCAGTGAAGTCCAGGACACCATAGGTCCTGTTGGCATCGCTTATGAGGTATGTGATGCCTACGTGTTGAGTATTCAATTGTCGACTCGGGCTAGTACAGCGTCGACTTGGAGTCCAACCTTTAGGCGACTCCATGTTCATGACAACGAACAGACGAGAGATGTCACGTTGTTAAGCCGCGGACCACATGAACCGTCCGGAAAGTGAGCTTTGATCAGAGAGTATGAATATCGAAGCCATACGATAGCACCAGACAAAAGAAGCGGTCAAGCGCTCACTGATGTTGCCGAGGTGATCGCGCTTAGGACAATGTCAGGCTTCTCTCTCTCGGACCAGTGTTGCCAAGGGGATTTTTCGATAGCTCTTTCAGCTCCTGAAACGATTGCATTAGGATCGTCGTAAAAGGGTAGAGGTACTTGGGAAGCATATCGGGATAACACCGGCCCGACGTCATGATACAGTTCATACGGAAGTGCAGATGCAAATCCGGTCGAATCTTCTACAGTCTTGCACTGGTCCCTAGGCATGTGGAGATGGCTGCCAGCCTGAGTGGTCTCAGGCGCAAATAGATTTACACAACTCGGACTCGGAGACCATACAAGAGGAAAGGAGAACCAGAAAGACTCGGATTGTCTTGACTGAAAGAAGGTATGTGTATTCATCATGAGCTTCGTTTATAGCGAAAGGCAACAGATACCGACTCAGAATGTATACAGCTTTGAGGATGCCGAGGGTCAATCGGAACTTGAGAGGGGATACAATCACGTTCCAGTGTTTGAATGGTTCACAACAGACGAATTTATCATGGACCCTGAGCGGAATAAATTCCACTGGCACAAGGAGCTGGCCCAGCTGGTGTTACCACGTTCACAGAGCAACGTTCAGGAATAGGAACAGCCTGATGGGAACAGGGACACCAAAGGATAAATTAGTAGAGATGCGAGGAAGTCGATAAGCTCTGGGAAACATGATGAGTCTACAGTTCTATCAAACACCGGCGGATAAACGGTCCGTGCAGCGGGGAAGAAGAACACATCCCGAGTCAAGTGCCTGTCGCTTAAAGTGCTTCAATGTCCAACTGAGCCGTAATGCGAATGCTGTTCAGCGGTGCGTGATTTCGGAATGACGACAACAATTGTCCGTATTTAGGAGAACAACATACATCGCCCGTCGCGTTTGCATGAGAACCTACATTTACCCCATATTATTACCGTACCGTACGTGGACAAGAACGGATCAAGAGTATACATTCGTGCCTTGGTCACGGTGTCTGCGCTGTGCAATTCCCACATTCCCCAATCTCAGCTGATCATCCTATTGGCTTTATATAATACGAGGTGGTGCGACGTATGCTTTATATCGCCGTCTCTGCTATCCATTGGTCAGTAGTCACTGCTTCAAAGACCAGATTGAAGCCACAGGGTCTTCACTTGTTCAATTTCCTCACCTCCATCCACGGCGACAGAGACCTTCATGCTCGATAGTGTCGACGAGACAGTCTGTGATGCGCAGCAATATCAGCAAAGCTTGTCATGGTTGACCAGTCTCGATCCTCAATCACATGCTTAACACGTGGTCAAAGCATTGGTTTGGTAGCAAGTACCTTCGCACATCTGTTGTTTTTTCTCTAACTCAGCAAGCGTATAGCTAACCGCAGAGGCATCTTTTGTTAGTCTCGTCTCCGTAGTCATAATTTTTATTCTTATTGTGGTACGTTCGACCTGCTTTCACGTGGCGTCCTGGCTTAACTGCTCTCGACACAGAGGAATGTCATACGTCATCAAAAGGCATTTCCGAAGCGTGACTGGAAGTTGCTGCGGATGCCCCCTGACATATACATGGTGCGTTCGGTACTTGTCTATTCCTCCCCATCACATCATAAATTACGAGTCACATGACAGCTGTCTCTTTTCATATTTGACGTTGTTCATGCTATTGGTGGTATCCTCAATGTCCGATGGGCAGTCAAAGGGGTAATCACAATGGGTCCATATTGTTCGGCACAAGGTATATAAACAATTGCTGGACTTGGGACTGCCTTGATCACCCTTGTGTGTCCCTTCACTTTCTGTGTTTTATGGCCTCTGATTTGAAAGAACACATCGGCTCACCAGAATCTGCTACCCACACCGTCATAACTGCTCTGTGGCGAGTAGGAATCGAAGCACGTGGCTTCGCTTTTGCTATTGTTGGCCTCACCTGTATCTTCATCGCGCTTTGGGTTGGCATCGCTAATGGGGTCCATCGGACTTATGAAGCGCCTTCACCAGTGGGTTATACTATTGATGTTCTTTCACACATAACATTGACACTGCCTGAACAGTATTGGTGCTGGATAAGCCCTCGTTTCAAAGGCGATCGCTTGGCTGGAGAGTATATCTGGCTGTGGATTGCATTATTTGCTTCAATGACGATGTATATTCCGCTGTATTTATGGGCGGAGGGTCGCTTGTCGATTGGCGATAGATGGTACAAGTTTCACCTGTCCAAGCCTAACCCCCGGATGAAATATGCGAAAAGGAAACTTTCTTAGGAATGCTGTTGTATGTCATGACACTTGTTCCTTGCGAAGAGGCTCACAAACATGTTTAGTTACCCTCTTGCGTATGCTCTTGTTGTCCTCCCTCTCTCCGTTGCACGTTGGTCGCTTGTCAGCCACAAGGATATACCCTCGGTAGCTCTGCTTTTTGGTCTCACGATGTTCAATCTCTCTGGTGCCATCAACGTACTCCTGTTCCTAATCATCCGACCCCAACTTCTACTGTTCGCCCCTCCCAAACAGCCCATCGAACCCGAAAGACAACCATCCTGTCTCGACACGGATTCTGTGGTACCCTCGACACAGCGATGTATGACTACAAGCCAGAACCGACGAGGATTGAGCCCGTGGTGTAAGGTAGCCCCTTTCGTTGGTCTCGAAACTGCCTTATTCGACGCACCGGAGCGCCGATAATTCCTTTATTGATATCTCGTTTCCCATTTTGTCTCACACTTTTTCTGCCTTCTACTACT
>WTXJ01000209.1:0-26113 GCA_022376545.1 Russula dissimulans | reverse complement strand
CTGCTCCGCCCCATTGGATTTCACTCCCAAACCTTCAGTAAAACGGAACAGAACTACCCTATCTACGATAGGGAACTACTGGCAGTCATCAGGGGGCTAAGGTGCTGGAAACACCTCCTACGAAACTCCACCTACCCAGTCCTGGTGATTACCGATCACGCGAACCTACAGTACTACCGCGAACCACACAAATTGGGGCCAAGAGTCAATGGGTACGTCGCAGAACTGGCTGACTACCATATACAGTTAGTATACAAGCCAGGAGCGGTAAACCGAGCAGACGCACTATCCAGACGACCAGACCTAGCCCCAGAAGAGGACAATGAACTGGTGATTGTCCTTCCTGACCACCTTTTCGTCTCCCCAACAGCCCCAACTACCACATACCGAGCAACGCGGACAAAGGCGGAAGATTACGACTCAGACGAGACATTGGTAGGTAGTGATGACGAAGGAGACATGAAACCCATGAAGGCACGAAGCGTCCAACTGGAAGATGGAGCAGAATGGTCAGCTTTTGACCTGGATAAGCTGATAATGCAAGCACAGACTATCGACCACGCAACCATACGACGATGGAGAACCACCCACAAACTGGAAAAATACGGAGACATCTGGACCAGAGCTGGTGCACTCGTTGTTGTGGGAAACAACGATCTTAAGAGGGGGGTGACAAAACTATTCCACGACTCACCAACTGCAGGGCACCCTGGAATTTCCAAAACCTTGGAGATGCTCTCAACCTTCTACTGGTGGCCAAGAATGAAGGAGTTCGTTACAGCCTACATCAAAGGATGTGCCAACTGCCAAATGTCAAAGATCAACACGCACCCCAACAAACCAGCAACCTTCCCAATCACTACAGACCCCCAAGCGCTCCCATTCCAAGTCATCGCCCTCGATTTCATTGTAAAACTGCCAGAGTCCCAAGGGTATGACACGATCTTGACCATCACTGACCATGATTGCTCCAAAGCATTGATTTTCATTCCCTGTAACGAAGCAATCGACTCTGCAGGAGTGGCAAAGCTCTACGCTATGCAGGTGTTCCCCCACTATGGGATACCCACCAAGGTAATATCCGACAGAGATCTGCGGTTCACCTCAAACTTCGGTAGAGAACTCTGCCGGCTATTAGGGATCAAACAGAACATCTCCACGGCCTACCACCCTCAAACCGATGGACAAAGTGAACGCACAAACCAATCCCTGGAACAATACCTTCGCCTCTACTGCGCAAGCCAACAAAATCAATGGGCAAACTGGCTACCACTCGCTCAATATACAAGGAACTCCTGGCCACACTCCACGACAAAGAAAACACCCTACGACCTCATCATTGGCTACACCCCTCAAGCACACCAACCGACAACAAGGACCGACATCCCCGACATCGATACAAGGCTGAAACACATTAAGGAAGTCCGAACTGCCGCCCAAGAGGCCATAAGCAAAGCGCAGAAAGGACTCGTCAAGGAAACAAAGTTTAAAGGCTACGAAGAACGGCAGAAAGTCTGGTTGGAAGGGACAAACATTAAGCGACCTTACGATAGTGCAAAGTTATCCCCAAAGCGGTACGGACCCTTCGAGGTAGCCGCTAAAATTTCGTCCGTGGCATACAAGCTCCACCTCCCTGAAACCTGGCAAATCCACGACGTCTTCCATGCCTCATTACTCACCCCATTCTTGGAGACCGAGGAGCACGGACAGAACTTTATAGAGCCACCACCCGAGGAGATAGAAGGACAAGAAGAGTGGGAAGTGGAACAAATCCTTGGCAAGCGAGCCCACGGCCGAGGAAAGAAGCTGCAATATCTTGTCAGATGGAAAGGATATTCACCAGCACATGATCAATGGGTTGCCAAGGAAGACCTACACGCCGAGGACTTGATAACCGACTATGAACAAAAGACCGCGGAGCGCCAGCCTCACAGGAGTATAAGGACCCAGAGGAATATTCGTAAAATGGCCATCCGTTCAAGTCACCTCGACCCACCCTGGCACGCAACAACCTCTTTGATTACAGCTATCAAAGCCTCAAGGGACCAGCCACCTTTGCCCAAGTCCTCTCGGGAGAAGCAGTCCGCAAATACCCCAACTGCAACATCTTCGTCCACCGCTCTGAGAAAGAACACAGCAGTATCCATTTCTACTACTGTCGTGTCAACTACTGCCCCTACCACAACCACTAAGAACCACCACATGGCCCAAAGCAATGCTCCCTCGCAAGAATACATCCCGACCACCCCCATACCACCTCCGAGTCCTACCGACCCCAATACCACCTCAAGCAACCCACATGACGATAACAGGACCTCCACCGGAGGCCCCCAGGTTCCGCCGAGTAGGGAGTCCGGCCCCCATCCTGATAATCAACCAAGAAGCCCTCCTACTACTAGCTCTGCTCTTGCTGCTGCTGCTGGGCTTGGTGCTGGGCTTGTCAACCAGATCGAACTGCAGCAGCTATGGCGCTGGGCCCAAGGGATGAAAGCGTACTCGGAAGCGCATGGAGCGTACCCCCAGTCCTTCTCCACCCATAGAGGTTACTCCACTGCTGCTCCCCCAATCAGAAAACTCGCTCGACTCCCTGAGACCCCTACAGATCTAGGCGACTTCCTCACGGTGGGGGAAGCTAGAAAAGGGCTCTACACGTTCCTTAAAAGACTATCCACAGCCACCATGGTCGATATCGCACCCTTCTTGCCCGAAGAAGGCGAGATCATCGCGGCAAACTCCCCCTCAGCCATATCAGTCCCCGACTCGAGCAAGAACGAGGAAGAGGAGCATACCAACCACCCAGAACATCCAGGTGGCAACTGGATCGAGTACAGCTTCAGGCAAACCGACCACTATCCGGTCATTATCGATGACGGAGAGGACCAGGTCACCACCAATTACATCCGCTACGTCTTTGATGGGGAAGAAACATATGTGGAGGGTACTAACCACAAAAACGGCCCCATTTACCGCCTTGCCCTCCATGCTCGCCCCCAACTCCACCCAAACTTTGACAATGACAAGCAGATCAGAGATGACCACCTCAACGTCTTCCACCCCGAGTCCAGCCTGAGGGACTTCGTAGACCGAGCAGTCCACAACATCGCCGACCCTGGCCTCACCGCAGACCTGGTGCGTTATAGGTCGCGCAAAGCACGCCACGCTACACTGCTCCGCTGCCTCCAAGCTGCCGAGGAAGCATTACTTGAGAATACAGAGGCTTTAGTTGGAGTGGAGCGCCACCTGATCCATGCCAAGGCCTGCACTCGGGTCTTCAACCAGGTCTATGCGGTCAAACCTGAAAGCGAAAAGCCCTATCGCGTTGGGCATGTCCCAACCCTCAAGGCCAGCCAAGGCCCACCAGACACCAAACGAAAGACGCCCACACCCTCCTCTCAAACTCGCTTCGCCCCTTACCACCGCCCCAAAACGCTGGAGCCCGTATTCTGCTTCGAATGCATGCAGTCCCAGTCCCACCACCTTGGCAAGGACTGCCCCTCAGCAGGAACCTGCTGCTACTGCCAGAGCTCCGGCCATGAGTCGCTCCAATGCCCTACCCCCCACGTTCAATGCCATGAGAACAGGTGTTCAGTTCCCAGCTGGCTCACGTTCCATGGACTCCAATGCCCAGCCCCTGCCATGGGACACCTCGCCAAACGTCTCGGCACTCCGCTGGATGCCTTCCCTCACATGTGGGCCCAGGACACTGGCACGTCCTCCACCACGATGGAAGAAGACTAGCTCTCGTGTAAGTGAGCTCCTTAGGAAGGGCGTGATGTTACGATCTGCCCCTCGGACTTACCACTACCCGTCCTTTTTCCTTTCTTTGCTCCTATCTCACTTGCTACTTCTTACGCCCTCGGACTACCTACCTACTCTTCCATAAAACTTCCCCGCTAGCTACCATCATTTTACCTTCGCTTAGCTATCGTGACTCATTCCATTGTTACTGCCTTCGGTCCTGATACTTGTTATTGTCTCTTCGCTTACTACTCTGACTCGACCCAAGAGCCCTTAAGGCCATTTGCTACTATTCTTACTTACCTGACTCACCAAGCGTCCTAGACGGACTGCAACATGTATATAAACTTGTATAACTCACAGTTGGGCCTTAAGCCTGACTTAGAATCAATCTTGCAACTTTCTGGTCATTGGCATACAAAGTGGGAAGGCCACTGGACCAACTTCGACTCCAGAATTACTGGCAAGGACCTTCCGAGGAGGGGGATCACTTCATCGTCAACTTAAGACCCTTGCACAGACCGCATTTACTTGCCTATCGACTTAGCCTTGCTTTGCAAGTGCTCGCTGAGTAGGGAGACCAGCCCCCATTCGACTAAAGACCTTCTAGTGCTGCTTAACGCGCACCTGGACCCCAAACCGCCAACGTCTGGCCCTTGCGCCCGCAGGAGCGTAACATAATGGGATTAGCATGCACTGAGAGAGAACGATGAAGTATGTACTTGCAGAGGACACACCACCACCCATCCAGAGTTTCATCACCTTTACGACACTTCCCCTCCTTATGCACAAGATCAACGTCAGCACGGCGCTTGTCTTTGCCACAGACACAGTGGCTGCTGATATGTTTCTGTAGTATATTGTATTAGTAGATAACCACATAATACAGCAAAGACTTATGCATTTATCCTTGACAGACAGATTGTCATCATCATTGGAACTCAAGCTATGATTAGTACTGGTTGCGTTGTCCACCTGGCTCAGAATCAAGTGAGATCGCAGTTACTTTCTTGCCCTAGAACACAGTGGTCTTTTTCAACTTCAGGATGGAGCTCTTGCCATCATCAGAATTGGGTCGTTTCTGAGAGGTCTTGCGTTGGATGCTAGGAGCAGGCTCAGGGAGAGGATGACCAGGGGGAGGTGTGTTTATTGCCACTTTTGGCTGGCCATGTAGCTGTCGGACACGGTTGGAAGGACCAGCAGAAGAGGAGATGGCAGGAGGATTAGTGGGAGATGTCGTGGTTTCAGTAGGACTCTGGCCAATTGGATACTCATCATCTGCATCATTGTACCACTGGAAATCAGCAGATGATGCAGCCATAGTAGAAGCGTCTGAGTGCACCCAAGTCATTGTTGATACAGAAGAAAATTTGCATTTTTGTTTTTGTTTTCTGTGTAATAGCTGAGGAGCAAACTGAGAGTGAAACTGTTTGGGGGTGATTGCCAGTTTCCCAAACCAAGACCAAACTGTTTGGTTTGTCAACAAGAATCTCCAAACCAAAACTGAAACCAGGAGTTTGGTTTTGGTTCAAACCAAGTTTGGATCAGTTTGAAACCAAACTTCCCCAACACTATTATATACATGTCCGGTCATCTAAACAGGGTCTATGGAGGTGGTGAGGCATATGGTATCATTCTGGGGTGACAAGTGGGTATAAAGTGTAAGTGATGCAGAGTATATGCAAATTGTCAATGAGGAATATTGCCGCATGTGCGTGTCGAGACTTGGACATGGCTGCAAGTGGTGTCATACAGTATGGTAGTGTAGAGGAAGAGACTAAAGTAAAAGGAGAGAGTGACAGGCATACAAATTTCAATATCTACAGGTCTCCAGTGCAAGTGGGACAGCCCAGGAAAGGCAATGGCCATGAGTTTGGGATTCTAATGGAATGAGTCCTGGCAACGTTTGGACATTAGCTTTGATTGAGACATCTTGTTAGGGGTTCAGGCGATGCAAGTGTCTTCAGCGTGCAGTCGTTTTGGGGTAAGGAGCGGGATTGAGAGTCAAGAAGAAGAGGTGATGGGAGACAGGACAAGATGAACATGAGGCAAGGGCTGACAAATCAATGTGGTGACATGTGAGGTGCGATGGCAGATTGGATGGTCAGGCTCAGATCTGTGAGTGGGTGCTCCGGATCACTTGTTCCAAGGTCAGCCATTGGCCTCACCTTACATTGGATCATAAATACTTAATATTTGTACATGAATGTTGAGAGGGAAGTGTGGAGAGGAGCTACCAGATTATCAATTATTGATGGTTACCAAAGCTACATAAATTCCCATGGCCTCGCATGGCCAACGGCCCAGCTTTGGCTTTCAAAATGGCAGGCTGGGCCAAAGCCAGCACAGAGCCGACATTTTGGCCTGGCCCGGCCCAGCCTACTTGGGCCTGGCTTGGCCTGGCTCATGGCCTCAGGCTGGGCTAAGCACATCACTATTCACCAATCAACTCCTCTTTATTCCCTTTAAACATCTCATCTCGTCTATGTTGCACTGTATCATCACCACCCTCAAGCATTCGGTGTCCAACCCATTGTACCTGTGGGTAGGCACAGGTTTTGCACAGGTGCTGAGATGGCTACCCATACCTGTACCCGTGGTCAGCCGTACCCGCAACCTGTGCGGGTTGGCGTTCCCATTGTCATTCCCTAGGTATTGGAGTTCTGGGGAAGGAGTGTGGATGGGTTCAGCTCCAGCTCTTGGGATGAGCTGGGTGAGCTCTGCAAGGCCAGCTGGGTTGGTAGCAATTGGGAGGGGTGTGAAGGGGAAGGTGAAGTTGTAAGACACTTAGCACAACCAGTATGGTCAGGAGGGGTGTGTGGCAAACTTACTGCTGGGTCGACAGTAATTTGCTAGGAGGGTTCTGGATGGACAGGAGACGTGGGTTGACAATACAGGTCAAGTGTCGGGACACAGGGGGTTTCAGAGGGTACAGGAGAGGGCTTGGGCACTGAGCTGCTTAGTGCAAGGCAGTAAGGGGAGGAGAGGATGGGAGTGTCACAAATGGACGGTCTGAGGACTGTCTGCTCATATTGGGAGTTCTTATATATACAGGGATGGTACTCTAGTAAGCGTTATTACTTTAGGGGCTATTCTTGGTCTGTCTTGTTGTTCCAATGGCATAATGCCATCTGTTATGGGTCTGGATCATCCAACAGGTTGGGGAGAAGTTATTCTGGGCGCTTGGGGTTGTGGTGCGCTTCCTTGGGGGTTGTGGCCACTTTGCTTCTCAAGGTATTTTAGGATTGATGCAGATCTGTGGCCAGATCTGTACCTCTGGTGATCCCCTGTTCTGATCTTAGAGATATCTAGATCGTCTAGGGTCCCAGATGTGATCTGGGGATTCCCAAGGGGATTTCCCAAGGGGTTCTCTTTGGATCTATTTGTGTATGGCCTTGCTGGCGCTTTGGGGGTCTGGGGGGGGTTGTGGGAGCATTGGGGTTGTCCCCCTTTGCTGGGTCGTCCCATTTCATTGCAGGGAGGTCTCTGGACATTGTCCTGTCTGTCCCCTTTGATTCCTGTGGTTCTGGAGGTCACTGTTCATGACAGGGTGTTAGAGACTGTCCAGGTGTGGCGAACTTACTGCTATCCCACAGAAGTTGCTTGGTGTAATTCTGGATGGACAGGAGATGTGGATAGACAATATGGGTCGAGTGTTGGAACACAGGGGATTACCAAGGATATAGGGGGACCTTAGGCACTGAGCCACTTGGTGCAAGGCAGCAAGGGGAGAAGATGATGGGAGAGTCACAAATGGACAGTCTGAGGACTGTCTGCTCATATTGGGAGTCCTTATATACACAGGGATGGTATTCTAGTAAGCGTTATTACTCTAAGAGGTATTCTTGGTCTGTCTTGCTGTACCAATGGCATCCTGCCACTTGCTCCTGCTCTGGAGCATCTATCAGAAGGGGGAGGAGTTATTCTGGGTGCTTGGGGTTGTGGCACACTTCCTTGGGGGTTGTGGCTACCTCACTTCTCAGGGTATTTTAGGATTGATACAGATCTGTGGCCAGATCTGTACCTCTGGCAATCTCCTGTTCTGATCTTAGAGATATCTGGATCATCTAGGGTCCTAGATGTGATCTGAGGATTCCCTTGGGGATCTCCCAAGGGGTTCTCTTTAAATCTATTTGCATGCGACCTTGCTGGCGCATTGGGGGTCTGGGGGGAATTGTGGGAGCGTTTGGGTTGTCCCCCATTGCTGGGGCATCCCATTTTATTGCAGGGGGGTCTCTGGACCTTGTCTTGTCTGTTTCCTTTGGTTTCTGTGATTCTAGAGGTCACTGTTCATGACCAACTCAACTTTGGTGCTGATCATGAGCTACCAGGCCCATCCATGTCATCTTCATGCTTGCTCACTCATCCTGTCTCCCCCATCTTTCCCCACCTTGAACCACCTCACAAACTCGTAGACTGGACACGTTCCAGTTCGTTCAACACGATGACGATGGCAGCCACAATGTCACAGCAATGGTGGCCACGACACAACAGGAATGGCAGAAGTATTTTATAGTAGATCTATACGTTTAAGCATATACTTAACTATACTAAGTATTGCCCAATAGTACAGTAAATTTGAACTTGAAGAAAATTTGAATGTTGCTGGCGCCAGTTGAAGAACTGGCAGTGCTGGCACGCTGGTTGGCTGGCAGATTACCTACTGCCAGCTATCCCAGTACAGCCAGCAATGCCAGCTCCGCCAGTCACGTGTCATCTTGCTGATGCACTTGCGATTGGTGACTGCAATTTTCAGAAATGTCGTTCACTGACTTGACTCCCGTTATCTTCCTTTAGTGGTCGGCCCTATCCTGAGCAATCTTTTGTAAGCGTCTGCTAAGCAGCGATCTCCGCGCATCTGGCTCACACAATTCTCGTGGTATTAGTATTAGGAATGTGTTTCTTCGCCGGCGGTCTTCGTTTTTCGGAAGAGGGTTTCGGCATCAGTAGTACGTGTCCTGAGCATGCCCTGTTTATTATCGTCTGACTGAGATATACGTCGCTGTTAACTCATCGTAGACGCTGAGGGTCATTGGCGTGTTACTACCTGCCGCATTCCACAACGCCCTCCAGCCCACGGATGGTGGCCCTGATCCACTAACAAACACGCAAGAAGGCCACGATATTCTTTCGATTACCCATGGTGTTCGTAGTTCCCGCCTCCATGTACGGTCCCAGTACGCTTATCTTCGTAATCCGGAGCTCGGTGACTGCCGTGTATGATGATGCGACGGTGCGGCGAGAGGCGAAGGCGGAGGGGGCGTGAGATCGTTAAATATAGACGCGCGCGATGGTGACGGCCAGTCGAAAGACGGAGGCGGGACGAAAGCAGGAAGTGGCAACGGGGGGATAGCAAGGTGGCGACGATAACGGGGGCAAGACGGGAGATGACAGGCGCGAGACGGGCGGCGTGCAACTTTGACTTCGAGGTCATCCTCACAATCTTGCGCTGGAGAGCGAGGGGCCGCACTCGGGGTCAAGCCGGTTGTCAAACAACTGACCTGTGCTTCGGTATCGCAGATTTCACTCTAGGGTTTTCGACACTCGCGTATCACATCCCTTGGCCTTTGTGAAAAGATGTCGCCGGCAGTGAAGCATCGCGCGGTCATCAAGGTGGAAGCTGTACCAGAAGAGTTCGTCGCTTTCTTTGTAATACAGCAAACACGACTCGAGAAGGGGCTTGGTATGGAGGCAGTGTAGGGGTTTGCTGTGGACGACGACTCGGAAGCGATGGCTGAGAGGAAGGGTGAAGCGGAGGCACTGGTCACGGTGGCCAGCAGCAGTGCTCTAAGTCTTCTACAATGTGGATAACATGGTGTAAAGCCCGAGGCTTATTGCACTCGGACTGACGCGCACCCTGCATCCTCGCAGAAGGCCGTCTGCGCTGCCTAGCACTCCTGGTGTGGTTGACAATGACAAGCCTGAGGATCCTGGGCTCGCAGAAGGAAAACATATTTATACAGCAAATGCAGAGTGCAAAACCGATAGGCAATAAGGATGAATACATTTCAGTAGACATCCAGATGATTCTTCCACTCCATTACTTTGCTTCGGCTCGCTTCCTGAGCTGCTCGCTCCTCCTGCTCTATTTCTTTCTCCCTGCGCTCGGCAGCCATTTCTGGCGTGATTCCCTGGATATACATTAAAGCCATATTGAGTTCATCCATGGCTTTCCCCAGATCACTCTCATCTCTCCTCCTTGTTGAAGAGTGGTGTTGCTTTCGTGACCCCGGGGGTTCATAATCTGGGTCGGCGGGGTCGTCTGGTTCAGGACTGTCATTTGTGTCACCTAGTGAGGAATCGCGGCGAAGATGCAGAATCTTTTCGTAATGTGCTTCCCTGTATGCCCTGATTGCGTTGGAAACGTCACCACGCTCGCTTCGCCAGGTTTGGTAAGCGGCAACACCGTAGGCATAGTCGAGGATGACGGTAGATGGTAGCGAGCCTCCTTCGCCTTGGAAGAGTGCATCGACATTTGCACCTAGAGTGAGGGCAGTGGCAGGACCAATGCCTCCATTCTGAAGGGTTGCCAACAATGTAGGGTTGTAATCTTGGGGCTTCTTCAACCAATGAAGAGTGATGTAATCCGGGCGCGAGCTACCTCGCGGAAACTTCCTTATGTCTTCAGGACGCAGCCCATAGTTTGGTGTCTAAGATTGGTTAATTTGGTACTTAAATATGAACTACCAAACTTTCACACCTTTATGAAGGCAAGCACCCCTCTACCAAGCTGCGAATGCAGGGTCTTGGCTAGCAACATTCCATTTACTATGTTATCAATCCCAACATCCGAAAGTGGTGCCGAGTTATCTCTAGGAGAACGAAGTTGCACCACTTTTGCAATGTACTGGAAACAACGTCATCAAATAATTATATGAACTGACCGCAAAACTTACGTCATCACCTTTGCTCTGGGGAATCAGGTGGACCGCATCAGAGTCCTCTTTTTCCGCTTGTGTAACAACACAAGCACGTCCATCTCGTCGCAGGATACTCTGTCTGAAAGAGCTGCCGCGTGCTGTATGCACAGTGGACGTCACTCGGTCGTTTAAGCCTTTATAGTCTACAAAGGCATAATCCTCTGGAGAAGTCGAGTTGAACAGTAATCTCACACACAAAAAGAAAGCTCACCGGAAGGCCAATAGTAGTATGTATTTTCGTCATCGGCAAATTCAGTCCTGTCGTAGTCCACAGGACGACCTCTGGGTGTTGTGGAAAGATCACCACGGGCTCCACAGACCGCGAACACGACGTAGCGTATCCATCGAAATGGGAGGACGGCGAGTCTCTCGATATCGCTGCGGGGAATCGAAAGAAACTTGAAGGGTACTTGAGCTTCACGAGAAACTAGAAAGATTTCAATGTCGGCCATGATGAGCGATGATCGATGAGAGTTGACTGCCACGGCTCGGTTCGGTCCGGCTCGGCTCGGCTCAGCAACTTCCGGTATTGCGGTCACATGATATTCACGCGTCAACGGAGATCCCCGAAAGCGCTCAGGTCGGACGTGAACGTGGCCACTTCATTCGCGACCATGTCCTCAGAGATCGTTGATGTCTTTCAAGATGACCAACCCATCCTTGTCAATGGGGATCTGATAGAAGCAGCTAAAGAGAACATTCAACCCCTCGCTTCTGGCCGCAGAGCGACCGCGCTCTCCGCCGTCTTGTCCACTCCCCACGCACAGCGTGAGTCTAAACTTGCTGCTGCGCGGAACCGCCTACGAATCAACGTCGAAATCGCTCTCGAGGACGACGACGACAATCCGTTGGAAGCCTACTGTCGACTCGTGTACTGGACTCTCGAAAACTACCCGCAAGGACACAGGGCGGAATCGGGGCTGCTCGAACTTGTCGAGGAAGCCACGCGTGTTTTGAAGGATCACAGAGGCGGCATTTGGAGGGACGATCTGCGATACCTCAAGCTATGTGTCTTGTACGCGAATTACGTGGAAAAGCCGACGGTCATATACGAACGAGATTGGAACGGGCTTCGCGCTGCTCTACGAGGAGTTCGCTACCGTCCTCGGGCGGAACGGGAGGTGCGTAGTCGCTCCTTTGTTTCTTTTTTATCATTCCGATACGGGTATTGGCCACTCGCTGAACGCCACACAGGCGCGTGGACGCGGACGAAACTTATCTGCTCGGCATCAACCGACAGGCATCCCCGGTAGACCATCTGCAGGCGAAATATCGAGAGTTTCAGAAGCGCATGATGCTTGCCGCACCTCTGGATTCCGCTTCCCTAACACCGGAACAGACACCGCCCGCAGCGTCGACAACAACGGCAACTCGGCGTAAGGTTTTAGGCGAAACGAGCTCCACGTCAGGATCAGTCCGATCTGGGCATTCAACGTCGACGAGAGCGGCAGCGGCAGCAGCAACGTCTTCTCGTCCGCTGGAGGATGTTTTTGGCTCAACGAGTTCGGGTCCGTCCTCAAGACCGAAACCGAATGCGCGGATGCAGGTGTTCGTTGATCCCTCCGGGGCCTCTGCGGCGGAAGAGGCGCTCGCAAATGGAGATACCATGACGACTCCGTGGAACGAGCTGGGTTCACGGAAGGAGCGCATCAAGGAAAACGTGCCAAAGGTGTCAAAGCTAAGCGGGACAACGCTGCGGCAGCAGCATCACGTCCGCACCTGCAGCCTCTCGGATCGCAGTTTTCAGGGACCCGGTGTCGGGTGAAGGAGATCCGGTGCCCCCACCTCCACCTCCGGCGGCAGCCTCTGCTGCCAAAGTTAGGGGTAAGGAAAGAGAGATCACATCAAAGACGCCGGCGCGTCCTTCAACTATTGTACCGTATAAGGACGCGGTGGAAGAGACACCAGCCACGCCCTGATTCGTGCCATTTAAGGATGACGTCGTAAGTGTTTTTCACGCTGCGGGCGTGTGAACCGCGTTCTGAGAGGGTGTTAACAGCCGAGTACCCCGTCCACTTCATCTGGTGCCCACGTCCCAGAAAGCGTCATGAAGGTGAAAGCGATAGGGACAAAGGGACTGGCTGCATCGTCAGAAGCGGAAGCTCTTAGGAAGGATCCATTTAAGAATTATCGGGATAAGCCACCACTGGAGACAGAGTGAGGGTGGGTTGTAGATTACTGATGTACACACAATTGAGGTTATTGATAGAGAAAGATGATAATCGATTGCAGCTTGTTATCGCGCAAATGCACCATGGTCTCCACAAAGGTCGTAAAGGGGCGTACGCCAAATTAAGCGCAAGTAAGGAGAAGGTCGTTTACACAAACGGCAAGGCCGTGTTTGTGAGCACCCGGTGATCGATCGAAACCGCCTCAACTCTTCATTCTTTTATTTTTTATTTTTCCCGGTGAGACCCACCCAAAACTCCTAACTTAAATCCTCGGAGTGCTATCATTTACATTACATCGTTGTCATTGTGCCCGGAAAAGGAAAAAAAAAAACACAAAAGGGAACGGAAAAGGTATCTCCATCTTAGAGGTGGCTACGCAAAACTGTGAGTGATGGATACAACACTTGTAGATGCTTCCCAAAAACAAGAAGAGAATATACAAAGTTACACGACTTTTTTTGCCAAAACACTGCTACATTGAGAAGAATGGTTTTGCGGATGTTTCCTGCACGAGATCGTAAACCAAATCCCAAGAACCGGAAGTGTGATTTAGAACACAAATCTAGAACGTAGGTCGCTACTACGCGATCTGCGAACGGAAGAACAGGAACCCCCAAACGCATCATCAGACTGGTCACCCCGATTGAACACGTCTTCCAGCTGGTTGGTTCCAAAGTCATCGTCATTCAAATTGCCGTCATAGATCAGATCCCCCATGGATGCGTTTCCGTGCGCGTTCAAAGTCTGGCCACTCGAGTGACCTTCCGGATGCTCCTCGGGGTTCTGGCTGTGAGCGCGAGACTTCCTGTCGACGCACTTGTGAGTTCGATCGGCAGAGTCTAGTTCCGGGGTGATAAGAAATTGTTGGAGTTGAGGTCGGAGGAGCTGATACGCGAATCGACGGATCCGCGTTGTCGTCCAAGGTGCAGGAGCCGTCCGGGCGAGCCGAGCGTGAGGACACAGAGAGAGAAGAGAAGAGGAGAGACGACTCGACACGAAACGCGAGTCGGCACGGCGGCATGGTAAAGCGTTCGAAATCGAAATCGAGAGAGATCGAAGAAGAGGGGGACCAGACGATGGGCCGGCAAGATCGCACGAGAGAGAGAAGAGAAGACAAATGGGTATTTGCGTACTAAAGTCCGCTTGCCCTCTGCGGGCGTTTTGGGAGTGCTTAAATACATTTGGGCATCTAGACAAACGATCTGGGGCGATCTAAGAACATAGCGTGCTGTTTTCGGGGTGACGTGCGGGTAGTAAGTGCTTACGGTGATACTAACTGTAAGGGTATGGATATCGGGGCAAGGGCGTCAGCCGACGTGGGCGCGCTGTGTTGGTTGCCGATGTCATCGTGTGGGCGTTGTATGGTACTGTATGGTAGAAAAAGCTAACACAAGATAGGAGAGAAACGGGCGTACGAAAGAGGAAATGACAGAAACGGGGGTGTGAGCGGAACCTTCCAACTGGGGCAGCGTTCAGGGCTTTTCAAGGTGTGGCGAGGTCAGCCAAGGCGGCAGGTGACGTCGGCCGAGCGGGACGTCCGATGGGTCTTCAAGCGATGAATTGGGACTTGGGCGCACTGTCGATTTTGGGGGGATAAGGGGAATGAGGGTGAGAGTCGTCGGCCGATTAGGAGGTCCGAAGGGGCTTCGCAGGCGATGAATCGGACTTGGGCACGCGGACGGTTTCGAGGGAGCGAGGGGGAGGACAAGGGCGAGAGCACCTGATTGTCACATGTAACGCTGTGAAACGACAGGCGGATCTCAGTGACATTGGCCTGTTGATCGACAGGGGTTCCTGATGGAAATCGCGGACTCGGAGGGACACCCCGGAACGGAGTCCGTGCCGCCGGCCGCAGAGATCCGAGCCCACCCTGCGGTGGATCAGTCTCGATCTCGGGATGCATCTCAGATGCTCCCACAATAATTTTTGGAACCCGCCCCCTTTGTGGGGGCATAGTCTTGTTTTATCATCTTATTATCTAGCTTCCAAATTGATGCAAGAGCACAAGTGCAAGCAGCAAAGGCCCAACCCAACGATCACACAATGGGACACCTCAGAATGCACCAAAACACGCTCACCTGCTCCGATTACGATCCCTATACAATGCCAGACACCTTCAGCTGGTCCCTACATAAAGTCCAAAGTCTATTACCAGGTGTGACGTTCTATTATGTTGTCTCAAAGTCTTGTAGTCGCTCACCACACATTGATTACTTTACAATGTTCTTTCTTGTTCTACTGTCTCACCATACTATTAAACCACAACTGGCTGTAATGTATAAATACTATACGAGCCATGCAATGTTGAGCCAGCCCCTCATTCTCATTCGTGTTCCCTCATTGTCTGTCATTTTGACTTTGTGTGCTCAGCCACTGTTCCTGCTCAATTAGGCAATGATTACTAAGCATGTTGCCACTCAGCGGTGAGTCATCGCCCTCTCATTTTCGCTCATAACTTCTCTAGGTTATGGGCCCTGCCACTGCCCAATAAATCCAATCTACTGTTTTTCTAAAACTACTGAGCGCCGCATCAAGAACAAACCACAATATGACAGAAGAGACAAGATCAACAGTTGCAAAGCTGGCTGTGGATGGGGCCAACTGGGCACTCTACAAGGAACGCATGCTGTCCGTGTTCAGTATGCGCAGACTATCTGACCACATCGACTCCGATATGCCTACGGCTGTATACACTACTGGCAGCCCAAAAGGGGGGCTCACTGGCAAGGAGCAATGGAAAAGAGAGGAGCACACTTTTAGGGACTTGATTGGTATGTCCGTCCCTGACAGCGTCTACCTTCGCATCAAGGGAGCGGCCCACGCCAAAGACATGTGGAGTCAGCTTAAGGGAATGTTCGAAGGATGGTCTTGGATGCTCACCACCAATGCCTGGAGGAGGCTGACAAACACAAGGTGCAAGGAAGGTGAGGACATCCGAGCACATTTCGATTACATGCAGCAGTTTCAGGAATGGCTTGAATCCATGGGCAAGTCACTCGAGGAAGAAGACTATGCCTCAATCCTCATGGCCTCTCTGCCACCATCCTATGACGCACTTATCGAAATGCTAACTCAAAACGCTGACACAAACAAAACCAACATCACTTCGGACCTCATATATAAAAGGGTATGTGATGCTTATGACAAACGCTTACTCAGACAGGATGAGAATGGGAATGGCCAAGACGAATCATTCACCACATTGACCCGCAAGCCCAAAGACAAGAAGAATGTCGAATGTTACAACTGCCACAAGAAGGGCCACATCAAGGCTGATTGTTGGGCAAAAGGCGGGGTTAAGGAGGGCCAAGGGCCCAGGCCCAGGCAAGGTGGCACACCAGAAAATGTGGCCGTGGCCTCAGACAAACCCAAAGACAAGTTGTGGGCCACGATCGAAGTCATCAATGCAGAGGGCAACACCCCAATGGCAGCGGCAGTGACTGCTGACCAGCACTGTGCACCCTGACAAATAGATTCACACTGTGCTGTATGACTCTGGTGCATCTCGACATATGATGCCGCATTGAGACCACTTCGCCACATATCAACAAATTGATCCATGCCCGATAATGGCGGTGGACAAGGGTATCCTTTATGCAATCGGCCAAGGCAACATCCATATTCAAGTGCCGAACGGACAGAAGACCATGGAGGTCGTCCTACGGGACATGCTCCATGCCCCGGACATGGGGCTTATAGTAGTGTCAGTCGGGCACATTGCTAATGCTGGCTACGCCGTATCTTTTGAAGGAAACACCTGCAAAATCAAGAACAGGACTGGAGACATCATCAGAAACATCCCGCAGGTCCCAACGGACTGTACAAGGTTGAACACACCTACATGGCCGCAGAGGAGTGCAAGCAGGTCGACATGCTGACCTTGCACAGGCAACTTGGGCATATCTCGCCCAATGCCATTTGCTCACTCATTCGAAACAATGCAGTCACTGGACTGCAGCTAGATGACACTGGGCCATCATTCGTATGCCTGTCTTGCAAGTATGCAAAAACCACCTGCAAGGCCATCAATAAGGAGCGAACCACCAACATTGCAGACACTTTCGGAGCCGAGATTCACACCGACTTATGGGGCCCCTCGTCCATTCAAACAATAGGGAGCTGTAAGTATTATGTGACGTTCACGGATGACCATATGCATTACACCAAGATCAACTTACTCAAGACGAAGGACCAAGCCTTACAAGCCTACAAGGGGTTTGCAAACTGGGCTCAAACGCAACATGGAGTTTGCATCAAGCGACTCCAATCAGATAGGGGAGGCGAGTACACCAGGAATGAGTTCATGAAATTCTTGCAGACCTAAGGCACCAAGCACCGACTTACAACACACAACATGCCACAGCACAACAGCGTCACCAAATTGCTCAATCGGCGCATCCTCAAACAGGTGCGCGCGATGCTTCATCATGCCGGTCTGCCGAAGAATTTATGGGGCGAGGCTACACTTTTCGCAGTGTGGCTCAAGAACCACACCCCGACCAAAGCGCTCAGCCAAGTCACACCATTTGAATGACTTAACAAGTACAAGCCGAACTTCAAGGATGTTCCAGAATGGGGACAACAGGTGTGGGTACACACACCCAAGAACTCGAAATTGGAGGCACGCAGCACGGAGGCACGCTGGGTGGGATATGACGAGGACAGTATGCATGCACATTGCATATATTGGCCTAACAAACACAGGGTCTTGGTGGAGCGTGACGTCAAGTTTGCACCTCTGGTTTCCACCATACAAGTCCCATCTGTCAGCCCACTAATCGACCAAATGACACCTCTCATGGCAATCCCGACTCCAACTCGGCAAGCGCTGCAGCCCACACGTGCAGTCTCAGTACCACTGACACCCATCAGCACGCTGATCTCAGGACAAACACTCATTGGCAGCATGCTGGCGAAAGAAGACTCAATTATCAAAGACAAGGGAGAGGCACCGGCGCACGAGGCGATGGTGCAATCCCAACCACCAACACCACAGCAACATGCCACTGTGGCACTGCAACCTCAAAGGCGAAGCTCGACTCAGGCCGCAAGAGCGTCCACACAAGTATCAAAGCCATTGCAATATGTCAAGCAACTTGCAAAGGGAGAAGGCTCCATGGATGGCAAAGGCAAGAAGGCTGTGCCAGGGTTCCGGGGGTGGCACCCGGACAGCTCGTCCATATGTACCAATGATGCAAATCCTCAAGATTTTATTTTCAGTACAATCCTGGTCGATGTCATTATCTTCACAGTGTAAGGTTGCCCTCGAAGCCGCGTGCGGAATCAGATCGTCAGAGTGCCCGCACACACAAGCACAAGGCGAGAGGTCAACATGCCAAAACAACCACTCTCGTTTCCCCGTCACTACGCCCTCACTGCCGCCATCAAATCCGTCTTCACCGACGATCACTGTCAAGAATTGCTGACACTCGACTCTTGATAGAGTTCGCAGTAGCGTCTCACCTGTTCAGGAGTGCTGATTGATATAGCTCAATCACTAAGCTTCGAAATTCCTTGGAGGTTATCCAAGGGGAGCGAGAGTTGTTTAGATGATGAGAAGGGTCACTCCAATAGGTGAGATGATAGTCAGCAAGACCAGTGTTTGATTAAGTTGAGCTTGGCTCGACTCTACAACTGCTGAAGGGTTTAAATACAAGTCTGCTACTTAGAGATTTGTATGTAACAAGTACAATCAATAAGCAGTCTTCTCAGGCCCGTCAGCTCTTCCTAAGTATCAGTAAGCTATGATATCATAGAGTGCGTTTTTGGACTTTCAGAACAATAACATGGGAACAGTCAGTCATCCGATCAGTAAGCATATCAGTATCAGACCACAATAAGTCCCACAGAATGTCAGGATAAAGGCACCGCACATCAGAACAATAGTGAGTCTAGGCATGCCACTTGCATCCAGACTTCTTGCAGAAGGCCCAGTGCATGCAGTGTTATGCTCCTGCGGGCGCAAGGGCCAGACGTTGGCGGTTTGGGGTCCAGGTGTGCGTTAAGCAGCACTAGAAGGTCTTTAGTCGAATGGGGGCTGGTCTCCCTACTCAGCGAGCACTTGCAAAGCAAGGCTAAGTCGATAGGCAAGTAAATGCGGTCTGTGCAAGGGTCTAAGTTGACGATGAAGTGATCCCCCTCCTCGGAAGGTCCTTGCCAGTAATTCTGGAGTCGAAGTTGGTCCAGTGGCCTTCCCACTTTGTATGCCAATGACCAGAAAGTTGCAAGATTGATTCTAAGTCAGGCTTAAGGCCCAACTGTGAGTTATACAAGTTTATATACATGTTGCAGTCCGTCTAGGACGCTTGGTGAGTCAGGTAAGTAAGAATAGTAGCAAATGGCCTTAAGGGCTCTTGGGTCGAGTCAGAGTAGTAAGCGAAGAGACAATAACAAGTATCAGGACCGAAGGCAGTAACAATGGAATGAGTCACGATAGCTAAGCGAAGGTAAAATGATGGTAGCTAGCGGGGAAGTTTTATGGAAGAGTAGGTAGGTAGTCCGAGGGCGTAAGAAGTAGCAAGTGAGATAGGAGCAAAGAAAGGAAAAAGGACGGGTAGTGGTAAGTCCGAGGGGCAGATCGTAACATGCAGGCGTGTTTGGGGATGGGAATAGGTGTAGATCGAAAGGAGGGGGGATGAGTTCCGAGACCAGGAGGTGTGGCTTGCCCTGTAGATCAAGGTAAGTCTATAACAATCACCTGTGCAAGACGAAATGCCAAGATGCCAACCGCCCACTCCACCCTATTCACTTCCTTTCTGTCTATACCGATCTCTCCGATACCATTCCCCTTTCCCTCTAGTTCTCACCATACTCATTGCCCTTTTGCTGTGTCGCTAGCACGCGATGTTGTATGCCCTTGTTTACTTAGATACCCACTCGCACTAACAGTCCTTACCATCACACTAGCTCCCTTTCCCTCATCACCCTCTATTCACTCAGCACCCCAATGCGGCTACTATACTTACCTCCAAAGGCTGGGCTTATACAGCCATCACCTACTTACTGACATCTCAACCTCAACATGCTCATTTATTACCTCACTAAGTAGGTATCTCTTTGTATTTAAGACACCCTCCGACTTGTGGAGAAGGTCATCGAATCGAATTGTCTATCTACCTGTCTGTCAATCCTAGTCCCTCTTTTCTGCCTCTTCTCTGCATCCGTCCGTTCTGCGCCCATCCTGTCCCTGTGTTAGCCCCTGTCCTAGCATCCCCGCGTCCATCTCGTCTCGTCCCATCTAAAGTTAACCACTGCTGCCCTCTCCCTCTCCCTCTCCCTCTTCATCTCACACTCTTTTGTCTACTGGATTTACTCGCATCAACACAGTACTCTGCACATCTGGAGCCCACCTTGGTTGTCTTAGTAGACCACTCATACCCCTCAGTGTCAGCTCAAACATCTCGCTGTCACCTTGTCACCCTTGCTCAGACAACCCCCTTGTATAAGCAAGTCCAAAAAGAACCCACTACTGCCTCGCAATAGGAGAGGCCAGTTTGTCAAAACCCCCATGCCTCCGCCATCCAGCTCCCTCGCAACTTCGGCCTCAGCAGTTGTGGCTTGGTCGCCCCACTCTAGCTCAGGCGTCATTGGATAGTGCTGCCGCCTCACCCCACCTCTCATTGCCATCCTCTCTGCCTGGCAGCTTCCCCACATCTCTACTCTCAACACCTGCCCTCAGCACTTTCCCCTCCCCCTCTAAGCTTGCCGAGTCCCTGACCCCTTCTTGCCCCGCATTGCCTACAGCCCAGAGCACAGCAGATACCTCCGCCACCCTACAGCCAGCGGACTTCCCCCTTCCCTCCTCCACACCTTCCTCACCCACGCAAGCATCCTTGCCTCTTCCCATCTTCCCCCTTGTTTTCCCCAAACTCCCTGTTGCTCTGGCTCCTCCCTTCCCTACCTCTACACCAAATACCTCCTCTTCTATCCCTATCGCTGTGCCGATTGCTTCCTCATCCACACCTGTGACCACTCTCCCCATTCCACAAACCGTCATGTCACAAAGGTCTTCAGGACTAGCTGCAATGCCAATGCGTGGTGCCAGTGGGGCACCTTCGTACGGAACTGGCTCTGGTGTTACGCTCCTGCGGGGCGCAAGGGCCAGACATTGGCAAAGTGATTTGGTGTTTGCTCAAGCAAGCACTAGTTTGTTCGATGGGGGCTGGTCTCCCGTACTCAGCGAGCACTCTCGTGAGAGGCTGGTCCTAATGCAAGTAAATGCGTTGTGTGTAGAAGTCTAAGTTGACCACTGAATAGTGTCCCTCCACGGAGTGGTTTCTACCATGAGTTCTAAGTCGTTCTGGTAAGTTCGATGGCAAAAGCTAAGTTGCTTCCTTGCTAGTAAGAGGGTTCCTTGGTTCCTTGAGACGTTCTTGAAGAAGTCAAACAGAGGTCTTCCCTCTGGGAAGCTACTGAGCACAAGAATGCAAGATTCAAGTTAAATCAGGCTTAAGGCCCAATACTCTACCTACAAGGGTTTATATAGGGAGAGGCCATCAAGGCTTGGTAAGGGACGAGTCAGCAGTCTTTGTAAGTAATGAGTCAGAGGACAGTAAGCAAAGTGAGGGGATGAGTCAGATAATAGGGGAGGGATTAGTGAGCACAATAAAGGTGATGAGTAACATGAGAATGATCAGTAAGCTTAAGGGGGAACAGTGAGCGTAATGAGTCATGCAAGAATATCATCAGTAAGCAGACCAGAAGATCACTAATCACAATCAAAAGTTCGTAAAAGAGATGAGTCAGAGTGGAAATGAGTCAAGTAGGTACAGTAAGCACAGTCCAAGTTGATGAGAAGAAGAAAAAGGTAGTCCGTGGGGCAGATCGTAGCAACAAGGGTGAATACACCCCTTGAAGATCAACCACCGATGGATGCCTCCAAAGACACCACTCCTGGTGATAGAGATGACTCTATCCAAACACCTTCTACTAAGAAGAGTTTACCAGCTCCCAATCTTGATGAAGATCCCCTGCACCCTGACATTTCAGTCGAACAGCAGGAAGATGAGCATGAGCGTGAGCCCTCCCCTCCTATACAACCTGCTCCGCCTTTGCGTCGGAGTGAAAGGTTACGGAGGGTACCTACTCGTCCTGGTAACGTCTATGGGGAAAGCAGACACCCCACTGCTATTGAGCGAGACGTTTGGTGGCCTGCTAATTGGAAAAAGATGACGGAAACCAATCCCAGTAGCACTGGAGAAGGGAGTACATCAGGTCAGAATCCTGGCAGATCTAGACCCCCAATTGCACAGAGTGAGCCATTACCACCTCAACCCTCAGAGGACGAAGTAGATGACCTTTTACGCCTACAAAGGGAAGGGGGAGTCGATTTTCTGAACTATCTGCTCGCCAAGGCAGTCCCACCAATAGATTCGGAATCACCAGACACTGCTAAAATACGAGAATGGACATTTAGAGACATTCTCAAAATGCCCCAAAAGGCACAAACAGAGTGGAAACAGGCCTGTCGCGAGGAGTTAGAATCCCTTCGCAGATGAAAAGTCTTTGAACTAGTAGATCCCCCTAGGGATCGCAAAATCATCAAAAACCGATGGGTATTCGACCTTAAGTCAGATGGCCACAAAAAAGCCAGACTTGTAGCCAAAGGGTTCTCCCAAGTAGAAGGCATTGACTATGATGAGATATTCTCGCCTGTCGTGCGATTTGAAACTGTCCGAATGATGATTGCACTTGCAGCGCTCAAAAATTGGCATATCACCGGACTGGATGTCAAAACTGCCTTTCTCTATGGTGAGCTCGATGAAGAGCTCTATATGGAACAACCTGAAGGCTTTAAAATAAAAGGTCTTGAACAAAAGGTCATGCGCCTAAAGCGAGCCATCTATGGACTTAAACAAGCTGCCCTTGCATGGTGGAGGGTGCTGGATAAATCTATGAGCATGCTGGGCTGCAAACGCCTCCTATCTGACTCTGGACTCTTCATAAATGAAGACGTGTCCATCATTGCAATCATCTATGTAGACGATCTATTATTCCTTGGAGCAGATAAGGATGCCCTCCTCTGCCTTAAAAAGTAGTTCATGAACATTTGGGAATGCAGAGACCTTGGGGACATGCAAGAATTCCTACGCATGTGCATACGATGGGAGTCTAAGAAGATCTTTCTAGATCAGACTTCCTACCTTGAAAAAGTGCTGCAGCATTTCGAACTTCATAATGCTAAACTGGTCCCCACACCACTACCTGAGGGTTACCACCCTTCAATAAATATGTCTTCTGCTGACCCTGCTCTCCGTTCCAAGTACCAACAAGTAATAGGATCACTCCTTTACATCATGCTTGAAACATGTCCTAATATTGCATTTGCGGTCACAAAGATGTCGCAATTTGCTGCGAACCCCACTGAGGAACACCTCAACAGGGCACTATACATATGTCGCTACCTAGCTGGTACTGCTGACTATGCCCTAGTATATGATGGCTCTTCCAATGGTGGTTTGCATGCCTATGCTGACTCTGACTGGGCCTCTGACCCTATCACCCACAAATCCACTACTGGGTATTTGGTGAAGTTGGCTGGGACCATGTTCTTGTGGAACTCACGTGCACAAAAAACAATCGCATTGTACTCCACTGAGGCTGAGTACATGTTCCTTGCGGACACCTCAAAGCAGCTCATCTGGTTTAAGAGCTTGCTATTAGAACTTGGCATTACTATTGGGCCCATCCCACTATATGGTGACAATCAAGGATCCATATTTCTCGCCTCTAATCCTGTACAAGAAAAGTGCATCAAACATATTGACTTGCACTACCACTTCATTCGAGAAGTTGTCAGGACCAAGCAGGTTGAGCTCTTCTTCATTGAAGGAGCTGAGAACACTGCCGACTTATTCACTAAAACCTGGGACGTATCAAATTCATTAAATTTAGAGAGCAGCTTGGACTAGAGTTCTACAACTCATCCACCTAATGTTTCTCATATCGCTTACATTACTACCAGGCATTTAGCGAGGGGGAGTGACAAAACGGACTGGTTACACGCATTGTACCACGTACGGTAGTTAGTATGTCTCCTTATGAGACAATGGACTTCGGCACAGCGTCCATATATGGTAATCCTAGTTTGAGTGATATTGTGGATGCCTTTACTCACCCCTTATTCCATATTGGACACATAGCCACCTAACATGTATATAAAGCACCTATGTAGAAGTGCAATACATATCTCTCTACATCTCACTCATACTGCCTAAGTGTCTATCACACCAAGGTGAGTGCTTAAGCCTGTATGCTGCACTAGTTGCTGCGCAACAGCGGGTCCCATGCAGACTGCCTCAATACAAAAGTCCCTCTACATCACCACCTTCATCAATGACTACTTGTGGCATGCAGTAGTCTATTACTTAAAAACCAAAGATCAATTCAAGCAGGCGCTCAAGCAATTCCTGGCGTGGGTGGACACCCAGACATTAGAAAAGCTGAAAGCCCTTCACTCAGATCGAGGAGGCGAATACATAGGACATAAAATAAAGGACATTCTCAACCAGAGGGGGATAGAACATCACCTTACAATGCCACACTCACCACAGCAGAATGGGAAAGCCGAGCAGTTTAACTGCACTATTATGGAGAAGGCCATGAGCATGCTACATGGTGCTGGCCTCTCCAACGGCTTTTGGGAGTATGCAATATGTGCTGCTACACACATATATAACAGAACCCCATCCTGAGGATTGCAATGGCACACTCCACACAAGCACTGGGACGTTGGTCATGTTCTGGACATCTCCTACTTCCGAGTTTTTGGCTGCAAAGCCTACATGCACATTCCTAAAGACGACAGGAAAAAACTTGATGAAAAATCAATCATGACCACCTTCATAGGGTATGAGCCTGGCTCAAAAGGCTATAGGCTCTGGGACAAACAAATGTGCTCTGTCAAGCTCTCCAGGGATGTGACCTTCGACGAGAGCAGCTTCCCCTCCCTATGGACTGATGAGCCCCAGTCCACCAAGTCTCAAGAGTCTACTCAGGACTATATTACATTTTTTCCGGTGTCACTCGCACCACCAATGCAAGCACCATCACATCCATCAGATGATGATGAAGATGATGATGATGAACGTGTCGAGGATCTTGTTGATCCTAAAGTTGAACCCAAACAAGAGTGACCGCTCACTCCACCACCATCAAGACCTGCTCCTCCCACCACACCAGCACAAAAAATAGAGCCACCAACTTCGCCACCACCACGTCAATGCGCAGAATGAGTTGAAGTCCTCCCCCTTACCCCTGAGTTACGCATTCCCAGGGGGATGGACAATGTACTCAGGCGCTCACGGCGTGTTCCAGTGCCAAACCCCCGGTACTTCAATCTGGAGAATGCAGCGCTAGACTCAAATAGGCGGCTCGGCCATGTGGAGCTTCTCTCCGCGGCCTTTGTGGGACGAGACCCGGTTACCTTAGCCGAGGCTCTGAGGTCAAAAGATGCAGATGAATGGATGACTGTGTGCCAGTATGAACTGGACGCTTTAGCAAAAAATAAAACATGGGAGTTAGTCAATCTCCCTAGCAGTCGCAAAGCTGTAAAATCGAAATGGGTATTCAAACTAAAAAATGATGGATGCTATCATGCTCGCTTGGTGGCTAAGGGATTTATGCAAATCCCAGGCATAGACTATGATGAAACCTTCTCCCCTGTCACACACTTCGAGTCACTACGACTATTACTAGCATTAGCTGCACTAGAAGATTGGGAAATACACCAGATGGACATCAAATCGGTGTTCCTAAATGGTGTGCTCAACGCGGAGATCTACATGGAGCAACCACAAGGTTTCATAATCACCAGAAAGGAGACAAAGGTTTGCCACCTTAAAAAGGCAATATACGGACTCAAACAAGCCTCCCGTGCATGGAATCTACAATTCCATGGACTCCTTACAGGAATTGGCTTTAAGCAGACGAGTGCCAATGCGGGCATTTACACATGCCATCAACAAGAGGGGGAGGGACCACTATTCGTTATCCTATATGTTGATGACATCACAATCATGGGAGCCTCTCTCGAAGCCATCACGCATCTAAAATCAAAGATTGCTGAGAAATATGAGGTCACGGACTTAGGCAAAATAGAATCGTACCTGGGCATCAGAATCCTTTGGGATCGCTCCAACAAGCGCCTCACCATAGACCAATCTGGCTATATACATGATGTAATTGAACGCTTCAGCATGACGGACTGCAATCCCCATATCACACCTCTCCCCACAGGTACAGACACACACCTCATAAAAAACACTGGACAGGCATCACCATCGA